>OY979716.1:88150368-88190368 GCA_963855995.1 Muricea muricata | reverse complement strand
AGATTGAGACATCGTTCAATATTACACTATACATGACGCAGTGTTAGTGCACGCAATATTGCATATCATTAATGATCAGTAGCGAAGCCAGTTCGACAATTTGGTCATGCTATGCAAATTCAAATCATTATCATTATTCATTTCTTTACAAATTGATTCCTTTTGTAATCTATAAAAACAGAAAAATTTGCATAGCATGACTAAATTGTCGGGCTGGCTTTGCCACTGTTAATGATGACACGAATATTGTCAAACTATATAACTATAATAAACTATAATTATATATACCTCTTTGCACTTAGCTTTTAGGGTTAAGAGCTTAGCACAGATAATGTTTCCAATATGTTATCCTTTCTTGAAAAATTCCCGGAATTCCAATAGAATATCAAGCGATGCTAGCAATTTGTCGCTAACGTTGAACAAGCCTGCAATTATAATTTATACAAATATACAAATTTATGGTGTTCCCTAGCTGGATTAAACTTTATATATAGTTGTTACATTTTGACTCGATACTTCGAGTCTTCAACTTCTTTAAAATTTTTGTCACTAATTTAATTCAGAGAACACTGTAAATTTGTATAAATTTCATTTTTAATAAGCAGTGAGGATTGAAAATTTTCAAAACGATAAGTAGACATGCATACAAGAACATACCTATTTTCTCCACTGTAGCCTGATGCATAGCTGAGCATTTAGATGCCAAACAAAACTTTACTCTGATTTCAACTTTTTTAAATGGATTGAGCTCGGTGATTAAATAACACGGAGCATTTTTTGCTTGTCCAGGGTGAACACAAATGCTTCCTAACGGAGCACCACAAAGCTCACAATGTGTAGAATCTGGTACGAAGCAGTCTGGCCATCCCCCACCAACACCAAGCAAAGTGCATGCATCTCTTCTTGATACTGACTCCAACAAATGTTGGGGCAACTTATATGGTAAGGCTTTGGTTTTCTCAGCCAATTGCAGCGTGGAAATGCGTTGTGTTAATTCATGCTGGTCGTTTGAGTTATTAGTTGCACTGCTGGGATTGGCATCCGCCGAGTTAGGGCAATTATCAGTAGATTGCGACGTATCCGAGTTAGATTTAATATAAGGCATGCGTGTAGAATGCTTACATGGATGCACATCGACTTTGATTTCAGTTGTTTGCCTTTGCCTGCAAACCCTCGACAGTCTTTTCCCATGCATAAAAAGTGGCTTGAGTCCGTATTTTTGCAAACGTGGCAATATCCCAGAGGATTACTGGCAGTTATCGGTCCATACACACAATACATTGTGTCTGAGACCTGCATTGCTATATGTTCAATTGCACAAGATGTGGCATTCTTTATCAGTTCCTTTATAGAATCTTTTAGAGATTCACTCGCGACAAATTTATCCAAATTTGGACTAAGGACTGCCACCGGCAAAACTTGTTGGTAATTGCTTTTAACCTGATCAACGTGCGTGCATGTAAAGTTGGCTAATTGGGATGAATTGTGTTGCACTGACCGTGCCAACTTGCAATTTTCAACACTGCAAAACCACAAAGTTCCATCCGTAGTAACGAAGCAGCGATCATCTTTTCTGCTCGTTTTTACGCTATATATACTCCCGGACTTTACTTCTACTGCTTGTGGAGAATATTTCATTTTCTTTCTCGAGGGTTCGAACGTCCCCCCTAACGCAAATCCGCACATGTTACAATTTGGTGGCTTTGTACGGTTAAAGTATTCTGCTTTACAGCCCAGGCAACAACCATGGCCTCTTTGGCTCATTTTTCGTTTATAATAAACTCCTATCTAGTCTTTTGCTATATACTACAGTACACTTGTGTTTTTCGTGCCACACCTTTACATCTCTAACTGATCAAAAGTAGATTGTTTACGGGTTATATATAACAAATTTTATTCAAACAGCTAAAATTAAAATAACAATGAAAAACAACAAGTGTAATTACCTACACTCTTGATGGGTCGCCTATCTCGTCCGGAGTTTGACAAGCTTAAGTGGCCTACTAATTATAGGGAGCCTCCTTTAATTTTTTTCAAATACGCATATATTTGTACTAAACTTTTCTTACTCTGAGTTGCAATATGTTGCTGATTGAAAACTAAACTCAGGATGCACGTCATTACGACATTAAAATATTGTTATTTGAAGACACTGCAAACCGCACGTTAATAGGTTACAGGCATTGTCAACTGAAATAGTCAATTCCATATTACATATAATTTCGATCCACTCTCAGTCTCTCACATGCATGAAACCTAGCGTTTCAGAGATAACGCACAAGGAATATTAAATCCTTTGCGCGCTGCATAGTAATTACAGGACAATAAATTGTTATGTGTGATATTTTCGTTTTGAGCGAAGAATTTGACTATGTAATTTATCAACATAAATACCAGTTTTGATGTGCTGTACAATGCACACAAAATGAAAAATTTCGTCTTTTGCGCATATGTATAAGCATAATTCAATTCTTTGATATTGATTATTTATATTTCCATTGAGCATTGAGTATTTATTACTGTCAGGGGTATCATGGACTGTACATTTCTGAAGCGCTGTCGCATATGTAGCAATAATACACGTGGCGCAATTGAACATTATTTATGCACCGTATAGCAGATTATTCCACTATTTTAATAAAGTAGCTATAATTTGATAGCTGATTATTGTTCTATCATAATAAAGTAGCCATAATTTAACTCGTGCGTGCGCTTTGATTCATTTGCGACTCAAAATATTGTAGCAATAATACACGTAGCGCAATTGAACATTATTTATGCACCGTGTAGAGGATTATTCCACTATTTTAGTGAGGTAGCTATAATTTGATAGCTGATTATTGTTCTATCATAATAAAGTAGCCATAATTTAACTTGTGCGTGCACTTTGATTCATTTGCGACTCAAAATATTGTACTTTTATCATAGCATAGGTAAAATAGGTATACACTATTGCAAACATCTTTTAAATCTTTATTGAACGGATATAAAACAGATGTAGGCTATGATTCGTCGACCACCATGACCACCAATTAAAATGATGCAGCCAATCGCATTAGACCTTGCAAACAGTGTGACCTTATTGTATTTATCTAACCTCTTTTACTTAGTTCCTCAAGGTATTCTTCACAGTACTGACAGGCATTGGTAGTCTTTTCATTGTGTGGAGTTTCATACTCCAAATGGTGCTTCAATACATTTACATCCACTTTGCCTGTATAGCTGGGGAACATGTTGTTATCTAAGTCTGGATAAGTTGGAACCAAGTGCAAAATTGATATGCCATGTGTCTTGAAAGTGGCCTGGCCCTTTCTAATGTCATCTAGGGCAGCTAATCGCTTGGTAAAAACCTCATGTAGCAGACAGCACTGAAACGCAAGATGCCTCATTGTTGCACTAACAGCAACATGAGGCTAGCCAGAGCTGACCAGAATATTTGATATGTTGTTATCAGGATCAGTGAACTGGTGCAGCTCATCCTCAGAGCATGTAAGGATCTAGCAGAGATACAACAAATAAGATATTGAAAGTTAGTATAATAATAAGGGTCCATTTAGCAGTTTCATTGGTCAATTAAGAGTAGTGCATTGTGGTAACTAGTACTCATGCCCAGATGATGTCATCCAATATGGCATAGCATATACTCCAATGAAATCTTTTTGCAAGTTTTTTACTGAATTTCTTCAAACCCTTTCTTATATAAACACATAGATTTCATTCTTTGTATGTTAAGTCAGCCTCGTCCGGCATGTAGTAAAAGAAGGAACACCGTAGTGCCGGAACACCGGAATACATTTTTGACTGGAATGCCGGAACATCGAAATACATTTTCGCTGTAAGAGAAAAATTTAAAGAAAAAACAAAAATAGAATAATATAGTTCAAATATTATTAATCATAAAACACACAGGAATAAATACTTGAACAACAAATCAACATAAATGTTTTACCAGGTGGCGGAAAAAATTTGCTCTCTTTGGTCAGATATGCTTCAAAACTAAGAGCTATTTAACACGGGTAACGATTGGCATATTTATTAAAGCGCGACTTAAATATTGATATGTGCCATGTATGTTTTAGTCCAATACAAGCAAAAATAACAACATTTTAAATTCATTATCCAATTTTAAAACTTTCAGAAATGGCTACAAATGGTTTATTAAGCAGGAGTAACTAATACCATCTAATCATCCAGCACACAAAAGTAGAAAGTTGTTTAAATACATTTATACATCTGGAAAAGCATGCTCACCGGCGTTAATGCAAAGCGTGACTGAATAGTGTCGAATGACTGTTGAATTGTTCCTTGGTCCATCGCAAACAAGCTTGTTGCATTAAAGAAAACTCTTCTTGCTTGCATGAGAATTTTATTCGCATGGGCATGGGCCATTGAAAAGAAATTTATAATTGAACTAGCCATGTTTTGAACAGTTCCTAAAACAGCATTTTCTAAATTTAATTTTGATATAAAACGAAAAATTAAAAGCATGTACGCTTATTCATCTTATATTTCAATATTAAATTAATACTTGCATACGAATACACCTGCCCTGATCAAAGGTGCAGGTTAATGGTTAACTTTCGGCTTTTTAAAGAAATTCTTAGTTATACTTAAATGTGGATAGTTCCATCTGCAATGTATGTATATACACATGGTATATATCAAAATTTAATTTAGGCCTTCTGTGACAAGTTTTCAAGAAAACATCAAAAGTTTTTATTAAATATATGATCAAAAGCGAATACAAATTTCTATATGTTTACGACTCCTCCTTTCTTGTTGACTTAAGCTATTCTTATGCTATTTTTAGTATTAAGTCCCGCCCCCTGAATATCAATATCCAACGTAAGTTTTTTTTAAAAAATAGAATGTCAAATGTCACATATCTCCCTTTTTCTCCATGAACAAAATTCTATTTTGTTCACGGCAATAGCCTAGACAATGTGTCCGCGTTATTGTTCTCTTTTCCTTTACGATGGTTAATCTTGAACTTGTAAGGTTGCAATGAAAGGCTCCAGCGGGTCAAACGACTGTTCTTATCTTTCATCTGCTGTAACCACTGTAACGGATGATGATCAGTTTGAATCGTGAAACATTGACCAAATCGATGGTAGCGTATTTGCTCTCTCTCGGGCGTAACTTACGACTAATATATGCCACTGGATGTTCGCCGTCGGAACCTTCTTGAGTCAAGACTGCTCCTATACCTCGTTCAGATGCGTCGGTTTGGACAACAAACGGCTTCGACAAATCTGGGCTTCGTAAAACTGGTAAACTACACAATCGATCTTTCAGCTCTACAAATGCCTTTGAACACTGATCGGTCCACGAAATTACTTGCGGTGCTACTTTGCGCGTCAGATCCGATAACGGAGCTGCGATCTCTGCGTAATTAGGAATAAATTTTCTATAATATCCACTTAGCCCTAAGAACGCTCGAACGTCCGTCTTGGTCTTTGGTCGGGGAAACTCTTTGACAGCTTGTATCTTGCTTTTTGTTGGTTTAACTTTCCCTCCTCCAACAACATAACCCAAATAGACTACTTCGTCCATGCCGAAACTGCACTTCGAGGGTCTTGCTGTTAGTCCTGCTTTTCTCAGACGCTCTAGAACTTCTCGGACATGTTCTAAGTGTTCGTCCCATGTCTCACTGAATATGATGATGTCATCCATTAGCGCTGCCGCAAATTCTTCTGTTCCCTGCAAAATGCGATCCATCATTCTCTGGAAAGTGGCAGGAGCTCCATGGAGTCCGAACGGCATTGTTGTAAATTCATATAATCCAGTTGGTGTAGTGAATGCTGTCTTTTTTCTTGACTCTTCGGAAAGGGGAACTTGCCAATAACCTCTTGTCAGATCGATTGTTGAAAGATATCTCGCTCGTCCGAGTCGATCAATAATGTCGTCAATTCGTGCCATTGGATAAGCATCAAACTTCGAGATACTGTTGACCTTCCTGAAATCCACACAAAATCTCTGTGTGCCATCTTTTTTTGGTACCATCACTACTGGTGACGCCCAGTCACTTTTGGAAGGTTGTACTACTCCCATCTCTTCCATTCTCTGGACTTCTTTCATCATTTCCTCCCGCTGAGCATATGGTACTCTATATGGCACTTGGCGCACCGGATTTTCCGTACCGGTTTCGATGCTGTGTTCTGCCATGTCAGTGCGACCAGGTTTGTCTTGCAAGACATCATTGAACTCCTCCAAGAGTAGTTCCATTTCCTCTTTCTGCTTTTGCAATAGTTTACTGCTTATCTTCACTTTCCCTCCATTCTCATTTAGACGTGGTAGCTCTGGTATGGTTTCGCCATCGTCGGTGTCGTATTCAAAGTCAACTTCTTCAAAGAAACTCGTCCCGTGCGGTGTATGCCATTTACGAAGCATGTTGACATGGTATATCTTTGTACTTCTTCTTTTACCAACCGTTTCAATCTCGTAGTTCACAGTTCCGACTTTGCGTTTCACTTTGTAGGGGCCTTTCCACTCGGCCTTTAGCTTGTTAGAACTGGTTGGCAGCAGAATGAGGACTTCGTCTCCTTCACTAAACTCTCGAACCCTGGCATTTTTGTCGTACCATTTCTTCTGACGTTCCTGAGCTCTTGCTAGATTGGTCTGGGCTATCTCCATCGTCTGCGATATTCTTTCTCTCATCTTAAGCACGTACGATACAACACATTCAGAACTTTTCGTTTCCGCTTCCCACGATTCTCTAAGAATATCGAGTGGGCCACGAACATGTCTGCCAAACAACAGTTCAAATGGAGAAAACCCAGTCGATTCGTTTGGCACTTCTCTATACGCAAAGAGCAAGTATGGAAGCCAACTGTCCCACTCGGTTGGGTCATCTTTCGCCATCTTCTTTAACATTGACTTAAGCGTGCTATTGAAACGTTCCACCAAACCATCGGTTTGGGGATGGTATGGACTTGTTCGTATCGGCTCTATTTTCAACATACGGTATACTTCCTTTAGCAGCTGTGATGTGAAATTAGATCCCTGGTCAGTAAGTATCTCTGTAGGCACACCCATTCGTGAGAAGAACTTCCCCAACTCTTCGGCAATCGTTTCGGCCTCAATATTCTTCAGCGGCACAGCCTCTGGATATCTTGTGCTGTAATCACATATTACAAGGATGAACTTATTCCCAGACTTGCTTCGTATTAATCGACCAACAATATCCATCGCTATTCTCTGAAACGGCTCTTCTATGATTGGCAGCGATACCAAATGGGCATGTTTTCCACTTTTCCGTCCACCGGACTTTTGACAGGCTTCGCACGACTTACAATGTTGGCTTACATCATGAATAATCCCTGGCCAATAGAATCTTGATAACAAACGATCTAAAGTTTTTTTGCTTCCCAGATGACCACCCATCGGTACGTCATGAGCCAAATCTAGTGCCACTTTACGACATTTTCTAGGTATAACCAACTGTTCAACAGTTCTCGAGTCATCCTCGTGACTATCCTTTGGTCGCCATTTCCGGTATATCAACCCATTTCGTTGGAAGAATTTTCCTGTATTTCCTGCTGTTGTACCTTCTCTAACCAGCTTCCGAATTGATTCTAACGTCGAGTCACTTTCCTGCAGTTTCTGAAACTCTTCTTTGTCCATATTCAATATGGTGGTAGTGTTTTGAGCTTGAGTTTCCTGGTCTTTATTTTCCTGTGAACATGTAGATTCCGTTGTATCAGGCATTTCTTCTTTTTTCTTGGTATCGTCATCATGCTTCCCTGGTGCGACGGTTTGTGTTCTTCCGTGGTATAAGGCCTTTGCTGCACGTTTTTGTTTCTTTGTCTTTCGTGGCTTCGACTTGCCTTGAAAGATACTGTCGTCGAACCGGTTTAGTACAACTGATTCTTCATTTTCCTCCTCGCTTTCGGTTGTCAGTGGCCTTGGTTTGACTCCAGATGTGATTTCCTTGGCAAGAGCAGCTGCTTCTTCTTTCTCTTTCTTCCTTCTTTGTATCCGTGTCAGGACAGCATATGCCTCTTGTTCTCAGACAGCTAATTCCAGCAGGTTGCCAATATCTCGCCCCAAAAGCACAGGTCTAGGTAGCGAAGGAGATACTCCAGCATGAACATGGTATAGCTTGCCATCAATAGCTTGCGACCAATGCCTGATGTACCAATGTACACGAAGCTCCTGAATCCACCAATAGCTCTGCCGGCTTGCCTTCAACTAACCCTTGACACATATATTCTCTCTCCCTTGATTCTGTATTTTCTACTGACGCCCCAATCGATGGACTTCTGGTATTATCGTAGAAATAATTTCCCGTGTTATTCCGTCCGCTACCCCTTTTTGCTGGGAAGGAACATTTGCTTGCAATATGTCCAATCTTTCCACAGTTATAGCATGTCAGTTGGGTTTCACGTTTTTGAGGCAGGTCACTTCGCTTCCGGTCATCTCTTAATTCTCCAGATCCCGAACCATCCCTTTTTCCTTGTATGTGTCTGCAGTCCCGTGCTAAATGACCCGGTTTTCCACAATTCAAACATTTTCGGACGCCGTCGTTAGCATTAAATATGCTATCCCTCGCCAAAATAATATCATCTGCCAATGTCGCGGCATCTTCTGAGGTCTTTGGCTTCCGTTCTCTCACACGTAGCTGCAACTCTTTTGGCATAGCATTCACCAGTTGTTCTCGGATGATAACATTCACTAGACCTTCTTTAGTCCGTTCCGTTGGCTTTAACCATTTTGCTGCAAGATCTTTTAACCGTACTTCTGTTTCAACATAACTCTCGTCTATTTTCTTCTTGGTATTTCGGAATCGTTGTCGATACGTTTCTTCATTTATGTTGTACCTCTTTAGAATGGCTTGCTTCACTTCTTCAAATTCCTTAGATTTGGCTGCATCCATGTTGGCGTAAGCAGCTTGTGCTTTTCCTGTTAACAGAGGGGCTAACCTTAACACCCAGACATCATCCGGCCATTTGTATGCATTAGCTACTCTCTCAAACATTGTCAAGAAATGTTCGATATCGTCCGTCTCAGTTAATTTCTGCAGTCGCGCTTCTCGCGGTTTTCCGTACTCTCCGCTCTCCGCCGACCCCGAATCTCCACTTGGAAGGCTCGCTTTTATTTGTTCGAACCATTCCCTCTTTTCTCTCTCGTGCTGCTCGAGCCAAAAGCGTTTTTCTTCTTCTTCTTTCTGTAACCGCTCTGCGAATATTCTCCTTTCCTCCGACAGTCTTTCATCTCGTTCTCTAGCTTCAGCTATACGAATTTCTTCACGTCTATTATCTTCGTCTTGTCCCTTCGTAGTAATCGCTTCGATAATTTTCAAAAATTGTTGATCACGCATTTCCTGACGTAGTTTTTCTTCTTTTTTTCGTCCATAAAAAATTTCAATAGTTCTGTCATCGTACCTCCCTCTGATGTATCGTCCGTGTCGCCTGATTCTTTTGTTCGCTTGCTTCTCGTCTCCGCCATAACGCTATAATATTTCGCTCAATAATTGCCGTATTCGCACAACAAATGTAAACAATGTCGCATATATTTTCCCGTGGGCTTCACGTACTGACAATTTTATCTTCAGTGAATTCTGCTAGTCGCCTACTATCGACAGCATCCCACTTCTGACACCATATGTGACAAGTTTTCAAGAAAACATCAAAAGTTTTTATTAAATATATGATCAAAAGCGAATACAAATTTCTATATGTTTACGACTCCTCCTTTCTTGTTGACTTAAGCTATTCTTATGCTATTTTTAGTATTAAGTCCCGCCCCCTGAATATCAATATCCAACGTAAGTTTTTTTTAAAAAATAGAATGTCAAATGTCACACCTTCCTCAAAAGGATTACATTTGTTTTCACGACTAAGATACAGTACTTTTGTCAAGATAGAAAATCTAAGAGGGCAATTTTTTGCACGCCACCCGGTACATGATATATATACTGTATATACATTGCGAACCATGGTATTAGTTTTATAAGATATTTATGCCGTACATATTCAAAATGAGCGTTGCTATTCATCAAAACTTACGAACATCAAAATAAGGTTGTGGAAAGATCCTGGCGATGTTGATATTTGATGTTAGTTAGGCGTTGTTCCATATTTGAGGTGGACCACACTATTAGTTTTAAAGATATGATAACACGATAGGACGTCGTTTTTAACTTAATTAGAAGTGGAAACAACATTCTTTAAGCAAAAACAGCATAGTTAACAACAACAGAATGTTTTAGTTAGAAAATAAACGAACTTGGTGTCATAGTTAAAGGATTTTTCAAAGATTACGTGGAACAGTGGAAGAGGGATTCTGGATTTCTAAAGTCAGATAAGAATGGGAGGTATTAGGCGTTTGAAGAAGAATTGTTCGTAAATTATCATGATCAACGTCTGTCCGCATTTTGAGAAAGTTTGCTTTGCCATATAACTTCAAAACTAGCAATGATGGATTCCTTGTAAGCAATAATGATTCTAATAATATACCTTAATTACTGTCTTGGAAGAAACTGGATTAAGCAAAAAGTGCATGAAAGCACAACAAGTCGAGACACACAAGACAGACAAGTCGAGATCAACGTGATAATGCCCAAATGCTGGAAAAAGGAACTTCTGATGAAAGGTTTTAGGTACCTGCCAAAGAAGTGGTAGAAAGATCATTTAGATCCATATTATTAGCAACCAACATGTCTTCATATGTGCCTAAATGTGAAAAAGAGACCTCTGATCGCTATTTATGCTGTTACCAGCAGAACTCGTTCACTTTAACACTTTTTTGTTGACTCCTTAGCCTTGCCAGTCACATACCATCATTGAATATCAATAATCTAACCCATGCATGCATTTTCCAAGCTTTATCATGCTGATTTCATCTGCCCGTCAAAAGGACATACTTCTGTTTTGCTCTCAAGCATTTTTTGCCTAAATCCAATTCCAAATGTTTATTCCACCACACCAATTGAGGTACTTTTAGAATTATTATTGCTTACGAGGAATCCATCATTGCTAGTTTTGAAAATATATGGCAAAGGAAAATGTTGACAGACGTTGATCATGATAATTTACGAACAATTCTTCTTCAAACACCTAATACCTCCCATTCTTATCCATTTTAGAAATCCAGAATCCCTCTTTTCCAATGCCCCACGTAATCTTTTAAAAATCTTTCAACTATGACCAAGTTTGTTTATTTTCTAACTAAAACATTCTCTTGTTGTTACTTATGCTGTTTTTGGTTAAAGAATGTCGTTTCCACTTCCAATTAAGTTAAAAACAACGTCTTATCGTGTTATTATATTTTTAAAACTCATAGCGTGGTCAACCTCAAATATGAAACAGCGCCAAATTTTTTCAGTCATGTGACTAACATCAAATATCAACATCGCCAGGATCTTCTCACAACTGTGTTATGATGTTCATAAGTTTTAATGAATACACTGCTCGTTTTGAATACGTACGGCATAAATATCGTATAAAACTAATACCATGGTTCGCACTGTATATATCCACAATATCCTACATTAAATAACCTACTGAGAATATTTACGGCATATAAATAAAGTTAAAATGTGTTGTAGTAACTCAAATTAAGGCAACGTTAAAAACCAACTCCCTATTTTAGTTGGGAAAAGTGAACATGTCATATATGTTTGTATGCACAATAACAAATAAGATAAGTCTTAATTCGACGCTTCACTAATTACTAGCAAAACTGAGTCCAAACTCATGGATGAGATAGCACTCTTGAACCTCTGTTAGCTGAATGTCATCAGGTATCACGAGCGAAGATGTTACAAATGATGGTTCTGCAGCTTTTACGCATGCCGCTCGCAAGTGATAATGTGCATGAGACGGTCGGGATGGTATTTTCAGTTGGCCATTGTCATCTCTGTATTGTCGTCTTTTCCTTCTTGAAACACATTAGTCGAATGGAGGAGGTTGAATGTTTTCTCCGGCCGACTTCAGAGGACCTCTACATCCTTGGCAGACTTTAATTCCGACGTTCATCTTTTTAACCACACTACTTTCAGTTGATTTGCTGTATGTATGTTTTCGTCATGCATCAACGAGTAGCTTACGAGTGGCTCTTCTTCATGTAACAGGAACACCCCCTTTTCTTCCAGAGTATTGGGGGCATGTCTGTTCATACAACTGCGGACAAATTTGCTGCCTTAATACTTTTCTCCTTGTACCACACCAGAAATTTCAAGAGATCTCCATTTGATTCATTCATTCCACACTCCACAGAAATAGAGAACAGTCTAATATTCCTTTCACGAATATCAAATACTTCCTTTAAAATTTTCCTTTTTCCCAATTCCCTGCCGTTCCGGCACTCTATCGTTCCTTCTTTTACTACATGCCCCTCGTCCCCAGGCCCAACCGTTGTGTGGGCATTGCATCGCCTATATTCAGTGGGTGTCTTGAAAACTAAGACCTCTAAAACTAAGACCCTAAGACCTTTGGACCTACAAAATTTTAAAACTAAGACCCCAAAATTTTCGACCCTGAAAATGTCATTCATTGATTTGATTTCAGGTGATTTGGTAGAAAATCGAGCAATTTATAGCGCTATACCTACCACTGTAGTTAAATCAAAACAAAGGAATTTGCAAGGAAATTTTTTATAAAATATCAAGGAATTTGCAGAAGTTGTGAATTTGGCGAGAGCTTGAGCGATTCCACAGCAAGTGAACTGTTCCAGAGTGGATTCCAGTAATGGCAAAATAAAATCATTAATATAGCACCATATTTATTATGGACTGGTAAGTATACAATAATATGTAAATGAACTGTCATAATATACATTTGTGACTTTGCAAGGTATTAATATTAATGCAAGGTATTAATGTTAATAATATACAATACCAATTGTGCAAATATTTCACAGGCACTGGTTTTTGCTGTGTCTCAATATATTTTTTTTCTGTTCAGTTACCAACTTTTTCGCATGAATATGTGGTATTACATGCTTATCAGGCTGTCCTAACATAATGTTCAGCTTGACAAGGGGGTGGGTGTTGCTTATATATTGTTGGAGTGGGAAAATAAACAATGGTGTAAACTAGCTTCAGAAAGATATATTATTTAGCAACATGTAACTCTGATCCTCAATATAAATGCAAAATATCTACATGAACACAATCAAGATGTGTGCATGCCTGCATGGCACATGTGCTGTGCACAAAGCCAGCTTTTGATGTACAAATTAGTGCAAAATTGTGCATGAAAGTATTGGTGAAATCATTGAAACCGTGAATTTATATTTCTGATGTCATTTTCTCTTAAATTATGGGCAGGCACTCTCCCAAGGACTAGTGGTCATTTTTGTATTTTATTTTATTCTAAACCTTTCTGTAGCATAGTTAGCAATAAATAAATGAATGTTGATGCATTTAGTAAAGTATGTGACCTTTCATATGGCCATCTCACTATGGAATCAGTAAAATGATAAGTTGAATGAAATGAAAGTGTATAAGTCATGTGGTGATATACCATATATGGCAGGTGGTGCACATTTTAAACTTCTGGTCAAAATGCTGTAGTGCGCAGAAATACTGAATTCCATACTGGTGTACGTTGTTGATTATTAGTTCCCCATCCAGAGCCTTCTCTAAATTGGTGTAGACAGGCAGCTATTATTATTATGACATTAATAAAAGCATTTACGACAAATAAAGAAGTGATAATATGCAAGCTAGTAAATCTGTAAATTTTGGTTTGTGAAAGTTCAAATGCCCTTGTTGTATTTTAATTGTTGAAAATGACATATAATGACCCAAGAGGCAGCTAAACACATGTCCTTTTCAGGGAGTGCTGACCAAGCAGCTAAGAACAACAAACCCAACACTTGTGAAACATAAAATGGAATTTTTGTTTTCATTATAACTCAATTAAATTATAATGTTAGATGCTTGCAACAACATGATCAGAGTTCATTATTTTTTGAAGTAGCAGGCATCCAGTAACTAAAACATTGTAACTGAACAGAAAAAAAATATATTAAGACAGCAAAAACCAGTGTCTGTGAAATATTTGCATAATTGGTATAACCTATATACCTTGCAAAGTTACAAATGTATATCATGACAGTTCATTTACATATTATTGTATACTTACCAGTCCATACCAAATATGGTGCTACATAAATATTTTATTTCACAATTAGGGGCTGTCGACAAATGGATTTTGTCCGGCGATCGTGGACTTGTACCGCGATGATTTGGACCTTCTTCCCTTCCTCCATCACGGACCAGTAGATTATTATTTTTTAAAGCATGCACACGAAAATATTATAGACTGTATAGTACTAAAATCGACGAAGAAAAAGTATTTTTATTCATAGTGAAATTTGAAAATACAATATAATGTATGAATTTTTCAAAGGACAATACATACCTGAACAATTGACATATATATTGTAAATATGAATGAACCATCACCAGACGCCATGTTTTACCGCGATCAAACTCTCGTTTATAAGATCGGTCTGGGCCGGAAGCATTCGGAAATCAAACGAAACACGTGCATAAATTCGTGCGTGTATTATGTAAAGAAATAATAAATTAGTATTACCTTCCTTGTATTTATGATCTTATTCTCAGTTTAAGAATATATCAATCGCATGCCCAGAGCAGGCAATTGACTGGCCTGCATTACAAAAAATAATGCAATAACTTGCGTAAAATTTCTCAATCCGTGTATTGTTCACAATCTGTATCTGGTAGCCAGCGCAGTGGAACATTTGCATATCAACATTCAAATCATTCAACATGTTTTTTATTGACCTTTATGTGAACTCTTACCCAACGGTATCTTCTTTCATGTGCAAAACGTTTTCAAATACTTCCTTTGTCTTATCTCTAATTTTGCTTTCACTCCAGCAGTGTTCTATTGGCACCATGTCCATTATGAATCCTCGTTTATGCAAATCTGCTTTGGCTGCATATTTAGGGACTATGTTTGTTGACAGACTAGGCAACAAAATAACTTCTTTTAGCGTTGGTGGTTCTGCTCGCACGCTCCGGTTCCTGTTGTAACTACTTCTCCCCCTTGACGTTGCACTAAGTGGATATGGTTGAGAAGATGATGCAGAACTGCGTGCTCTCCTTGACCTCCGTGTATATAAATAGTTACTGTTTGGGTTAAAACATTGAGCTACTGCTGATGCGGTGGTGAACGTGGACGAAGCTGGTGGCTGTGGCATACTTTGGAATATCAAATCTTGCATAAAATTCTTCTTGAAGATCTTGTGGTTGCACCAAAGTACTAGGTCTGCTTGCATTGGATGTATCACTATTGTTTGTTTCAGGGCCATCCCAAATAGATCGCAAAATTCGTCTAACAATATTGTCAATGTTTTCCACCATTTGGCGATACAATTACGCGCGAAATATTTAATCATGAGAGCGGCAGCCAGTGCTCTCCCCCCTGCATCATGTCAGTTATCGTTTGCCCAATTACACTCCCTGATACAAAGCTTTGATCAAAATAAATTCTCTCCTTTTTTGATATAAAACACATGCCTAACTTAATGTAAATTACATTGAATGAAAACTCGATGTAACACACAAATGACTTGCTATAAAGACTATAAATGACTCGCGGCACTTGATATAAAACAGGAACAGCTTGATTACAAACACACAGCACTTGATATAAAACATTAATGACTTGATACGAAACAATAAAACTTGATATTTTGTCACGTTGGTCTCGTCAACTTCTCTCCTCCAACTACTGCTAAATGAATTTGTTCTCTTCTTCCATTCAATCTGAGATCCTTTGCAAATTGCTATCAAATAATGGATATACCAGCGCCGCTGTCGATCAAAACATTTCCCTCACAAACTCTGCCATTGGGAGCTCTGAATCAGGCTCTGATAACAGGCATCACGCTTGCTCTGTTGCACTGCGTTGGGTCACATTGCCAACTGGTGGACTGGGGGAGGTGGAGTGTAAGTAGGAGGGTGATGAAAATATGGGCATGAAATGCTCTTTTTGCATTTCTTTGATCTGCGATTTTCACTAGCTATAATCTTTTTGGGACCATGGCTTTATCATCAGTGGACATTGTACAACAAGATGCTCTTATTAGCATACATAGCGTTTCAACGCTGATTTCTTTGAATCACGATTTGTAGCAGATACTCATATTTTTATAATAATAAGGGTTAATATATTAATAAAGTTTGCGATTAAAACAAGTAATACTAAAAACTGTTAATTGGACTTTAAAGCTATAAAATAGTACCTGAAGGGTGGGTCTCCTCGCATTCATTCCTCTTAAATTCTACAAGTTTTGATGCTCTAAAAACGTGTCTCTTTATAACTTTACTCTGTTGGTCTTGACTGTCAAGTCTCGTCTTAAATTACATACCAGCACATCCTTTGCGATTATGTAATTATAAAGGAAATACACCTAAATATAATAACTAACTTAATGAAATTAGATATATACTAACTATGAAATGTTAACTGTCCAAAACACCCCGAGTGTTTCTATAAACTAGAAAGAAACACAGAAAAATTGTTTTCTATTTCCTTTATTAAATAGCCTTTTGATAACCAAAAAGGTAAGTGCATTGACTTCTACATTTATTTAAATTTTCATTCAATTTTTACTTTGATCATGCAAACTGATAAATTCTGCAAAAATTCAACCATTTAACAATCAATTTACAAAAATTAAAACTTACTTTAGTTGTTAATTTCGAGCCAAAATTCAGTAAAAATATCTTGTTCTTGGATATTTATGCCAAGCATCTCCTTCTGGTTGTATATTGTAGTAGTACTAAACATTTTTCCTCATTTTCAGCAACTGTAAACTTGTTTCATATATATTTTTGTACGAGAGCAGCTACTTTGTATTTTTGACTTTTGAAATTCCCACGCACGAAAAATTCTTGTATTTCTGGTACATAGAAACACAGGTGTGCTTCTTTAGCAGTATACAAACATGGTTTTTTAAGGCTTTGACCAATCAGCAACCTTGTTTGTAAAAGGCTATTTTATAAATATATATAATTTGTTTATCTTAAAACATGTTTTTTTTCCACTAAAAGTTTCATGCCACTTCCAGGAACAATTTGATTGATTTACTGAAAGGTGGGTTGTACCAGATGGATTTCTTTGGCACTTTATTTTCATACTGCAGGATGAATTAGAGTTGTTGGGTTGTGGTGTGAGAATTGCAAAGAAATATTATAATTGCTTTTCTCCAGTGCGTGTTAATAAAAAGGTTTGCAAGCATCAAATGTTTGTTATCTTGAGACCAATTTGTTGGAAAATAGCATGCAAAATCTTTCTTGTAGTTTATGCATTTCGGCCATTTATACCTCAAGGCTAGGCCATTGTCCCGGTACATTCCCACGTTTTTGTCACCCAACTTTTCTGCAAGCTTACTTAAAATATACAGGTCAGCGGATTCGCAAATTCTGCTCTGTCATAGCTCCCCATAGTTTTGTCAAACACAGACTCATTATTATGTTTAATCCAGGGTGGATCTTCCTAGAAAAGGAGTGATTTGCGCACATGCGTAATAATAGCTACTTCATTGTCGGAAATTGATGTTAAAGGCTTTGCCCGTTCAATAACACGGTGCAGGAGCTCTTAAGTGATTGATGGGTTATATTCTTCAATATCAAATGGAAGAAACATATGGTTGGGTCTGTCACGGATGTTCTTGAACCACTCAAACTGACTGGTTGACATCTATTTTTGTTCTGATGTCGTTATTCATACCATCAAGGATTACCTTACTGACTTTTTAACATTACTTTTTGCTGGATTAATGAGGTGGCATTTCATGTTTACTGGAAAGTTCTTTGTGATCTAGAGTTACTAAGGGACCGTTCATTTTGTACAGGCATGGGGGGGAGGGGAGCTGGTGGTATTTTAGAGGTGGTCACGAAAAAATTGACATTTAAAAGGGGGGTAGCTCAAAACTTAATGCACAGATTGGGGGGATCGTTGTAAAATTGTTTCGTTTTTATTAAATAGGCATAAATATAAATGGCAAAAACAACTGTCAGATGACTATAAAACGTCTATGCAATTTTATAAATATAAACCTATGTCATCATTATTTTTGTCACTTCTCTGAAACAATTTATACACGCTCTTCAACGTCCTCTTTGTCCCACAAATATTGATCATCAATGTTTTCCTGTCTGCCAAAAGACTATATCTTCCTCGTCGTCCTCCTAGTGGCCATATATCATAGACGTTTTCCTCTCTGTCAACAGACTCTATGACTTTGTCGTCTCCTACTGCAAAGCGTTTCTTTGTGAAAGAGTCGAAATATCTTCAGTGTTAATACATATTTCACAGGCACTGATGGTGGGTACACTAGACACTGGGGAAGTTCATTTCCAAAAGGATATGCCATGCAAACGTTGTATATCCGACTAAGATTTTTTTTAAGTCGTTTTCTCTTTCACATTTTTCCTTTTTGTCTATTTTCTTTCTTTCTTCTTCCTGCCGATATATACTTTCCTTTTATCCTTAAAAATTCTTTGGTAATCTTGCATTCTTCCTTTGATTATATTTAGTTCTCTTGTTAGCGACAAATGCTTATTTTGGACGGACTCAATTTCTGGCTTGTTGAAGTTATGTTGAAAGTCTGAGCCTTGTTTCAGAAATATACCATTGGCGTAAAACAAGGTGCAGTCGTGTTTTTTCAGTTGATTTGCAGGATGGTCAATTTTATTTATGAACTTTGTGTACTCAGAGATTGTGTGATAAAGCATGCACCCATCACCTGGTTTAACTTGGTTTCCAGTATTTGTAAATACACTTGACCTTACAGAGCATTCATTGGCTGAGCTAAAGACATTTTGTTTGTCACGCAGATAGTCATATTGTCTTGATCTTTTGGAAGTGAACCTCTTCTTGAATGATTGGTCACTTTCTCCATTCAACCTCATATTTATATATGCTTCATTCATGATGTTCATGTAGTACTGTGCCCTCTTGCCCTTTGGATTGCTGATAAATCCAAGACTTGTTTTTCTCAGTTGTTCTGGGACATTATTGGGGTTGGAAGGCAACTTCATGTCCATAGATACCTGTTAAAAAGGAAACAAAAGAAATTTCTTTTAAAAGTTGTTCTCATTATGTGGTCATTAGACATAAGAATTTGTCAGCTGGAACACAAATATATGAATATACACCACATTAATGGTCTAGTTATTGGTAAGGACACATGCCAGGAAGACTAACTGCGACACACGAAGAGATTTCCTTTTAATTTTATATTAATTTAATTCTGAAATCACAAATTTACAAAGATTATAGTTAACACATTCCCATCATATTTTTACAATTATATGGGAAAACTCGTATAAATCAGTTATAAAAAATCAACTAGCGCAAAACAGACTATAAATTGCTCATGTAACTAATAATAACAAATTGTACCTGAAGGTAGATCTCGCATTCGAACTCTTTCCAAAATATATATTCCTGTGATACTCTGAAAGCGTGTCTCTATTTGTCTCTGCTTTATTCAACTGTCAAAATTTCCATCTTAATTATATGTAACTATAAATGGCTACAAAAGTATAAATGTCAATCAACTAAACTTAATAATTAAACCTAACGAAATATGTTATGATATACTGTATAAACTTGGTTAAAAAAGGGTTCTATGATTATAAAATTTAAACTGTTCAAAACTACGGTGGCTCACAAGGGCCAACACATTATAAAATAAATCACTCAATCAAATAAAATCTCAACACAAATTAAAATAATAACACGCACAAATTAAAGTAATAACACACACAAATTAAAATATAACACACACACAAATTAAAATAATAACACACACACAAATTAAAATAATAACACACACACAAATTAAAATAATAACACACACACAAATTAAAATAATAATACACACACACAAAAAAAAAATCAAAACCGTGCGCGCGCATGTGATGTCGTCAGACACATAATATTTGAAGGAAAAAGGAAAATTGCGAAATTCGAAATCAAAAGTGGAATCGTTATATTGTGGAATTGTTTTGAATTTTTATCTTGATGCTCCATTCATTGACTTTAGTGATTTCGTTAAGTGGTACTTCGATATTTTTCGTAATCGTAACATGTATTGTCCAGGCTGTGGTTGTCGTTACGACAGCCACGAGCAAATATATTGTGATAGATGTTTGTCTGCACGAGATGTTAATGATTTTTTAAGGTTATGTTTTGATCGTGGCTATCCTTACGATGCCATTATTGGCTTATTGGCGGGAAAAGGTGTACAAATGTCTATTAGAACCCTCAAAAGACGCCTTAAAGCTTTGGGGCTCAAGCGAAAGGCTAATCAGTTTGGTGATGATTACTTGAGGCATGTTATCCAGGAGGAAATGCAAGACGCTGGAAGTCTAGCAGGATACCGGAGCATTTGGCATGCTTTGCGGTTGAGACGCGGCATACATGTAAGCAGTCATGATGTTTCTCGATTAATGAAAGAGATTGATCCTCTTGGGGTGGAAGAGAGAAAAAAGAGACGTCTACACAGAAGAACTTATAGAAGTGAAGGACCCAATGCTTGCTGGCACTTGGATGGTAATTTATATGCTTTCAATTCATAACGTTTCGTGCAAATCTAGACCCACATTAACGGGGGCGTAACCAGGGTCCCAATTTTTGAGTATACAAATTAAATCAGTCCTTGTAGTTTTCTATATATTTCTTATAAACTGGTTTCCTTTTACACTGTAATCCCAAAATTTTCTATCCAAATTTTATCAGTTAAATCTAATGCAAAACTGCATAATTATGCTTAACATAATTTATATTTTCAATTATGTATAGGTTATGATAAGCTAGTACCATATGGCTTTGCCATCCATGGTGCCATTTGTGGTTATAGCAGACGAGTTCTCTGGTTAGAAGTACTTAGGTCCAATAAGGATCCGCAGGTTATTGCTGAACTTTATGTAAGCTGCGTTAAAGAAATTGGTGGTTGTCCACTGCGTGTCAGAACTGACTGTGGAACTGAAAATGTGGTTTTAGCTGGCATGCAATGTTATCTTAGAGCACATGGAACAGATGAATTTGCTGGAGAAAAGGCACATATTTATGGATCATCACCATCCAACCAGCGGATTGAAGCTTGGTGGTCCTTTTTAAGGCGTTCATGCTCAAGTTGGTGGATTGATTTATTTCAAGACATGTCCGAGAGAGGAATTTTAGAACTTGGTAATGTTTACCACATGGAATGCCTGTGGTATTGTTACCATAAACTAATTCAAAATAATATGCAAAAATTAAGAGATCACTGGAACACTCATACTATTAGAAAGTCACCTCACGAAACTGTTGCAGGAATACCAGATATCTTGTATTTTTTACCAGAACATTATGATGTAGCAGACTGTTTAAAGGAAGCCTTTGAAGCAAAAGTAATTGAACTACAAAACAGTCTAAATGAAAATAGAGGAGAAAATATTTTCCAAGAATACTTTGAGTATGTAATCGAAATGAAAGGCTGGTTTTATCCAGTTAACACTGAAGAAGCCTTTGAAATGTTTCAACAACTTACACATTTGGAGCAATGATAGGTGAATTTTTTGGGGATATGATATTTTTATGTAGAATTCCAGCTTAAGGTTTAAGCCCAGCACAAATTCCACAATGTTGTTACATTTTATTATTTTAATGAAACAAAATGAAACCAATAACATTTATACTGTAAATATTTATTTACTATATTAGAAAAATCAACTTTAACATAACTAAATTTAACGTATTTAATTAACTGAAGCGGTAAGCCAGGAAGGACCTTCTAAATTCCTAATAGAGCTTTGCCATCAATCATTTTCCAAAACAAAATAAATTATTTTGAAGGACTAGAGTTGTCCTGCTAGAAGAAAGAATGAGAGGAAAACACTTAAAACATAAGCAATTAAAATGTTGTCTATTCCATGTATTCCAGTGAGGTTTTTGGAATGCAGTGCATGTTAAAATTAGGTTAGGTTGTTACAGTACCTCCCTTGTGCTCACCACCTCTATTAAAATATGAATCAAACTATAAAATGCTAGAAAACAGGTTTACTACAAAAGCCTGGTTACAAACATATTAACATAATCCACCAATGAAAGCAATCCAATTCCAAAAGCAATCGGTTGATAATGACTCATGCAACATATAATAGACCAAGACTTGATAATTTTATGGTACAGTGGGGGAATGATAGGTTCTTTAATAGTTTGCACGAAAACAGTAATAAGCTATAGGTTTCTCTTAACCCAACAGTCAACCCCCGTAGTACTTAAGGGCAACCAAATCCCTTACTATTTAGAATTGCAAAGGTCATTGCCTGTTTAAAATCTTCATATTTTTTGTGTAGTGTTGGGAGACATAATGTACATGCACAAGTATTTGCTTTTGGAAACTGCGAAAGTGCTCCATTTTCCTCCACCTCATGCAAAAAAGTTAACACTGGATCAAAATGTACAAGTGGAATGACTTTATAACCAGACGAGAAAAAGAGTATGTCAGAATAGGAAAGATCAACTTCCCCCTCTTGTACATCGATTAAAAGATCCTCCCAAAACGAAAGCAACAAACTTTCCAACTCATACCGGTTTGAGCCCACCTCACTTCTGGTGACACAAAAAAGTTTAGACATTATCTCACTAGTAATCACCCGTTCTTTGTAGCACATTTCAGATTTGAATGCAAGAGGATTTTCAACTATGCTGCTAAGAATACCTAAAGAAGAGAGTCCTTCTTTGAAACTCTCAAGTCCAGCACGTGTTCGCCCCAGTACAATCCATGAGACAGTGGAATCAACAACACTCCTAACATCATCCATATTTCTTAGCACTTTAAAATTTCCAGAAATATCCAGAAGAGTTTCAAGGTTTGGACGGCTCATAATCTCACGAGCCTTTTCTATTGTCTCTGAATCAAGTAATTGTTGCAATGTATCCCTATGTTCAGGATCACAAACATCCTCAATTGACACTGACACTTTCTCTGGACGACCGGTCAAGCACTCAAAGAGAATCGGACTGAGACAACGTGGCCCAATACCAACATGTACAAGACCCATAGAAATAAACTAACCTGCCAGAAAGTACTCAGATCCATCCAAACACCTACTACTACAAGAAAGCAATTTGGAGTTTCTACAACCAGTGAACAATTCTGAATCCACTAAATACTCTAATACCAATGTTATAAATTCCCTCATGGGACCACCTAGGTCAACTGCACCTTCTGAAAAACCTATATGGTCAGTAAACTTAACAGATATCTTATTTAATGGGGAAAATGACTTTCTTAGCATTGTTCTTTTTGTACCCTCCCAAACATTGTTTCTACAAATGTTGAACTTTGATAATTGAGATTTACAAATGGTTTGTGACTTTTGTTCAAGAATACTTTTGAGAATTGCTTCATGATCTTTTTCTATTGAATCATGCACACTGTTTATAGTAGCTGACTCATCATTTTCCCTTTCATCATTAGTCAAATCAATAATACTTGCATCCTCAATTGAGTCACTGTTTACTTCATCAAAAAGCAAAGATGCATAAAGATAATCTAAATCACTTGAGTTTGCAGTGTTAATTTGAGTGACATCACTGGAATTACCAGTCACATTTGTTGCTTCAGATGTGTGTTCAGTCTTTTCGCATCCAGTACTTTGTGTATTAGCTACAAAGCTACAGTAAAATAACAGCAAATAGTTTAGATAAGTACAACCTTGTACCATGTTTAGGCCAAAACTGCTACAAATAACATCTATCAGATATCACTATAATACCTGGTACTGGCTCCATCTTCACTACATTCATTTCTAGATAGAAAAATAAAGGTTATGTGCCATATAATTATTATGTAAAAAAATTTATAAAACGAGAAACCTGCCTGGCAAGTGTGATTTAAAGCACACCAAAATTTAACAATGATGATATAGGATCTTGGCATGTGCTATCACAGTCAATTAGCAAACTTACTTCTTAGTGTCTTTGTTAACTTTGGTCGGCTCCTACATGTACATGAGAAACATATTAGCAAAAAAAGACATTGAATAATCAATCCAGGGGGGGGGGGCTTATTTGAGAGGGACAGATAAAGAAAAGATTATTGTAAACAATAATACTCTAAGTTCTAGGTTAACAATGTTTATCAGAAGGGGCTTTGCACTGATATGTTTATCTAGGTGGGACACTCCCAATGCTCAATATACACCCCAAAAAGCTTTTTAACATCATACCCAGGGTCTGGTATCACATAATTGTTATTTGCTCTTGAACAGTTGAACAGGGTACTAGTATCAAGCTCGAGAAGCAGCAACAAAATTGTTCTCACTAGATGCACCACCTACCAACACCCAGTCATCCTTCCTCCAAGATTAAGATACGGTATATAAGGCACTTGTTAATAACATGGCAGACTTAGGTAAGACCTTAAGTAAGACCTTCCTGAACCTCCCTGAAGTTTTGAATATATTACTGTGTGTTAGGGTTCAACATGTATGATGCTTGGGGTAAAGTCTGCATGAATGCAGGGGCGTAACAATAGTGAAGGGATGTTGCGGGTGACCCCTCTTTACTACAGTAGTTTATGGTACTACACTATGGAATGTCAAAATATTCAAACACTCGCCTTTAAATGTATGTCTTCATCATCAGAGTCTGTTAAAAAAATCCCTTGGTTCGATAAATAGTCTACACTCTTACAAAGATATAACGTGATGCGTTCATAGGGCTTTCCAAGTTCCTCCTTGTAACGGCATAGTAGGAAGTCCTCCTCAGTGCCGGGCAACTTTTCAGCACGTGTGAAATCGGGATAAAGCAGATAATACATGCTTGCGCAGCTGGAGATGGTTTGATTGAAGCGGCTTAGTTTCTCAACAGCTCTTGCTCTTACATCGTTTGAATTACTTGAAACAGGGATGGATACTGCAAGAAGTGATCCTCTAACTGGTTTTAACGTTCCTGTATCTTCTCGATAGGTCACTATGCCGACCTTTATTGTGACCACTTTTGCCGTAACCGAGTCCTTATTTTCGTCCACCTTTCGCTTCTTCAGGGCCTTATTTTTGAAATGCCCTTGCCTATCTTGTTCTTTAACTTTTCTAAATTCATGAAAAGTCATGATTGGTGGCCCAGAACCAGATGGTAGGCGGCTGGGCTCCCTGGGCATAATTTTTCCCTTGTGTTCTCGTTTTGACTCCGCTTTTGAGGAGCTGGCGGCGTCATTATTCCCGTTTATATTTTCTCGATTGGAACTAGAAACAGCAGAACCACACTTGTGACAAAATAAGCCAGCTTCCACAATTTTTTCGCCACAACTTGAACAAAACATTGTATCTTATACTACAAAACTCATGAATATTTAGCTCAATTTTACAGAGCTCATAATTTGAATATTGCTTGTGCAGATTTGACGACATCACATGCGCGCGCACGATTTTGATTTTTTTTTTGTGTGTGTGTTATTATTTTAATTTGTGTGTGTGTGTTATTTTAATTTGTGTGTGTGTGTTATTTTAATTTGTGTGTGTTATTATTTTAATTTGTGTGTGTTATATTTTAATTTGCGCGTGTTATTATTTTAATTTGTGTTGAGATTTTATTTGATTGAGTTATTTATTTTATAATGTGTTGGCCCTTGTGAGCCACCGTACAAAACAGTTATGTCCCTGCTCTCAGCAGCCATATAGCCCCCCGCTGCCAAGTACAATGGGCTAAGTAAAGAAAATAAGTAGGGCATGCTGAGGTGCATCGCATCTCATTGAGTTATGGGCCTGCCTATACAATACATCTAAATACTAGTAATAATCTTAGATTAGTGAAGTGCGTTTGGTGTGGACGTTGCCCAAAGTGTTTTATATTAAATGAATAACGAGTACATTTTACTTGACGTATTTGTGAATGTCTGCGCGCGTATAATAAAGAGAAATCTCCAAACACTCCATACGTTAATACAACAATAAATTTTAATAACCCAACATTTTTGTAAATATCAGTCAGTATGTGTAAGATATCAACAACTCAAACTTCAGTCAAATTAAACTGAAGGCTTTCTATTATGAAGCAACTATGTAACAATGACACAATGTTTTGCCCCAGCTGAACCAATGTTAAACAACTGAGAAATAAAGTGCAACAAATGTTTTTCTCCAGCTTTAAGCTTATAACTATGCATTAATCAGTGTCACAACAACTAACTTCGCTAACTTGCGAAGTTAGAGTGTTGTACATGAACACAAGAGACGTTTTTTAGTTTTCGAGAATGGTCGCAGTTATTTCATCCTCTTCTGTAGCCGACGTTAGTTGAAAATGAGGGTTGATCAGATGCAGTAAAGCTTCCGCTGTGTTGCAGTCCAGTAAAAGGTGGATGTTTTTCTGCCCGTTTTCTGGTTTAAGCAGAACGCATAGAGTCCAGAAGAGTGTGCAGGTCGGCGGTGGCTGTTGAAACCTGCAAGACTGGCAGACAGCTTTGTGAAGTGCAATGATATCAACGGCTAGTTTTGGACAGTTATTGCAACCGAGAGACTTGGAGGTATTTTGAACTCCTAAAATCATACCATTTACTGTGGATGTGGTTTCCATTTAGTCTTCGTATTCAATAACAGGCGTCGTAAATGGTGCAGCATCAACTGCTGTGAAACCTTCATTTCTTGGCGTGTTAAGGTAGTGCTCAAATTTGGTACTCTACCCTGACGTTATTTAAAATATAGGTTTGGTCGAGTTGGAGAGCATTAACATGATCTGCCTAAAGAACTACCTTGACGTAAGCTGTTGGATCTGATATAACAACATCTTGTTTTGTCAATTTGCCATACTGCGTGGATTGCATTTTAACACCTGATACTTTAACAACTTTACCTTTTATGATAATCAGCTGTTCTGCTGCTAGCTTTGGTATAGACAATATACCAACTGGTTTTCCAGTTCCAGTCAAAGATAGCTCTTCAGCATATGCAAAGTCGACGTCTTTGTTGTCGGGGGGGGGGGTGATCTTTGTGAATTTTGTAGTGGTTAAATTATTATTAGATTGTTTAAAGATTTTCAATTTTACTGGGCTTTTCTTTGCTGCAACAGCTTGCAACTCTGGTCTTTTTTCCAGCGAGAAACATGCAGCTCTGATTGGCTTGTCGTTTGATTGGAAAATGCAGTTGAAGTACTTCTTTTTCGATTTTGAGGCATTTTTTACTTCAGATATGCTATGGAAATAGCAAGTCAAGCTTGTGGCTTCTGGGAAGTATATGAAAAAGAAGACAGTAGATAAGTCATATTTAACATCATATAGAAAAGAGTTGTGTTAAGCTGTTATAATGATAGCTTTTGGTGAGCAACAGGTTGTATTTCATGTCAATTTAACAAAGGTCTAATACACCTAATACACCCAATACACCCTTTCGTTACTTACGTCACATATATCTTTTTGTCTTGAAGCCTCGTTCTTGTTAGTACATTACACAAAGTGATAGGTTCACGATTCATTAGAGAAAGGCGCCCAGGCCAAATGACGTAATTATCGAAAGGGTGTCTTATTTTGAAAATATAACAACTTAGTTTAAAATTACAACATTTTCGTAATGTTTCTAGTGTATATGATTGCTTTGTACAGTATTATTACTGTTAAATAGTTTTTTTGACGATTGTTTCAATTTGAAATTATAGCAATTGTACTGGAGCTGTACATTGATCCTCCTGGGTTGCAAGATCAGCCATCTGTAAAAGATAAAATATGTTATGAATTACAGCTATCTTTCTTAAAAACATAAAAATGTGCATCTCACCTCAAATTAAAGTAGGTTCAGCAGCCTAAAAATGAGAAAAATATATCTTAACTGTCATGTACAAAAAGCTGTTTTCAATAACAGTATTTCTACAGTATATACCTACAAGCCAGGGCATTCATTTTGTTGTCAGAAGTGATAGTACTTTATTTTAATATTATGGTTAATTAATGAGAGTATTGTTAATAAGATCATTTTATTACATTCTCTTTTTTGGGCCTATAATTCATTGAATTTGGGGAGTCTCATACATCCCTGCTAATCTAAACAGTTGTAAAACATTGCTTAGTGAAATCTGTCGAAGGTTTCTTGTGCCATTTGGTCTAGTCTCTCTTCTTCATTTAGTTGGTGCTTCAAAGTTTTAGATGATTTTATATTTGCTAATAAGCGTTCATAGGTGATTGGCTCAACACATGAAGATAATGTTTTCACCCTGCTTAGAGCCACATATGTGGTTCCTGGTGTTCTCTCTGTTTTCCTAATATTTATCCAGGCTTTAGATAAAGTCCTTGATTTTTGTGAATTGTTATTGCCCATGCTAGTCAAAGGGGAAGCTGTTGTCTCTCATGGAAACCATCAGATAACTGTGCTGAAGCTGTAACTGGGCATATTGACACACAAGTTGGAAGTGCCTCACTAAGCGATGGGCCTCTGTAATTATCAAATTTAACAATAACTGCTATTGGCAGGTCAGGTGGTTGATGATTATTCTTACATATAAAATGTATGACAGTTCCTGTAGCACCATTGCAAAGACCCACTGCTGGCCATAAAATCATTGTGACTATTACTTTTGCACCTTTAGCCAAAAATAGTAATGGTTGAAGACCTGAAAACTCATCAGCAGATACTTTTTTTGCAGTAGCAGATGAATGCCTAGCAGTTATTTGGGCAAAAGGTTGCATGAGTTTGGTAAGCTGTTCATGATTATAATTGCCAACTTCCTCATTGCTGTAGAACAATCTTGTAGCATCCTTAAATTCAGACAAATTATCAACATTTGATGTTTGTCTAGTTAACAACAGTTCCCAGTCGTCTACTGTTGATTCTCCTTTTCTTAATCTCCAGAGCAATTCTCTAAAGCGTATTTGTTCTGGATTATGTCCCTGTACACACTGATTAACATTCAGTTTAACGACATTATTAACATCTTATATGTTATATTATGATATTGTGATGCTACTCCGAGTGTAAGCCACACTGGGCAGGCTGAAAAGTTTGCCTGGCCACAGCGGGATTTGAACCAGCGACCTTTGGAATACTAGCCCCAACGCTCTACCAACTGAGCTACACGGTCACGACGGTTCGACTTCGATAAGTGATATTTCGGAACAGAGTCTAGTTCCTTCAATACCTAATACTCTAATTATATATGCTAATGGTGATGTTGTACTCGGGTAAATATGATATTATGATATTGTGATGCTACTCCGAGTGTAAGCCACACTGGGCAGGCTGAATTAGAGTATTAGGTATTGAAGGAACTAGACTCTGTTCTGAAATATCACTTATCAAACCGTCGTGACCATGTAGCTCAGTTGGTAGAGCGTTGGGGCTAGTATTCCAAAGGTCGCTGGTTCGAATCCCGCTGTGGCCAGGCAAACTTTTCAGCCTGCCCAGTGTGGCTTACACTCGGAGTAGCATCACAATATCATAATATCATATTTACCCGAGTACAACATCACCATTAGCATATATCTTATATGTTAGATAACCCTGTTCACCAATACCATTGGTTGGTATTGCGTGATAAAGTGGTTTGTCTGCCACAGGGGGCAATTGAGCTGGATCGCCGCATAAGATAATTGATTTGTTGCCAAGCAGTTTATCTTGTAGTCCAGATGATTGCTTTAATCGCTTATCTATCCAGCCAAATGTTACTTGACCAAGCATTGAATATTCATCAATTATTATATAATCAATGTTATGTAAAAATTTTTGTAATCTAATCAAATTCTGGCCTGTAAGATCCTTACTTTCCCTTGAGCCAACTGGTAACTTTTAGGAGAGAGTAATGGTTACCCCATTTATATTAAAGGCAGTATTACCAGTTGTTGCTGTGACTGCACATTTGGTACTCAGCAGTGTACGGAGAGGATTTATAAAGTAACTATTCCCAGTTTCTGCTACTCCATTAATAATAAGAACAAGTGGTGTTCTATTTGAAGATATGTCATTAAAGTGAGACCTAACAATGTTGTATGCGAGTTCTTGCATTTCACTGAAGGTATTAACATTTCTTGTAAGACTTGATCACTCCCCTCTTGCATATTTTTTATCCACATTGGCATTTCACCAATTTGTTGCTCGGAATAATTAGTCCTATCACTGTCCTATTCATATGCCATTTTTACATTTGTTGGGCAAGAATCAGAAAAAGGCATATGTAAATCAGATATGATCATCCACTCTTCACGAGTATTTTCAGGCTGTTCATCAACAATTGGATTTTCTGATTCTTGTTGGTTTTGAACAACTGATCGAAGTTTGTCAAACCAGTCTGGGACATTTTCCTTTGCATATGCTGTCTGAAGAAATTCTTGCCATTTATTAATCATGTTTTCATCTGATCTTTCATTATCCCAAGAATTTTCTTGTGTTATTTTCCAAGGCTTGTATCTTAACAACTGATATTTACAATACTGAGGAAAATTTGGCCTCCTTGGATTGCATGAATAGTTTGGAAAAATTCTGGGAATAACATCATCTGGAAGTCTGGTTAGCTTATTATTCACAACCTTAAACTGTTTTGCAAACTGAACAAAATTTAATTTCTCTGTAACAGTTGCACTATTGTATTGTGCACGATTTGCATGTACATCAAGGAGAAAATTGCTTGAGCAAATGTCAGTTTCTCCAGTTGATGTCTTAATTCTACGAGAGCCATTTAAACTAACTGGTATTACTTTAAAGCTAGAGCTGTGAAGCTTTAGTGAGGGCAAATGGTGCATTGTTTCTTGTGCAGCATAATCTCTTTCACCAATTGTTTTCATAACAACTTTTTTAATAGCTTTGTGAGGATTATCATTGCTTGGAGCATTATTCATGATTCTGTTGAATGCTACTTTAAGCATAGATGTTCTGGGTTCACCCTTAGCAGCATATTTAGTGAGGTAATCAACACAAGCATAATGGTCAATAACTACTTGTATGTCACAATTGGCTCTCCAACCTTGTAGTTAGAGCTGCTGGTTGTTACAACCTTGCAAGCCAGGGTCTTTACCTATGCCCGGTGCTGCGACAAAGACCCTGGTTCAGGCTGGTCACGTGACACTCTAAAATCTGGGGTATTTTTAATTAGTGACCTTCATGTCATTAGGATTGGATGGTAGAGTGGCTTATGAATGCATTTCTAGTGTTCAATGAAAGAAATTGAAATTTTTTCAACAAGAAATTGGTCAAATTGCCAAGAAAGCTCATCAAAAATTGTACTTTTGCTGGCGGGGTCATTATTTTCTATGCATGAAAGCTCAAGCGCGTGTTGAGTTTCACATGAAACACAAACGTGGATCAGATTTCAAAAGATTATGCATCTTCGCAATGCGGTAAATGTCAAAGAGAAAATAATCCTGTAATATTGGCTTTGGGGTTGTATTGACAGCATTTGCAGTCTGTATACGATAACCGATACCAAACGACACATTTACTATTGCGAGTCTGGATTTATATTACTGCGAAATTTCTCTGGAAATATATAGAAAGAATCACCGCAAGCAATGGCAAAATTTGTAAACAAATGTCAACTGTGCATCGCACCAAGCAGGCAACGAAAAACATATGTTGAGGAGATACATCCATATTAGATCTTGTCTAAAAGAACACACGAATGACCACGAGTGACCACAAATGACCCACGAATATTACTTCCGCGTTTCACGCAATAAAAAATATACACCGAACACATATAAAACCCAACTTGTAGAGGATTGCAAGCAACGAAATGCGGGTAGCAAATTGCGAAAAGCGGATAGGGGATCACAGCCATATTACTAAAAAGCTAAAGGCGGGAACTTTTCGTACAGCAATCACTGAACACCCTTTTGATAATCACGTCACTGAAACCATTTTGGCTTGGGAACCTTGCTTTCATCAATAAAAGACGCAAGACCATTGGCTTACAATTCTTGAGAGTGTTTCTCCTCATTGACGTAATTATGCATAGATTGCATTGATTAGGTGTTGAAGTTGAAAAGTTTACGTGCGACAGTTCTCATTTAAAAGTCGTTATAATCAATTAGCATTACACTGAGCTTCTACGATTAGCAATTAGGCCAATTAATTAGCATTGAGCATGAGCTGATTGTTTAGGAAAGATCACAATGCAAATCCGAACAAACTAGAATATATTGATTATTGCCTGTGACAACATTAGCTGGAAATCTGCATTGTCTGTACAAACAGATAACATTGTTCTGTCATATCCTCGTACTGTCGCACGTCTCTGTGACGTGATTAAATGTCAACTTTACTAATAGCTATACACTTTACACTTTTCATATGAAACTCGACATAAAATATCAACTTTTACGCCTTATGCACGCCTATTCATATACGGAAATTTTGAAATTTTATAAATTTTGAACCTTTGGGGTATTCTACGAAAATATGCAATATAATTTGTTACTAAAAAACTTTAATATCAAAATCCAACATCAAAAATTCAAAGAGTATATTACAATCTTGGACAAAACTTGTTGAAACACATTGAAATTTTGAAGACAAGATACGCGTGCCCTTCTCGACTGATTTAAATGCTCACAATTTTTATTCTAAACCCCCTCTCCCCCAGTTCAATGTTGACATAATTCGACAGCCGCATGTCCGAAGCATAGGTATCATCTCAACAACATTGAATTGGGGTGTGTGTGTGGGGAGGGGGGCAAAAAGAATTATACAAACACTGCGAAAATGACAAATGATCGCTCATGTGTCTCAACAATTTTGTCCAAGATTGTAGGTCCTTAAGATTACCGGACATGACGTCAAATCGAAACCACAAATCAGTTTTCTTAAGAAAAGCTTTGATTTTATGTCTTTACAGTAGTTCCATTTCCACTATATTCCCGATTTGATGACATGATTGCTTTAATAACAATTATAATTCAAATTTTCTTAGATTACTTGAAACGCTGGAAATTCAAAATTCTCGCTTGCGCACTTCAACTTTATATAGAGTAACCCTATAAAAACGTAAGTTCACATTACAAAACTTGAATTTTTAAATCAAATGTGGCCACGTACTGCCGTTGCTCTTCGGTCAGGCATTCACACGTGTAACAATCGACAGTTACAATACCAGTGAAGACAAGATTCTTTTTCATAATGTGGGCGCAAGAAGGATGATAGTAGATGCTAGAGAAATCTGGACTAAATAAAAATTGTCCAGTCCGATCATCTCGTCTTCTGGTTCTTCGGTTCACGTTTTTATCGTTCAGTGGTGAAAAAAATTAAGCCAATTATGCAACCAAACAGATTCCAACTAGTTCTTTTCAAACTTTAAAAATTATTTTGGGTTCAAGTAGATTTTCCACATTTTTGCCCACATAAGCCAAAAATATTATCAGCTGGTCCCTCAATAATAGGTTACTTTGGTGGTCACTCATGGTCATTCGTGTGTACTTTTAGACAAGACCTCCATATTATCAACTTTACTATAAAGCCAACAAGAATTTTTCAAAGATAAGTCTCGTCTATATATGTATTTTTAACACTACAATTTTTTAGTTGATCCAGTCATCTTCTATGCACTATGCGATATGTATGGTCTATGGATATGTAGTAATACTTTACATGTAGAAAATGAATGACAAATAATTTTAGAGGTAGTGCTGTAAATAGTGTGTAACTTATGTTACATAATAATTGTCTGTGTAAAATTTCTGTTCATATATGTATATACATATTGTGGTCCTGGTAGGGAAGTGTGGATGTTACTCGTCTGATTTTCAAGATATGCTATGTGTCGCCTCTCGAAACAATGCTATGTTTATTTCGAAAATTTTAATTTTTTCCCCTTATATATGACTATGACAGTATTGACTGTGGTCTATGGCATTGTTGCTATAGCCAGCGATTGTGCTAAATTTACCCTAGAAGTGCCTCATTATTTCTTACTTTGACTCTTACATTGCTGTTTAATATTTTGTTGCTCTATTCACAGGGTCAAAACTAACAAATGATAAAAAGAATATGTATACATAAAAATATAATTTGTGCAAATGTCAGTTGCAAAAGGTGAAATATATTTCAGTCCATGGGGCCTGTGTTGGACCCTTTTTGGTGCCGTTTTTATATCAGTAATCCAGTAGTTTCAAGGTAGTTTTAACATAGTAGTAGTTTTACATGGTCATCGAGAGTTTTGTAAAGTCACTCATGGCTCATCCAATTATATGCCGTTGACAATATTGATCTTTATTGATGATAGACATGATATCTGCGCAGCGTTACACTCTGCGCGTACACTAAATATTTGCATCGGTGCACACACAATTTAATGGAATAATTCAGAAGTCATGAATGAATGTATATGATATAAACGTATAAAGCAACAGTGAGAGGCCATTTTAATGTCTTTTAAAACAAACACGGCAACGAAAGACAGACTTAATATAAACTTACGCGATTACATGCCGATGCCAGTTGACTAAGCCCAACTTAACACTCAAACTGTCATTGAAATACTCATGCTTATGGAGTTCAAACGCTGACAAGAAGTTCAAATGTTGACAAGAAATACGGACAAAAAAAGAGAAAAGTACATAATTTTAAATCAGAAAATTCATGTTATTTTTTGCAACCATCACATCTCACTGTCACGTGACCAGCCTGAACCAGGGTCTTTGTCGCAGCGCCAGGCGTAGGTAAAGACCCTGGCTTGCAAGGTTGCTGGTTATTATTCAGCCGAGAATCATTTCTTCTGGTGACAATTCTTGACTTATATTGTGGCTCGTTACCTTTAGTGTGAACTTCTTCAAAGTCTAACCTTGCCTTAGAGCAAGTATCCATTGGAAAATTGAATCTACAGTTTGGTTCAGAATCTGTAGTTTTTTTTTCTTAAGCAATAGCTAGTACTCCAACGTGTATGACGCTGAACCATATTTAACAGATCGCAAAAATCATCATGCATTTCACAATCTGCGATGTCCTGATAATACTTTTGACATGGATGAACTGTTGGTTTTACCCAAAAAGCATCATCTGGTGGATTTGGGTTAACTGTGGAAAGCAACCAGTCAACATACAAGCTGTTTAGCAGCTTTGTTACCAACAATAATATCATTGTCAAGCTCAGATGTATTTTTATCTTTGTTCTCATCTTTGTATTTGCGAGCTAAGAATCCTTTAAGGGCAATCTTGGTGAGATCACACAAACCAGGGTCATTGTTTAGTTTAGCAATGCCATGGCAATGTATGCTTCCTCTTGCCTGGTATTCAAATCTATACCAGTCACTTGGCATCAAGTGTCTTGTACAACCAGTGTTTGATAAAGCTTTCTACTCTTTGTGTAAGAAACCAATCCACTAAATGTGGATTTTTTATCACAGCTTGCTGCCTTTCTTCACTTGTACCATTTTCATTTCCTAATAGCCTATGTAACTCTGGCCAATGCATATCAGCTGAAGAGAATGTGAAGAAAAATGTGGGTGTCCCAACAGTTGTTACAATGGCTTTAAGATCTTCCCTCACCTTATACCAGTAAGCATTTGAGCCAGCAATATTTGCCACATATCGAGATATCTTAGAGATACATGCATGGCTGTTATCACCTGCTGCCATTTCACGCAGTTCATCTATTGTTAAGTGAGCCTCACCTGGATTTTGCTTAAGAAACATTCCACTTTGTTGCAAGGTTTGTTTTCTCTGTATCATGTTAAATGCCCAATAACAAAACCTAGGATGACTGGCAAATTGGAAAATCCATTTGCCATTAATTTGCTCAGCAAATTTAACAAGATGTTTTACTTTCTCGCCTAAGGGAATGTCATTCAAAAGGGATGGATTTGTTGGATCCCCTTTACCTGTAGGAAATAATGTGGGGAATGGTAATGTAGCTAGAAATGATCTCTGATATTCATTTATAGCCAAATTATCAACACTGGGCCAGTTCATTGGCTCATTTGAAAATAATTGATTTTTTATTGCCTCTAGTTCCCTTTTCTGTTTTTCACAGGTTGGCATAAAGCTACTCATTTCTGTTGTCTCATTGTAGACTTTATCTTCAACGTTATCACTGGAAGGGCCCAAGTCGGGCAACATAATTTCCTCTGACAAAACACAATTTCCTCAGACTCAACTGTCATTATATCAGATGGAACACCATCAACAGGAAGTGATTCTAAGGCATGTTGGTTAATAGTCGCATTACTATAATGTGGATTATTTCTCAAAAGCCATAGCAATGCATTATGCACTTTTTCTCTTCTGATCGTAACATCCCTAAATGTGTCATGTCTACCCATCATCTTAACTACAATAACGGACAAATCCCTAGGATATCTTTAAAAAATTGATGCAAGCTCTTCAACATGTTGAGGCAAATTAATGCAATGCCCTGAATACATTATTTGTCTGCCTGGTTTGATATAAACCCTCATTATAGGCAGGACTCGAGCAATGAGCATTTCTTTAGTTTGAGTTAGGCCTTGCAACTCAATAGGTCTTGGAATCATGCTGTTAGCATCAGATAATTTTTTGGTGTGTTTTTATCCCTAGAACAGCAAGAGCACAAATAGCTACCAGGGGAATTTGCTTTACTGGTGACTGGCCAAGCCTCTTTGCAAACCATGCACTGGAATATGAAATACTGTACAGACTTATGAAATTGTTCATGTTAGATTTTGCCCAACATTGGTCATGCAGTGGTCCAATTTTCATAGCATCAAATTCATTCAGATATTTAGATTGAGTGACAGTTTGTGCAGTTTCACTAGCCTTTTTTGATTTTTTTTTGCATTAGCAGTTTCATCAGATTGCCATTTTTTAGCATAAACTCTCCTTTTCTCTAGCATTTCCTTTCTTTTACTATCTGTCTGATTACCTGTACTTGGATTTGGTAAAGTGGAGAAAAAATGTATGTCAGTTAAATAACCAACCGATCTGAACGTTGTATTCCAATAAAGTTACTGGTTACAACGTTTGATAATTCCAATAGTTACTGGAATTGTCATTTCATGCATATAAAATGACCCTGACCCTAACAATCCCAATAATTTATTGGAGACAATAATTTTATTAGGATACAACATTTGGATTGGGTGAAATAACCTAGAAATGCCATTTTTTGCCTCTCCTGTGAACTAATTGGGTTTATAATGGTTGCACTAGCATTTGGGTTGGAATCAGTAATATGAATAGTACAGCTTAAAGCATTAGCTACTGCTTGAATAATGATATTATCACATTATGTTCCAGAGGTTTTGACATTTCTTCTATATAATTTTTCCATGAAATTTTCAAGACTTTCAACATACTACTCAGGATTATGCATTAAATGTGTAATGCCTGCACTACGAATATCAAGATGGCAATTAGGATTTTTATAAAGAGCATGCCCTAATGATGCAAAAAAGCAGTCACCAGGTGAACTTCCACAGTCACATGGAACTCGACCTATTAAAGCTAACTTATTTTCCAAAACATTCCAGGGAAAATTGCTGTTATTATTTGCTGAATACATACCTCTATGTAACTTGGACTTAAAGGACTTTTCTCTTACAAAGGTTCCAACAGAATAATTTATCAAAGCATCAGAAATTTCACTGGCACCACACATGTCATTTTTGGTAATCAAACATGGTAAGAGATGTTCATGAAAAATACAGGTGAATTTGCCAGACTGAGTATAACTTTGCTCTGCTTGTCCCTGATTACTGATTAGGTTCATTGTGTAAAAAATTACTTTGATTTGTGTATTTATTTGTGTGACCACCTAGTATAGACATGATCTTTTTGCCTAAAGGCGACCCAGCCAAATAACTGGGATTTGTGTATTTATTTGTGACCACCTACTATAGACATGGTCATTTTGCCTATTAAAGGCAACCCAGCCATATAACTGGGATTTGCATATTTATTTGTGTGGCCACTTACTATAAACATGGTCTTTTTTCCTATTAAAGGCAACCCACCCAAATAACTGGAATTTGTATATTTATTTGTGTATCTACCTGCTATAGACATGCTCTTTTTGCCTAAAGGCAACACAGATGAATAGGTACTGGGACTTGTATATTTAATATTTGTTATGCTTTGTAACTGATATTTTTCAACACAACTCTGAAAATTCAAATGCCTAACAACATTTACTTCTTCAACACGCAATGACCAACAAGAATATGTTAGACTTGCTTTCAAACCCTTCATTAAGCAGAGCAAAGTTAAATCTGCTGTGAACTCTACCTGACAAAAAGCATGTGGCTTGGCAGTGAATTAAAATGTCGGATTTCCAATCGATAAAACACCGCATGATAAATTCCTGATTTTTTTATAAGTATCTTTATTCATAGGTAACACTTAAAGGTAAAAACTATAACAACTCCACTTACCTTCACAATAAACTGCACAGGAAAACCCACTTGTCTTGAATGTCTTTTCTCTTCTTGAGTATGAATTTGTCTTCGCAAAATATGGAAAGCGCATGGAGATCAAGACAAGGCACGAAACCGAGGCAAATTCCATATACACGAAAATGAGGCAAATGTTACATCCAAAAATCTCGAAATGACATAGCATCCAGCCGTGACGTCACGATTAGGAAGCGTTCTCCTTCGTCAAATGCAATTAAGTGAAGTGATCAGATTGACCTTAATTTGTTGCTACATTAAGTACATCTTCAGTTCTTAGTACAGTCCTGGGCAACATATCAGTACCCCCATAGAAGGTAATATAAAACAATATACGATAAATCTTGTTCACTCTATTCATCATTACAGCACTTCATATTTACATGTCCTGTTGTCCATGAAGTATAGACAAATAGAAATAATTAAACCTCCATGTACTCAACATTTATACATGTAGCCTGAGCCATATATATGCTTGTTAAAAAGGGACAAAACATCAAGATTCACATATATATACATATATACATATATATATGTATATATGTATGTATATATGTATATATATATATATGTATATATGTATATATGTATATATATATATATATATATATATATATATATATATATATATATATATATGTATATATATATATATATATATATATATATGTATATATATATATGTGTATATATATATGTATATATATGTGTATATATATATATATGTGTATATATATATATATATATATATATATATATATATATATATATATATATATATATATATATATATATATAACAAAAAAAAACGACTACGTTTCAAAGAAGTTTATTAAAAACTATATACTAAATACAAAAACTAAATTTTCGGCTGCATGTCACAACCTTCTTCAGAGTGCCTAGCTTTACACAGAACATACTTATATACGATAAATTATGAATAAATTACTATTGTTGAGCGAAATCATGACTACCATTAAGGCCTTTCCGGTTGGTCAACAACATTCCTATCCAAAAGTTTTCACTCTTGAGTATTTCACTATGGTGTTGATCAATAAGCATAAATTTTAAGCTCGAATAATCTGCCTCATGCATATCAATAAAATGATTAGTTATACTGCATGTCCGGCGCTTATGCTTAATGTGTGATTTGTAGTTAGCTAGTCTGGACTTAAAATTGGCTGTAGAGCCCACACCTTGCAAACCACAAAGCACACACTCAGCAAGATACACTACATTACTGGAAGTACACGTCAAAGATTTTAAAATAAGAAATATCCTTCCAGTGGCAGCTGCACGAAAGGAATTACCAAAACTCAAAAAATTCTTACAACTATCGCAACGCTTGGCATCACATTTGTAGCAGCCTTCACCTTCCAGTTTATTAGACTTATATGGGTTAGATGGTGCCAATAACTCCTTCAAATTAGCATTACGCTTATACGAAACAAGAATGGCACCCTCAGGTAGAATTTTCTTGGCCTGTTCATCACTATCTAAAACCGAGCGATGTTTACGAAAAATTTTTCGAATATCAGGAGCCCTAGGATTAAACTTGGTAACAAAAACACAGGAATCCCGACGAACTTTACGTCTACTAGTACGTGCTTCCTCATGAGTCATAGCCCCAACCACCTCAAAGGCTCTATTAACATGTGCACTGTCATGGCCACAATTCGTAAGATATTTG
>OY979716.1:87818693-88150168 GCA_963855995.1 Muricea muricata | reverse complement strand
CTTTGATGAATTAATACAGCTTATCTCGCATGGAAGCGATGACTATACTAAAGAAAATGACAATCATAATAGACGGTGTCAGGTTTATCAATTATATATGGCTGAAATTGAACAGTTTCTTAGCCGAGATGACGAGGAGAAGCGGACGGAGGACGGAGATGCAACAAAGTTGATCGAAGGTTCGAAAGCTGTCGATGCGGTGATTAGATCTATGAGAGTTCAAGACGAAGAACGAAGCGAGTCCTCACTGTCCTCGAGAAGAACAAGTTTAAGTTCGAAAGGTCGCGAAAAAGCGAAACTTGACAAAATTTTGGCTGAAATGAAATTAGAACTGTTGAAAAAGGCGAAGGAGAGAAAACTAAAAGAACAATGCTTGAAACTAGACAATGAAATTGCTGAGGCCGAGGACGAAGTGGACCTTGCCCGAACAAAGGAACAGCTGTTTGAGCAGTTTGAAGAAATTCTCTTGGATGACCTGGACGTGAAATCTAAAGTTGATAAGTCGCCGCCGATAGTCACGACAGACGAAAGAGTTCCCGACCTAACAAGAAACGTTAAGACTTCTACTGAAATAAAACCTCAACTACCGAGAACTGATGGATTTCGAGACTCACCACCAGTCCCAAGCAGTCTGCGTAATCCATTTACAGAACGAAAACCATTTACTAATGCCATGTATGGACGAAGGGCGGAGAGACAACCAGTCACACCAATAAGACTCCGGAAAAGCTTTCTACCTTATCATTATGACCTGTCCCCTTCACCGTTAAGTGAAGTAAATCGTGAAACATCTCCACCATCAAGTGTTGATAGAAACCGAGAGAAACTGGAATCCAGAGTACACTTTGAACCTCGACACTCTCCACAAAGATGGACTGATCAATCTGGACGTATTTTAACCAAACTTACAAGTAGTTTAAATTCGATTGTGACAAGAACAAATCTCCCTCCACTTGAAGTAGTAAAGTTTACTGGTGATCTGTGTAAATACTTTCAATTTAAGTCCCGATTCGATGAGATGGTATTGACGCAAGATCTTACTGAATCCCAACAGATGAGTTGACTGCTACAGTTTCTTGACGGACCAGCTAGAATCGCTGTCGCGGGTTTTGAAGGCATACCAGGTGGACTCTACAAGGCCATGTGTTTACTCGAGAACAGATATGGCCAACCTCACATCGTGATGAAAGCGTGCGTTGATGCAATGGTGGACGGTCCAACGATTGCCAACAACATAGAGTAGGTTTGAGAGAATTCGCAGATCGAGCGAGAACGTTGTAGGAAACCTTGTCTTCAATCAATGCTTTGAACGAGATGAACATGACCAACATAGCCCAGATGAGTCGAAAACTAGCGATAACTCATCAAGTGAAATGGAGAGAGAACGTTCAACGAATTCGAGAGCAAAAACAGAATCCCAACCTCCTTGATTTGGTGGAATTCATCGAAACACGCGCGGAAGTCGTGAATGATCCCATCTTTGGCCACATAGGAGAAGTGCAGAGAACGCCGACGTTTTCTCGAAAGGTAGACAGATACCCAGTCAAGAAGGACAAAGAAAGAATCTCAACAATGGCTGCACAGTTTCGGACTGGTGTGACTAATGAAAGCAAAAGGAACTTGAAGGATAGGTACACTCAATACGAGGTTGATGGGGGCCTGGTAAAGAGTGGCGGGGAACGGAAGGCGAAGTGCGTCGTGTGCGAAGGTTTACACCAATTAAACGATTGTTCCGTTTTTAAGACCAAATCAATCAGACAACGAAACATCATAGTAAGGACCCACCGACTTTGTCTGAACTGTCTTAATGTTGGACATTTCGTATTTCACTGTAAATCAAAGTTGCGATGTTTAAGCTGCCGGAGAAAACATCACTCGCTGTTGCACAAGGACGTTGCTGCAGACCAGGAAATTCCAGCTGGACTGAAGATGAGAACAGAAACAAACAACTCAACAGATAAGGACTCAATCAAAGTAAAGCAAGTTGATGGAAGCCCAAAGGATTCAGTAAGTGTATCGGCCGCAACGAGTCATGATAGTCATAAGCGAAGTTCGACGGCAAGAATTAAGATTGCTTTACAAGTCGTTCCTGTTCGAGTATACGGTGAAAGTGGCGAATCAATTGAAACCTACGCCCTCCTTGATACTGGTAGCGAAGAATCCTTTTTGACACGATCACTTGCCGAGAAACTAAACTTGAAGGAGAAGAGCTTCGATATGTTGACAGTTTGTACTTTAGCAGGAGAGTCGATGGTAAACGTTGGACAAACGGACGTGACAGTTGAACCCTTAGAGAATCCTGAACATCGTAAGTTGAGAATCGAAGACATTAGAATCGTTGAAAGATTAAATGTGAAACCATTCAAGCCTTCTGATTTGTCAAGATGGCCACACCTTTTTGGTATCAGTATTCCAGAGATAGATGAAGACGAAGTCACAGTTCTGATTGGTGCCAACATTCCCGAAGTTCAAGTTCACGAAGAAAGTCGTACTGGTCGAATCGGAGAGCCATATGCTGTTCGCACTATCCTTGGTTGGGCAATTCTTGGACCAGTAGGACTGAAAGAAAATGATGGATGCGGAAGAACTAATGTTCATTTCATGAAATATAGAGAGGAGCATTTAGAACAACAGCTACAACAACTGCTCGATTTGGACAACACTGGAATTGGTGATTCTGGATCCAAAGCGATGTCGCAAAATGATAGACAAGCCCTAACAATTCTGAACAAGACCGTTCGTATGGTGAATGGTCATTACGAAGTTGGTATGCTATGGAAAAGTGAAGAAACGTGGCTTCCAGACTACAGAAACATGGCAGCAGCGCAACTACAAACTCTCAGAAGAAAACTTGATAAAAATGCGGAGCTACGTGAGAACTACAAAGCCTTTGTTGATGACTACTTGGAGAAAGGTTACGCTCGAAAGCTGACCGTTGAAGAAACTGCCTGACGAACCAACAAGACGTGGTATCTCCCTCATCACGGTGTAGTCCAAAGAAACCGGGGAAGATACGAGTGGTCTTCAATGCAGCCGCATTGCATGATGGTGTCTCGCTGAATAATCAGTTATACCAAGGCCCTGATCTAACGAATAGTTTGGTCGGTGTTCTTCTCAGATTCAGACAAGAACGAATTGCTATTGTTGCAGATATCACTGCCATGTTCCATCAAGTCAAGGTTCCACCGAAAGATTCCGATTCACTACGTTTCTTGTGGGATGATAAGGATCTCAAAGGAATGCCAGAAGAGTACCAAATGACAAGCCATATCTTTGGCACAACAGACTCACCATGTTGTGTTAACTATTGTCTGAAGAGAACCGCCGAAGACAACAAAGCAGAATTCAGTGAAGAAGCAGTGAACACAGTAAAAGAGAACTTTTACGTGGATGACTTGCTTAAAGCTTTACCATCAGAAATGCAGGCGATCAGATTGGCAAACGAGTTAATCGAGTTGCTGAAACGTGGGGGATTTCGACTAGCGAAGTGGATGAGCAACAGCAGAGAGGTTTTGGCCAACATATCGGAAGAAGAAAGAGCAAATCCTACTTTGGACCTTGATCTTGATCATCTACCAGTAGAAAGAGCCCTGGGAGTTCAATGGGACGTAGAGCGTGACGTATTCAAATTCCAAGTGACCAACTTGAACAAACCAAACACGAAGAGAGGTGTTCTATCAACCTTCAGTTCACTGTATGATCCCCTTGGACTTGTCTGTCCTGTAGTTTTGGACGCGAAGTAGATTATGCAACGCTTGTGGAAGGCTCGAATAGATTGGGACGAACCTATATCAGCCACAGAAAGTGCCAAATGGGAAAAGTGGAAAGCAAAACTCTCAGAACTGGCCTTTGTAGAAATTCCAAGATGTTATCTATCAAGTACCACGAACGCAGTTGAAATTACCTTGCATCTGTTTTCTGACGCATCAGAAAGTGGCTATGGTATGTGCTCATACCTGAGATTTCTACACGCTGATGGGACCGTGCATTGTGCATTCCTGATTGGGAAGTCGCGGACATGTCCATTAAAACCAATCTCCATTCCCAGATTGGAACTCCAAGCAGCTACCCTGTCTGTGAAGGTGTACAAGGTAATAAAAGAAGAGCTGACATACTCAATTGCACAGACGTTTTATGGACGGACTCTCAAACGACTCTGCAGTACATCAGAAATCGAACGAAACGTTTCAATGCGTATGTGGCCAATCGTGTGACAGAAATTAGCGAAGAAACTATTTCCGAGCAATGGCGATACTGTCCTGGGAAACTGAATCCAGCTGACGACGCTTCACGAGGTCTAAGTATATAAGGGACTGTATCTACTTCACCAAATTTAGCTAAAGCGCAAGCCCGAAGGGTGAGTAATGATTGTCGCGCTACGCGCTCCCTCTTTAGCTAAATTTGGTGAAGTAGATACAGTCCCAGTGAGTGAGAAACCCAGTGCTCTCTCGACATTTCGACCTTTAGGGTATTCTATAAAGCTATGATAAAAAAACCAGCGATGGAGATGAGTCGTTGTAATTTACTTTGTCTCAAACTGGACCAGCTACCAACTTATATAGTAGCCGTTCTTGAAATTTTTGTAAGTGTCGTTGTGACTTACTCTAATACAAATCCTAAAAGAATCGACCGGCTACCATAATACAACGACCGGCTACCATAATACAACGACCGGCTACCAATAAATAGTAGCCGGTCTTGAATTTTTTCTAAGTGTCGTTGTGATTTACTTTGTCTCAAACTCCACCGGCTACCTAATAGAAATCCTAGAAGTCGACCGGCTACTGACCGGCTAGCATAATAAAACGACCGGCTACCAACTTATGGTAGCCAGTTTCGAAATTTTTCTAAGTGTTGTTGTGATTTACTTTGTCTCAAACACCACCGGCTACCGGCTACCTAATACAAATCCTAGTAAAATCGATCGGCTACTGACCGGCTACCATAATAAAACAACCGGCTACCAACTTATGGTAGCCAGTGTTGAAATTTTTCTAAATGTCGTTGTGATTTACTCTAATAGAAATCCTAGTAAATTCGACTGGCTACCTTGTATAAAATGACCGGCTACCTGTTATCTAAAATAGGTAGATTTAAATAATTATGTATATGTAAATTATTATAAGCCTCGAATATATAAGGCCAGCATGGGCTTAGGCGAGAGAAAGCCAAAAAACGTAACGAGGAGAACTTAAATTTTGAAATATCAAATTTTGGAAAGGAATTCACATGAAGTTATTGATCTTCAGTGACCGAGCAAGTTATTGCTCTCGAGTGATCGAGCACGTTATTGATCTTCATTGATCTTAAAAGAATGTAGCTGGGTGTTTGTCTGTAGCTGTCTTGAGAACGAAAGCCTTGCTTGGTTAATGAGAGCATTGGCGAGCTGACCATTGTCCAACTAAGGTGAAACGTAATATGTCTATATTTATGTATAAATATTCTTAGATATTTCCACTTGTGACACTCCTAACATATAGTAGCCGGTCGTTGAAATTTTTCGAAGTGTTGTTGTAATTTACTTCCAGATGCATTGAATAGCAAAGTAATTTCGTGTGTCCATTTCACTTGGAGTTCACATCGGTAACTGGTATTTTTTTGAAGTAAAATTATTAGAGACTTAGACGAGAGACTTTACATGGTAGCCGGTCGATTTTATTAGGATTTCTATTAAATTGAGTAAATCACAACGACACTTAGAAAAATTTCAAGACTAGCTACTATATATTGGTAGCCTGTCGATTTATTATGGTAGCCGGTCGATTTCATTAGGATTTGTATTAGGTAGCCGGTGGAATTTGAGAAAAAGTAAATCAGAACGACACTTAAAAAAATTTCAAGATCGGCTACTATATATTGGTAGCCGGTCAATTTATTATGGTAGCTGGTCAGTAGCCGGTCGATTTTACCAGTATTTGTATTAGGTAGCCGGTAGCCGGTGGAGTTTGGGCAAAGTAAATCACAACGACACTTAGAAAAATTTCAAGACCGGCTACTATATATTGGTAGCCGGTCGTTTTATTATGGTAGCTGGTCAGTAGCCGGTCGATTTTACTAGGATTTGTATTAGGTAGCCGGTAGCCGGTGGAGTTTGAGACAAAGTAAATCAGAACGACACTTAGAAAAATTTCAAGACTGGCTACTATATATTCGTAGCTGGTCGTTTTATGTAATTATATTGATAATAATAATTAAAATACTCCAAACAAAACGTCTTACCACAGTTTACAATTATTTATATCAATTACTGGTTCTAATAGAATATATAATTTATATGAAATTAAAAAGACATCTTCTACTTCACCAAATTTAGCTAAAGAGGGAGCGCATAGCGCAACAATAAGCGTACTGTTTTGCTATATTAAAACTATTCTCACTCACAGGGACTGTATCTACTTCACCAAATTTAGCTAAAGCGAGAGCCCGAAGGGCGAGTAATGATTGTCGCGCTATGCGCTCTCTCTTTAGCTAAATTTGGTGAAGTAGGTAAAGTCCCAGTGAGTGAGAAATGTGACAACCCAAGAATGATTTGATATTGATAGTTATTATATGTATGGGGATACACAAAACACAGGGGCAACTCGGTCCCAGTGCTCTCTCGACATTTCGACCTTTAGGGTATGCTATAAAGCCATGACCAAAAAGGGAGACTATGACGCAATTAAAGAGAACTAAGTCCAATTGCTTCGTAATGAGCCCATATTGCTTGCAAACCCTTAAGATATACATTCTTTCACTAACTTTAAGGCACGTTTACACAATGCGACATGTCGCATGCGATTGTCATTCTGGCGTATGACTGCCGAAGCCATCATTTCTGCTTATCAGCTACAGCCTACAACAAAGTGTGACATCTTTACACAAACGTTTACTCAATTCCATACGCCAAAATCAGAATCGGATGCGACATGTCGCATCGTGTAAACCGGCCTTTATTCATCATCTTTTCAAAATGTCTATCCCATTTTCCTGGTATTTCTTCCATCGTAACACCTAATAATTTGAGCCATTCATTCCATTTTATTGAAGGAATATATTCTGGAAGAAGAGTAGTCACATACTATCATTTCATAGGTTTTCTCTATATTTGGAGGCATTCTATTGTCGTTGGACCATATTTTCATCACCGATTGAATCCTCGCCATCATAAACTCATGCCACTGTTGCAACATCATCAGCAAATTTAGATAAGTCATTCTATGTATTCACTGCCTTGATATCATTAACCAGTACAGTAAACATTATGGGACCAAGTACAGTACCCTAGGGCGCACCTTGATTAATATTCAGGAATTTAGTTGTAACATTGTCTCTGGCTCCAGTTGGTCAGGATATGAACCAGCCAGTTGGTAATATATGGGTTGATTGGTATTTTCTTGATTTTTTAAAATAGAATATCATGCGGGACATTATCAAATGCTTTACTGAAGTCAAAAGGGCTGACTCTGGGCCATTTTTTTAGGGCCACAGTGGAATTATGGCCTTTTTTATATGAAAATTGATTGTCTCCAATATAATTATACATAATATTCTTTACACACATTTCTCACACTGACACAAAATTATATCTCTTAATGAGATGTGTCTTTTGGTCAAGGTATGACATCTGCTCTTTTCCAAACATTCACAAGTTTGAGACAAAGTAAATTACAACAACACCCTTTGTATGCAGTTATCATGATTTGTATCCTTATCTTCTTTCATTTTTTAAATTGTAATTTGGCACACTTATAAAATATAATATTTCACACCTTTTATTCTATATTTGGTGCAAGCAAGTCCCTAGCAACATGGTAGCAACCTCTCAATGTTGAATAATGCTGACTTAAACCAATTTCTAAAGAAGCGATAATTTTTTTCACGTCAATAATTTATTTGATTGCTGTTTTAACATGTGATTTTGTTTAAATAAAACATAAACTTAAAGAATTAAGATCAGGTTGAAAGCATGTGCCAAATGTACTCAAACCTTCATGTACAATTCTTGTACATATTGAGCGCACTTTCCTGGTTGCTATCAGGTTGATAAGGACTTGCTTGAATGCCCTATGCACACAAGAACAAGAACAAGAACAACAACAAATAATGGAAAATTACCTACAATATTCACACACTGTTGGAGGGCCACTTTGTGGCCAAAAAAGAAAAACTAATGTATCAAATGAAAAAACGTTTCCATGGAAATATCGTTCACTCAAAGACATGATTAAAGAGCTTATAACGTCAACAAAGATATTTGGGAATGGAAAGAAATATTTTCCTTACAATTATCAACATTCCTGGATCACGTAAGTTGACCATTTATATGTGCTCTTCAATCTCTGAATATCCTAACGCTTTTTCAACATTTCTTTCATTTAGCACACACTAACACACAAGAAGTTTGCATATGAGCACATGGATTTCTACCACGGCCTCCAGTTCTTGATCTTAGTCCAATAGGATTGGCTGGTTAAGGGAGGTCTTACAGGATTACCATCACTGTCCACTTCTTCATCCTCTGGCACTGGCTGCTGCACGTCACCTCGTTCTTCAGATAAAGCTGCGACAGCCTTGGCAAATGGGCAGCGATTGGACATGACGTGAAAATTGGCTTTCATCCGCAGTGTTCGCAAATGAGCACTGCATTGCAGGTATGCCTCGGCGAATTGCTGCATGTTGAAAATGTCTCGTTTTTCGCCCAACATGAGGAGTGAAGCATCCATTTCTGGATCAGGATCTTCCCAGAACTTCTTCTCACAGAACGTCCGACGCAGTCGAGACTTTCGAAGCCGTTCCTGGTAGCTGTGGACTCTAACTTTACTCACATGCTTGTAAAACGAGGGTTGAATGAGCTGCACAACTCTGGAGAAATAAACGTTGGAGTTTATTCTCCAGCCTTGTTGTGGACAATCCATTGGGCGCTGCGGGATTGGATTCTCCTCAGCTTCAGCTGGAGTAGTTGCCCTGTTGAAACGGGAACGGCTCGCTTCCTTTTCCTCGTGGGCAAAGGAAGTGGATGACTCAGATGGCAAAGCGTCGAGTTCTGTGTCACTGCCGTGGGTACTAACTGATGGAGTGGCTGCTTTGCTGACTGGTAGATTGGCTGGATCACAGACAAGCGAGGACTCACGATGGATTGCTGCAGCTGGTGTTGGTGTGGTCTCTGAGGGAGGAGTTGCCTGGGTGTCTTCGTCATTCGTTGAGACAGGAGAGGTTCGTCGCCGTCATTGTCTTCTTCTCTGAAGTCGTTGTGCGCGACGTTCTCTCGCAAACCTCTTGTGTATTGTTTGCAATAGGTCGCTGTTGTTTGGGTCCTCGTCGTTTTGAAGATCGGCCGGATCGGTCGTATTACAACTCTTCCGACGCAATATGTTGGTGGTGTTCCAGAAGCTCTTGCATGATCCAGGCAATGCAGTGCATAGCATTGTCAAATATCCATTTGTCCATGCCTGTGGTTGTCGATGGTAAGGACTTGGTGGTTAAAATCTGGATGCGCCTGGCGACGTTTTGATCTTGGCCTCCAAAGTCGAGAACATTGTTCAACGTTATGTAATAGGGACTGTTGTTTAGAACTTGCCTTGGTTCCCCGTGCTTGACAGCGGTTACCATCCATCCACCTTGCAGAATTGTTTTGGCCAGGTGGGAAGTCATCATTTGAGAAGACCACTCGTCCTCTATAACCAACTGAGTGTCTTCTCTAATCATTGCCGCGGAGAATTGGCCTTCGTTGGTTACTGAGGTGATGCATTCGCGTGGAAGACGTTAGCCCAGCTCGTTTTTCCAGAGTCTCGTGGCCTGACGACTACAAGTTTCCTCACTTTGTGCGGCATCTTCGATGCGAGCAAACACTGGTAAAACTTGTTGAGGAAATTGACTGTGGTGACAATGTCTTCAAACGAATTGAGTATGGTATCTCTGAAGTAGCTGGGCTGTGGTGGAGTCGAAAACAGTCGTAGGGAATGTAGGCTCTGGGCGAGATTTTACCGCGCATTGAGGGGGCAATTGGAGAAATGATGAAACGACACTGGAGGATTGAAAAACAAAAGCCGTTGGAAACCTCTATGAGGTCGGTGTTAAATTTTAATTGCTCGATTATCTCGCATGCTAGATGGCAAGGAACTTTTTGAGCATATGGAAATGTCTCATGACACCGTCTCTCAAATGATCGTTTGTGAGCAATTTGTGAAGGCAGCTGGAGACATCTATCATACGAACATACGTGTAGGTTGCACCATCGGGCCTTCCATACACTTGTGACCGATAAATTGCGTAGTTGCACAGTAGCATCACCTGGTGAATGTCTTTGATTAAAACTGTGATTTGGTTGGTTGTCGTTTCGGTTGGGTCGGCCGAGCATATGTCACGTGATGCATCCGTAACCACGACAAGTCTATCGGCACAAAGTTTGTCGCAAGCTCGGTGCAACCTTAAAAGTTGAAGGTGCAAAATCAATATCTGACCAGTTTCAATTATCAGTAAATAACCAATATAATTTACGTAGTAATTGCACCATGCTAAAACTAGCAAAACCTAGAACGCACACATTGAAACAAGGTTTTAGCTACCATGCAGCTAAAACCTGGAATAAACTGCCAACTGATCTGAAAAATCTAAGTATATCTAAAAAGGTATTCAAACATAACTTACAAGTTTTCACAAATGAAAATCCTTTGTTTGTAAATAACTTTTCAAGTTCTCTATAATTGCTAAATCCTTATATGTATCCTAGTTCTATCATTATTAACTATTAGCTTTATATCAGTAATCCTTATGTAATTAATTCTTGTATGTTGACGCTTTTATCTTGCTATCTCTACACGGCCTTATAAAAAGCAACTTTTTTTTCTTATGCAGTTAATAATATTGTGCTTCTTTTTATCTTTATCTAGATATGATGATAAGTTACCGTGTATAAAGAATTTTAAATGATAATAATAATAATAATAATTACCTTTCGCCAAATTCCCTCTCGTTCACTACGACATGCACGCAAGGAACCATTGGCAAACAAGTCGGATGTATTTCGTCCTCTGAATCTTCGTCTTCTGAGCTGCCGTTGGCGTTGCGATAACATTAACATTGGAAATGTCCAACATTTCTTGAATGGTTGGATTGTTGTGGTCTTTGACGACTTGGAATAGCTGTTTGGCAGCTTTCTCTGTTTGGTTTGAGCTGCACACTCGAATTGGAGAAATTTCAGGCTCCATGTCATGATTGTGTATTGTCACAAACAGAAGGTTTTCGTTGCACGTCTGCGTTTCGCGATACACGATGAAATAGGCAATGGCTGGGTAACTTTGCCGGGCCCTTGGTACTTGCGATGACGACCTTGTGTTTGACGCGACGCAGGAAATGGCAGAAAAGAAATATTGCACCCCATTTATTTTGCATAGTAGGTCGTCCAACTTCAATCGCTTTGAAGCAATTTGGTATTGTGCCAATTGGATGTCCTCAGCACAAACACGCCAGATTGCTCTGCAAGAGACAGCTTTGCAATCGTTGGAGATCTGAAAGAAGTTGTGTTTTGTCTTTAGTTTTTAACAATTTTAACTTGTACATATATATTATACTCATTTAATTCATATTTTAAACTGGTACATACACAGCCAACTGAAAATCAACCTTTCTATTTTCCACATAATTTTTATCATCGTTTTAGTTTAGTTAGGGCAAGGTTGAGATGTTACCGTGTTTAAATATTTGTTAATAATAATAAGGGTCCGGTTGAATTTATATCAATAATGATAAAAGCATTTAAAATACGCTCACAACACCACCTCAAAGCGGCAAACCCAAAACATGCAATAAACAATAGGTGTTTTGCAGCCAACTTACCGTTGTAAGAATGTTGGCATGTAGTGAATCCTGTAAACGTTTGGAGTCGAGCTCTTTACGTGGCTGAACAGTGGCCATGATTGCAAAATTGCTTTTGGTGAAAAATTAACACAAAAATATTGAAAGCGAACTATTTAAAGCGAACTTGTTTGAAGCGAACATTTAGAAAGAAGCAATCGTTCTATTTATTGCAGCAATAATCATGCATTGGAACAGATTTATATACTTTGGTCATCTACCACCAGCACTACTATCATCAAGCATATCCTACAATATTGTTCCTTTTGTTATTTCTTTAAAAAAACTTTTTTCGCATGATTTCGCGCCATTATTGTAAAGCAATTCGATTGGCTGAAACCGTAAGGGTGGGAAGATGCTACCTCCAGCGTTAAACAATTTAGGACTTCTAATTGCTTATAGGAAATGGGATTTCCTCGCACCTTGTTTTATGCATCTATTTAAAATGCAAGTTAGGAACACATGTTAATTGCGTCGGCTGTTCTCATTTTAAAAAGGAACGCGATTTGAAACGGAACAAATTGATCCGACTTCAATTTGATCGTTCCTTATACTTAATTGTTCCTCAAATAGGAACGCTATCACAAATATTGCAATTAGGAACAACAAAAATGTTTCCTATTGTGGTTCCTTATTTAGGAACAAAAGGTTCTGCTCTGCGAAACAGGAACGAATAATAATGCTAGAAACTATTATTCGTTTATTGCTAATCAGCGCACTGAATGGGAACAACAAAGGGTATCGTTCCTGAATTGCTTTTCATCCCCAAAAACGGGAAGTTGCCCGCATGCGGGAAGGACATTGTTGTTTATGTATATTTTCGCCACGTTAGAACGTCGTCACAACTGAAGAAAAAAACAACATTTTAAGTACAATTAACAACCGGACGACCCACGAAAATTGTAAGTCCTTTAAGTCCTTTTGTTTATAGATTGACATTTTATTTCATTAGTGTTGGATTAATTGTAAAATATGTATATTTGTATATTTTTATAGTTGACTTTATTTGTATTATTCAAGTATCCTTTAAAGTAAAGTACAAAAATCGAGTGTGTGTCCGTGGTGAGCCCTCGAAAACAAAGTAACACTCCGCAGACGAGAGTGCGAAACAGTCAAAATTTTCTAGTAGCTAAAGAGGACTTACCAGCTTGCAAAAATCGGAAAAACTTTGAAGATAAACAAAGCCTTTCAAGGACAACCGACAGCAAAATATACAGCGACAGACCGTCCTTCGAAAGACCCTGAAGAGCAAGAGTTGTTCAAAGTCTAAATAGGTCAGAATATTTCAATTTTTCTGTGTTATTTTACGAAGAAAGGGTAAAAAATACGAAATATCTTGAAAATATCTGAAAATTAATATGGCCGCATGGTCTGTGGACGGTGCGTAACACGAAAACGAGGCTCATTAAATATACAAAACTAAAAACTAAATCACATCGCTCAAAATGCCGCCGAAAACCGTTGATTTAAAGACTCTCATTGGAAAAAGAGACAATGCCGTTTTGACTTTAAAGGAATTATTTGAGGAATTTGGAGAAATCTACAGCGTTGAACCTCAATTAGAAAGATTGGAAAGTACATTCAAAATAATCGAAGCAAAATATAGAAATATTAAAAAGCAACAAGAGTTAATAGCTGACAAAATTATCGAAGATGGTGTGAGTGAAGCTGAGCAATTAATATCAGCCAATCAAAAGGTCGGGGAAAGTATAAAGAATGAGTACCTAAAAGTTGCTAAAACATTTGCAGCTTATCAAAAACACCTAAGCCAACCTACATCACCTACAGTCAACCCTAATGCGTTAGAAGCGATGACGTCAGCAGTAACAAAAATAGCTGAAGCCATGCAAGGTCCTAAGTCAGTAGCAAATGGCCTTGAAAGATTACCAGTACCGAACTGGGACGGATGTCGTAGATCATACCCAACATGGAAGAAAGAATTTAATCACTGGATGAACAAGTACTCTCAAGATAAGGATGAACAATTACAGCGTTTTAGAAAAGCCATGCCAAAAGGGTCTTGGTGGACAGACCAAGTTAAGACCTGCAAGTCCATTGATCATGCGTGGGAAATACTTGATGTTGAGTTTGCTGACAAACGAAAGATGATGGATGAGCTGTTGACGGGAATCAGTCATCAGAAACCTGTAAAAGGCGACTCAAAATCACTCACAAGATATGCTACACAAATAGCACGTTATGCGAATGACATGGAGGATAACGATTGTCCTGTTACATCATCATCTGAAGCCCCATTCTTTATGTCGCAGCTCCTCTCAAAGCTTGATCCTAAGGACAATGCAGAGTTTGGTAGAGAAATGAAAAGAAACAAAAAGGAAGAAACTATTCCTAACCTCATTCAATGGCTACACGAGGAAGCAAGTCTCAGATCAAGAGGCAAGTTAGATCCCGAAAGCAGCTCAGAAGAACGAAGTCAACAACGAGGAAGTTTCAACAGGAGAACTGACAACCATACAGGGGATTTTGATGTGTCTAAAGACGGTCCATGCCCACTCGGTTGCCAGGCAAAACATCCGTTGGCTGCGTGCCCTCACTACCAAACATCGACCGTTGATCAACGATGGGAAGTTGTAAAACAAAATCAGAGATGTCGAAAATGCTTACGATCTCATCACACTAAAGATTGTAAGAAATCTGATGGCACTACCTGCGACAAATGCAAAAAGAACCATCATAGATCTCTGCACAATGAAAGAAAGGATCAAGAGAAACCACCTCTCGACCCCAATGCCGTTCCAGCACAAGCTCTTAATGATAATACCGTCAATAACAACGCTGATATGAATACACTCAAACATAACGGTGATGTCAAAACAGTAGCAGGATTGCTTCCAATTCAAAAGATCAAAGTTGAGAATTCGGAAGGCGAACTTGTTGAGATACTTGCTATGTTAGACACTGGTTCTAATACGAGCCTTCTCTCCAAAACAGCGGCAAAGAAGTTAGGGCTAAGTGGGCCAAAAACGCACTTAACGATGAATCTTGCTGGAGGAAGTAAAAGATCTGAAACGTCAGAGATTATAGGAATCACATTGGTGTCTCCTTCTGAAGAACATATTAAGAAACCTCTTCTAGTACATACGGTTATGAAACCCTGTAGTAGCGCAAGAACAATATCAAAGAGCTCGTTAAAGAAATATGATCATCTTAATTCAGTGATGGATAAACTTCATCTATCTGGTGGAATTGTGGATCTGCTTATTGGAACTGATTTCACAGATGGTTTTATTGACGTTCATGTAATTCCTGGCCAACCAGGTGACCCTATTGCAAAGAGAAACTGTTTCGGTTGGTATATCTTGGGTCAACTCACCCCAACTAGTCAGAGCATTCAATCAATTGATATCGGTACCATGAATGTAAAAGAGAACATCGAACTACTCGTGCAACAAGATCAACTTGGCGTAAAACCAACAAAGTTATGTACTTGCACAGATAACGAACTGCGAGAAAACAAATTCGTGCGATCTTTGTCTGAATCGACTACTTTGATAGACGGCCGAATTCAAGTAAAAATGCCTTGGAAAGAAAATGGTCCACCAAAGAGAAGTAATTATGATATTGCCCTCAAGAGAATGTATTCTACAGAGAAGTCACTCAAAGGAAAACGATGTACTGATGTTGTTGCTAACGAAATCCAGAAACTGGTGGATCAAGGTTTTGTAACGAAGATTCAGCCGGAGGAAGTGGATCATTCAAAGCCAGAATGGTACTTACCTCTACAAGCTGTTTTCACGCCTGACAAAACGACGAAAGTGCGACTCGTGTTTGATTCTTCTTGCGAAGGCCATGATGGTCTGTCATTGAACGATCATCTCGAAAAAGGGCCCAACTACATCAACGACATCCCAAATGTCCTGGCAGCGTGGAGATGGGATGATATCGCATACTCGGGAGACGTGAGGAAGATGTTTAATCAAATCCTGGTACATCCAGAAGACCAAGTCTTCCATAGATTTCTCTGGAGAGAGAAAGCAACCGACGAGCCTACCGTCTATCAGTGGCTCCGTTTAAGTTTCGGCGATAAACCAGCTCCCGACATTGCTTCCAACTCGATTAAAGTCTTAGCTAAAGCAGCAAAACAACGACAACCTCAAGCAGCCGCTGAACTGTTACAACATGTCTATGTGGACGATGTTGCAGGATCCAAACCGACAGTAGAAGAAGTTAAGGACGTAACGAGCACGATTGATAGTATTCTCGGAAATGGCAAATTTGAAATTAAAACTTGGCATTCAAACAGTAAAGAAATCGATGAATCAGAAGGTGAAATAGTCACAGATTTACTCGGTCACAAGTGGAACAAGGAAACGGACAAGTTTACTTTCAAAAGAGAGGCAATCCCCGAACTGACCGAAACACTCACTAAAAGAAATTGCCTTGCACTCGTAGCTAAGCTATGGGATCCTATTGGTATTACGACATCCGTGACGATACGGTTCCGGATCGACTTGCAAGAATTGTGGTGTTCAGGTTTTGGCTGGGATGATGTGATTCCAACACCAGTCCAAAAAAGATGGACAGAGAACTTGCAAATAATGAATCATCTCCTATCGTTAGAGTTCGATCGGAAGTTAAAACCAACCAATGCGAGTTCTCCACCAGAAGTCCATGGATTCTCCGATGCCGGTGATCAAGCATACGGGGCTGTATTGTTCCTCCGCTGGGAACTTATAGACGGAAGTTTTCAGTGTGTTCCAGTTATTACCAAAGCTTTCGTAGCTCCAATGAAGAAGAAAAGCATTCCTAGACTCGAACTGTTGGGCAGCCTAACCCTTGCAAGAATCTGCGATGCCTGTTTGACAATGCTGAAGTTTGCTGGTATAGATCAAGCCAGAAAATTCTTTTGGATCGACTCCACGACGGTTTTATCCTGGATAAAGACTCCACCAAAGGAATTTCGCCCTTTTGTCTCTGCCCGGGTTGCAGAAATCCAAGAATCTGTCGGTTCGCAAGACTTCCGACATGTTCAATCAAGTGACAACCCAGCTGATGCACTTACTCGCGGACTTGATCCCAAACATCTCACAGATTGGTTAACCGGCCCATCATTTCTCAAGTCACCAGAAGCTGATTGGCCACAGTGGGAAAACCAATCTACTCCAGAAATTGACACACAAGAAACGGCTAAAGAGTTAAAACCTCCAAAGAAACAACCAAAAGTGAAGAAAGACAACACAAACCCTTGCACCTGTACCAATACTGCTACACAAGTAAATGATCGTGAAAGTCACAACCAAGAAAAGCTCACTGAAGAAAACCCTATTCTTACCCATCTACTGACCAGTTGTTCTTCCTTCTCGAAAATTCGACGAACTTTGGCGTACGTGAACCGTTTCGTTCAAAACGCTAAACGGAACAAACTGAGTGGACCCATCACAGCCGCAGAGCTTAAAATTGCAGAAAAACAGCTGTTTCGATGGAGTCAGTACAAGCTGGATGCAGGAGCCCTTAACAACCAAATCAAGGCAAAGCTTGATGATGATGGCCTAATTCGAGCTCACGGACGGCTCGAAGAGATTAGATCCTTGCCATATGAAATGCGAAACCCGATAATTCTGCCGAGGAATCACCTGCTTGCATACTTAATACTTCAAGAGATGCACGAGTCCAGACGACACTGTGGTTACAAGCGCCTGATGTCAGAAGCCAGGCAAAGATTCTGGATAATTGGATTACGAGGAATGGCGAAATGCCTCACCAAAAAATGCGTAGTTTGTCGAAAGCAACGTGGAAAACCTCTGGAACAAATTATGGGACAAACACCAAGTCTCAGAGTAGCAACAGGGTTACCTCCATTCCACAACACTGCCATTGATATGTTCGGACCGTTTCATATCAAGCTGAATCGGAAGACGGTGAAAGAGGCACAGATTGTTATATTCACTTGTATGACGACCAGGGCAATCCATCTAGAATTGGTCACAGACAGAAGCACAGATACGTTTTTAATGGCATTCCGACGTTTTGCCTGTTTACGCGGACAACCGAGTACCTGTTGGTCTGACTGCGGAACAAATTTTGTCGGAGCCCAGAGCTACCTCCAAGAGATAATGCAGGATTGGGACATTCCAAGAATCCAAAGTGTCCTCTCCGAAGAATTTGCGTGCGACTTCGAGTGGAAGTGGAATACTCCACACGCCAGCCATCAAAATGGGGTAGTTGAATCCCTAATAAAGTCTGTAAGGCAAGCTTTCAATTTCACGTGCAAAGAACCAGCATTTACCGAAGAGCAATGGAGGACATTCATCACAGAAATTACCTTCCAAATCAACAGCCGACCCCTTTACCCAAGTTCCGATAGCATTTGGGAAAGTCCACCGATTACGCCTAACGACATCCTATTGGGTCAGCACAGTACGCCACCACAACCAGAATATGAAGAGAGAGTAAACCCCCGAGAAATATGATCAGAAGCACGGAAAGACGTGTAAATGAATTTTGGCGTTGTTGGATGAAATACTTTGCGCCAAATCTTCTACCGAGAAACAAATGGTTTCGAACAAGAGAAAACGTGAAAGAAGGAGATCTTGTTTTAGAGTTGGATCCAAAGCATAAGCGATGTCAATGGAAAATGGCGATTATTGTCCGCACATACCCAGGAAACGACGGATGTGTGAGAAAGGTCCGAGTAAAGAACGCTGACGGGAAGTATGACCGACCAATACACAAACTCTGTCTTATCGCGACGAAAGAAGAACTAAATGACATCAAGGAATAATCAATCGGACAGTTATTCACATTAAAGAAAAAACATGTTGATATTTATCGTTGCTCAATAAGTTTAGAAAAATTATTTCCGCACTGGGGCGAAGTGAATTGCTTTTCATCCCCAAAAACGGGAAGTTGCCCGCATGCGGGAAGGACATTGTTGTTTATGTATATTTTCGCCACGTTAGAACGTCGTCACAACTGAAGAAAAAAACAACATTTTAGGTACATTTAACAACCGGACGACCCACGAAAATTGTAAGTCCTTTAAGTCCTTTTGTTTATAGATTGACATTTTATTTCATTAGTGTTGGATTAATTGTAAAATATGTATATTTGTATATTTTTATAGTTGACTTTATTTGTATTATTCAAGTATCCTTTAAAGTAAAGTACAAAAATCGAGTGTGTGTCCGTGGTGAGCCCTCGAAAACAAAGTAACACTCCGCAGACGAGAGTGCGAAACAGTTCCCTTTACATTATGTTCCGTTTTATTGTTCCCTTTGCAGCATTACATTAACTCAGGGCAATGTAATCTATATGGATGAGTGGATTTTGCAAGCTAATAATTACGCTATGTTCAGTATAAAAAGCAAAACGATTTCGCTCGCGTACCATTTGCTCTTTGTATATGCATGTTGTCACGAAGGAAAACACAAGTAAACTGGAAATCTGTTGATGGGGCATTTGCAAAGCCGAGACGTTTGCACTTGGTGAAAGGTAGCGATGGGCAAGATCATTGTCCTGTAATGGGCTGTGAACATGCAGGATTTTCAAGTCAAAGAGGCTGTTGCAAACATGTAAAAACAAAATATGCTTGGTATTACTATTTTGACGAGAAGCCCACCGTATGCACTTCGCCGTGTGCAAACGACGAAAGTAACACCAATAAAGGCTCTAACACAGTACCCTGCTGCTCGACAGACAATGACTTCGCTCATTCATTCTCCCAGTGGCTTCAAAGCAGTTGCGGTGGCGGAAAATCTCGTAAACAATCTGACATTTTAGTAACGAGAGCTTTAAAGTTTATAAAGTTTTGTTACGATGAAAATGGCGAGGGGGAAGAGGATGTGCTCCTTACGCCGAATCTAATCGACTACGCCTTGGGATGTCCTGAACTGTTGACAAAATTTGTCGACAGTCTAAAAGACAAGTGGGGTATTGGACACTCGGGGCAAATGTCTTATGTTGCAAGTATTTCAGACTTACTAGATTTTCGAAAGTTTAACCGTCCTGCTGCCTCGGTGCTTCAAAACTTTGCCGTTACTGAAGTGTATGTGAAGAGAGCGTGAAAGTACCTGGCCAAGGACATGCGATCTAACTGGACAAGCGACCTAGACATAGAAACACTCAAATCGCACAGAAGTTGGGCGACGCTGTCCGAAGTTCAATCCGTTATTCCCTTTCACACCGAACGTTACGAATCCGTATTACAAAATTGCATGACATGTCCTTCTTCAGTCAGACCCGGTGATTTTACCTTTGCCACCCGATTCGTCGCAGCTTACCTGTTTCTAAAAGTGAAAGGCTGTCGTCCCATGCCATACCAGCATCTGACCTTGCGAATGTTTGAAAGCGCAAAGAGAAACGATAGAATGGTCAATCAGAAAATTTTCAAAACAGCCAAAAGGTACGGTTTCGATAGTGTATATTTTGACGAATGCAGCATGGATATGATAGAAAATTATATAAAGTACATCAGACCCCTTCTCACACCCACTTGTGAGTACGTGTTAGTCAATCGTAACGGTAAACAATTTCAGAAACTTACAGAACTATTTAGTGTGTTGGTGTTCGAAGCAATCGGGAAATACATTCATCCAACCAGGTACAGACAAATCATCAAAACACAAAGTTGTGAAGTTCTTCTGCCCAGCGAACAGAAGTGGATATCTGAAGACCAGAAACACAGCTCCAACGTTGCTCGTGTGCACTATCAAAAGAAACGTTCGCGGGAAGTGGCCATGAGAGGACGCTGGTGCATGCAAAAGTTACTTGAAGAAAGCAAGAGCATGGAGAATGATTGCGACAGTGTTGATCAGTCACCACCAATAGAAAACCAAGTAAATCAAACGAACTTAACAGAGAATTTACCGACACGTCGGGCGGGTATCCGTTTTACATCTGAGGAAGACAACTACCTTAGACTTGGGATGAAAAAATTCGGTTTGAGTTGGTCAAAGATTCTGCGTGATCCAGATTTTCATTTCAATTCATGTCGTGTTCCAAATACTTTAAGAAAGCGAGCAGAAGCTTTAAAACTAGTGTGATTGTGAACAGTTACATTATAAGTAAATTTGAAACAGAGTGCTTAATATTCAATATTATACATAATTACGTAAAAGCAAAGTACAGAAAAAAAACAATCGAATTATGTTAATTTAACAATTAATCCCGCGAGTCTGTCTCTTGAACTTTTCTATGTGTTTCTCGGGTATTTAAGGCCCAGCTTTATGAGTTTGATTTTAGTCGCCTCAAGTGCAATTCAAGCAATAGATAACAGAATGATACCTCTTTATCTATCGCCTGTATTGCATTTGATACGGCCAAAATTCCACTTATGAACACTAGCTAACCCTGTATACTAACTGCATGCATGTTTGTTTCGTTTTTCAAGTTGTAAGTTTTAACTGCATTGAAAAATACATAGAAATAGGAATTGAAGTTAATGTCTTAAGAAAGTGCCAACTGAAGTTAATGTCTTAAGAAAGTAACGAGCTACGGGCTACCCCATACAAATACTAATAAATTCGCCGGGCTACGAGTCAAAATAACGGGCTACCGAGACAAGTAGCCCGTTGCTGATTTTTTTTAAGTGCCAACCGAAGTTAATATCTTAAGAAAGCAACGGGCTACGGGCTACCCCATACAAATACTAATAAATTCGCCGGGCTACCGCCGGGCTACCAGTCAATATAAAGGGCTACCGAGAGAAGTAGCCCGTTACTGATTTTTTCTAAGTGCCAACTGAAGTACAGTACGAGTGAAAGCTCTTTCTTGAAAAAATGTTCTATTTGTTTTACAAATACCGGTTTAAAAAACTCCAAAAAAATATCTGATTACAACGCTTACTTTGAAACGATACTTAGAAAAAATCAAGCACAGGCTACTTGTCTCGGTAGCCCGTTATATTGACTGGTAGCCCGGCGAATTTATTAAGATTTGTATGGGGTAGCCCGTAGCCCGTTGCTTTCTTAAGAGATTAACTTTGGTTGGCACTTAGAAAAAATCAAGCACGGGCTACTTGTCTCGGTAGCCCATTATATTGACTGGTAGCTCGGCAGTAGCCCGGCGAATTTATTAGGATTTGTATGGGGTAGCCCGTAGCTCGTTGCTTTCTTAAGAGATTAACTTCGGTTGGCACTTAGAAAAAATCAGCAACGGGCTACTTGTCTCGGTAGCCCGTTATTTTGACTGGTAGCCCGGCGAACATTACAAAAACTGTACATTACAAAACACTTATTTCATTTCACAATGACCAAAAAGACATTAAACATTTTATTTGAACAATAACTTTACTTGAACAATTGTACGGTAAGATTGATCATCTTATAACAACACGCAAACAGTTCATTGTCACAGCAGATTACCAAGGACACCGCGATTTAATTTTAGTCCAATAGGATTGGGATCTTGGTCGTGGAGGTTCATGAGCACTATCTTCTTCATTTTGATCCGCGTCACTTTGGTGTGATTCTGTTGCCTCGATAGCCAAGGAAAACGGGCAGTGGTCAGCCATAACTCGTACATTGGCAGTTTTTCGCAGAATATTCAAATCATCACCTGTTTCGGGATGCTTTTGAGCGAACTTTTTCATGTCAAAAACGTCTCGTTTCCGAGCCAACATCAAGAGCCAGGCGTCAATGAACGGACCCGCAATCACCCAAAATTGCTTTTCTTGGTGCGTCCGGCGTAGCTCAGACTTACGTAGCCGTTCTTGGAAGGTGTACACATGACCTTTTTTTGTCATGTCTCTATTTAAAGATGACTTGATGTAGTCTGCCACCTTTTTGAAATATTTGTCGGAGTGCAATTTCCAACCATCTCGCGGAGTATCAAGAGACTGATCGTCGTTGTCCATTGCAGTAGAAGTTGATGGGCCCATCTTGGAAATGACGCCTCTTGCTTCGCAATCCTCCAGATCGGATCTGTTCTTTCGTTCGTCTGCATTGCTTCGATCGTTCGTCGTCAATGATGGTGATGGCTGGTGAACAGTATCGCCACTGTGGACTGCTTGGATTTCTAGATCTGGATCATTAGCAGGTGGAGTAGGGGAATGAGTGAAGACGTCATCTTCATTGGAATCCAGCGTGAAAGATCTCTTACGTCTTTTACGTGCAAGCCGTCTTGATTCCACTTCTGCAGTGAAACCGGGATGTATTGAAGCCTCGTCGATTTTGGAAGTTTCCACACGACACTGTGGTTGGAGATCAGCGTGGGTGATGAGGTCGATTTCGTGACGTTTCCAAAGAGATTCGCCTTATACTGGAGGCACAACCAAGCTGCTGGCATTCTCGAACCAGATCTCATCTTCAGATGAGGTTTCGATGTTGCTGGATTTCGTCGGCCGCCCAGGCAATGCAATGCATCGCATTATCGTATATCCACCGGTCGATGCCAGAAATTGGCTCGGGCAAAGATGTGGTGTTGAAAATGGTAATTCGGCGTTTCACATTCTCGTCCTCTTGTCCAAAATCCGGAACCTGGTTAGCTGTAATATAAAAAGGGCTGTTGTTGTTCACCTGTCGTGGAACACCGTGCTTGACTGAAGTGACCATCCAGCCACCTTGAAGGAGAATCTTTGCCAGGTCCGACTGCATTCGACTTCTCGACCATTCGTCGAAATCACGAGTTGTGTTGTCTGCGTGATCATAGCGGCGGAAAGCTGACCTTCATTTGTAACTGACGCGATGCATTCTGGCAGTACGATCCAAAAAAACACATTGGCCCATGATGTTTTACTGGAGTCACGAGGGCCAGCAACAACAAGCTTTCTTGTCTTTTGGGGCATTTTGTTGGCAAGAAGGCAGTGGTAGAATTTATTTAGAAAATTCACGCGCTTCGCTTTCTCGGGAAACGAGTTCAAAATGCCTTGTTTGAAGTATTTGGGTTGTGGTGGTGTCGAACAGTCATACGGTACGAAAGCTTGGGGCGATATTTTACCAACCTTCGATGGTGGGATGGGATTTTCTACAAATTTACGTTGACTGATTGAGAAGCAGAACCCGTTAGACACCTCGATCAAATCTAAATCAAATTCAATTTGTTTTATCATTTTGCATGCCGGGTGTGAGAGAATCTTTTCGACGGGTTGAAAATGGCGCAGAAGATCGTTGTTAAGAGCTGCATTTGCAAGAAGCTTATTTAAATAGCTCGACACGTCCATCATCCGAACGTACGTCATCTTGGCGTTGTCGGGCGTGGTGTAAATAGCAGACCGATACAGGGCCTGACGGTAAATAAGCATAAGGCGGTCAATCTTTCTTATGGTTGCGGTTATCTTGTTACGTTGGGACACGGACTGTACGGTGTCTACGTCTGGCGAGAATGTTGTTTCAAACACAAGCCCGTCCGACTCCAGCCTTTTGATCGCAGAATGAAAGCTCTCCATGTAGCCATTGTGGTTAACAATCGTAAAGCAGCAGGGCAAGCTTGGAAAATGAGTTGGATAGAACTCATCGTCGCTGTCGTCATCGGTGCTTGAGTCGCCAGCATGACAGTAGCAGTACACGTTTGATACCTCAAGCATCTCTTGTACAGTTTTGTTGTTGTGGTCTTTAACCGTCTGGAACAGCTGTCGGGCAGCGTTTTCCATTTCATTACTGGCAGAGCCTCGAACTTTAATCTGCTGAATATCTGGTTCAAAATCACGATTGTGAAGAGCGCTAAAAAAGGTGTTGTCGTTGGTTTCCTTGCATGTGGTGTACACAATGAAATATGCTATGGACGGTATGTTTGGTTGCTCCACCTCCGTCGCACTTTGATTTGAAATTCGAGGCAACACTCGTTACACACGAAAAGAAAAAATGCACTCCTTTTATGCCTCTTATTGCCTCTAAATGCATTCTTTTTGAAGCAATCTGAAGCACAGCATCCTCCATGTCCTCCTCGCAGACGCGCCACGTAGCACGACATGCCACTGCTCTGTGGTTTTTTCGTATCTAATAAACATTAATAAAAAGCTGAATTAGAGGCACTAAACTTAAGTGAACAGGATAGAACCCCCTAACGCGATGTGAATAACACTTACCAGGTTCAAGATGTTAGCCCTTAAGGAATTTTGGATTCACTTAGAGTCGAGTTGCTTTCTTGGTTTCGGAGGCATTTTCGACTGAGAAACCTGCACCTGCATTTCACACTATTTTATTAGTTTTTTTCTTGGCGTAATTTGCATAGGAAATGGAACAATTTTTAGTACTTTGGTCATCTACCATCATAACCAGCAACACTACCATTGGATCACCAGCCTCACCATCATCATGACCATCAGCACCACCATTAGATCACCAGCACCATCATCATCAGCACCACCATCACCACTGCCATCACAACCACCATCACCACTGCCATTACAACCAGCATCATCACCACCACCAGCATCACTTACAACATCACCACCATCATCATCACCAAAATTCTTAATATTGTTCCCATTTGAAAAATTGTGAAATTTACGAAGACTAATGATGGGCTCCGCGTTTAGGCGATGCTGACGAATTAGACCACGTGCGTATTATACACGTGATTTTATAATGGTCATTATAAAATCTTGTGTTCCTACGTCGTTATTTAATGTTTGTTTTCCACACTGCAAACTGATCGCCAAGAAGGTTTTAAGACACGTCAAAAAGTTTGAACTGTTTGGTGAACATTACAAAATGTTGCATCGTTGGCCACATAAAGAACTCATATCCAAGAGGCTACAGAATTCTTTAAGAGCAAATATATTGCCATTGGCAAGTTGAACGCCAGTTATACATCACTGACTTTGTCAACTCAATCTTGGGCATAGGCCTTGGTCCATATAGCAACCTACGCAAATAGATAATATTGCATAATTTGGTTACGTCATTGTAATTGATCGACATGCTTTCAACGGTAACTATTGTGAATATTTTATTCATTGTTATTCATTGTTTTACGTGAAAGATGAAGAAATAAGGCGATTTGCTATTTTCTTTAAAAGTCTATGCAGGAAAATTTGTCACGTCACAACTATGGTGAATGATAGAAAACACTAAGTATAACTGAATTATTATTAACTTTAAGTGAGAGAAATTTAACATGCATACACGTACTACGTGGCAAGACGTGTTGAAAAACACTTCTAATTTTATCACAATGATAACAATACCACAAGCCAGGCCATGTTATATGTAACTTCATGTATTTAATGCTGTGGGCATATTTTCTTCAATTACTCTCTTTCGACATGGCTTCAGTCATGGCACGGCAGCCAGGTGTTTAAGTGATGTCATGTAAATCATACGTTGAAATTTCCAATATATGCAAAAACAGGCTACCTGTGTTTTCCATGTATCTTCTAAAACAGTTAAACGTTGAATGCAATGTAAACGTTTCATGTTTGGCTGTTCTACAGATCAACAACGCCTTAAAAGCTCTAGCCTGCAGAGCCACATGGCGCGTGAAAAAAACACACGTACAAGAAGCTAGAAACCTGATTGCCAGCACAAGTTTAAGTCTGGACGACAGCATAAGCCAAGTACGTGGTGTTCAATTTTTTGTTTCGAGCATCACGGCAACGTCAACAAATGCGAAGAAGACCAGACAGGGCGCGGATGAGAACAGCACAAGCGACCAGTGTACCCGGCAGTTGCATACTTTGGTGTGTATCGCGAAACGGACACACGCAATGCGCAATCTATTTACACATTGCTTCACAACCAAGATACCAAAGCTAACGTACAACCGATTACAACAAGGGCGAGTACATCGATGGAGAGCGTTGCTCGGCAACTCTTTCAGGTCGTGAAAGAGCACAACAATCAAATGGTGTTGGAGATGGTGCAGGCTTCAAACCAGTTTTGTGTTGCCAATTACAAATCGTCATCCGCAGAATAAGAGAGCGATGTGCCCGAACACGTAACAGATCGCCGGCAGCGATATCCAACATCGCCATGTCGCATTATAGTCATTAACACCACCGAATTCGACTCGCCACCACACAACACAGTAGACAAGTTACGATCGGATGGCCTCACCGTCGAGATTGATTCGTGGGTCACTGCACAGCCGGATGGTCCTTGCCTTTCCTCCAATAACAATAACTTGATTGAAACCGTCAAGAAGATCGCGGCATTCATGTCCGTTTGTGGCCACGCACTTCATCAAGGTGACATCTATGCGAAGGCACCTGGAGCTACAATGGCCTACGTTCAAATGATGGATGTTGGCAGCTACTTAAACAAGTTGCTAGCAAATGAGTACATTTGTGGCTCCGTCCTGAAACATTTCATGTCTTTCCTCAGGATATTGTCACACCCAGCCTGTGAAATGATCGTTCAGATCCAGTTTGATTTGGATCTCATAGAGGTGTCAAATGGGTTTTTCTTCCAAATTTCGCGTCGACAATTTATTCGCGACGCCATTCCACTGGCGAAATGCGGTCTTATTTCCCCTGCCTCGCTCGTGCCATACGATTGTTCAACGATGCCGCAACCCGGATACTTCAAACAAGGCGTCCTTAATTCATTCCCGGACGAGATTGTGTGTGCAAAATTTTGCAAAAGAATAAAATCGCGTCCATCACTGGAGAGGGACAGTTTTCGGCAGCAATGATCAAAACAGACACCCAGCTTGTCATTATCGACGAGTGGTCGAGCAGAACACTGCAATCGGATCTAGCCAAAACGATTCTTCAAGGTGGTTGGATGGTGACGGCTGTATAACATGGTTTACCACGCACTGTTATGAACAACAGTCCATTCTACATCACGTCGAACGAAGTGCCGTACTTTGGTGACGATGACGAAAATGTGAAACGCCAAATAGCAATATTTCGAACAAAATCTTTGCCTCAATACACTTCTAGTGCAAATCGTTGGATGTTCGATCATGCCATGGATTGCATTTCTTGGTTGGCAAATGAAATAACACGTCTCCCACACCATATACCCGCAGAAGAGCTGTGGTACGAAACGCAACACGGGTCTGGCATCATAAAAAACGAGAACAACGCCACACGACTTTTCCACGTGGACGCCGTCGCGAGAGTGACGATGGATGAGTTGAAAGGGAGAAGTAAAGATCAATCGGATGTTGTTCAGTCCACTGACACCATTCACAAGTCCTTCCATCTTGAGGCGACGCGGCATCGATTGTCTAGAAAGAGACAGGCACACAAGGTCGGATGCACCATCTCACGTGCAGCATCACAATCAGACGAAATCTACGATGAATCGGAACAGGAAATTGACCAGGAAATGATGCACCTGCCCGAAGTTGTAGAACCTCCAGTGTTTGAGCACATCGAGCCGCAGCTTGAAGCTGAAAAACGCGTGTCCACTAAAGATTCCACCCACTCCTCTACAACGAGCACCCAACCTATCGGCCATGGTCTAGTGATAAGACGAAGACGAATCATGTGTAGAACTAAACCTGAACAAGTTTTTCTGTCGATGATACTGAGCAAGAAGACGCGACAACTTCGAAAATTGTTGAACAGCACCACACCAACATCTCGCCAACAAAACCACACCATTGTACAACAACTCCATCAATGTTTGGCGCTGTCGAAAGTAAAGGTTGGGTGTTAAACGATCGGTCGTACTTTCGTCAGATTGTCAAACTTTGGAAACGGCGGTTTGATGTTCCTGAACTTTCTAGAGTTCATGCAGGTAGTTTCAACCACAGAATGGAACGAGCAAAAAGGAGATTACTGAAATGGGAGAAAGATTTTTGGACCATACCTGATCCAGAAATCGATGCCTGGATGCTTGTGATGGGCGGGACGAGAGCTGTATTCAATTTAGAGGCATTCGTCACAAGATATGGCAAATACATCCAATGCTTATCGCGGATCAGAAGGATCGTGAACGTTCGCGTGATGGCAGACAGATGTCCGATGCAAAAGATTCTTTCCCAAACAAATCGCAAAAACGTGGACGGCAAACAATGTAACATTCAATTGAACTCTCAAGCATTCATAACCACCATCAGGAAATGAGTGTGTATCACATTGGACCTAGTTGTGTGAAACAATTACTTAAAATTACACGAGTTTTGAACCACATGGTTACAACCTGTCTATGATAGGCTAGGCAGCTGTAGCCACATGTTTTCTATGGTTTTTGTATCAGCAGCAAGGTACATGTAGCCAGGTCTTTCGAAGAGATGATTTTCAGATAATGACACAAGTTTTACAAACACTGACTATTACAGCTAGTAGCGAGGTGGTAGGGACATCATTTACTTGGTTTAGAAATTTCAAAAAATCATTAACATAATAATAATATTACATCACTGAAACACCTGGGGCCGGTTGTTCGAAGCCCGTTTAGCGCAAACGGTGGATAAGTCAAAATTGAATAACACTCTTACATCACTCGTTAAACAGTTAAATATTTTGCAGTAAATATGTAGTTGTAAGCATAATCATTCTATTAAGGTTCAAAATTTTTAGTTTGGTTGTTGAATGAATCTATGGACTTAGTTTCTACTTTGAGCTTAACCACCGTTTAAGCTAAACGGGCTTTGAACAACTGGCCCCTGGCTACCACCTGAAGGAAAAATTTATATGACATCATATCATTTTGAATGCCTTGATGGGAATAACATAGAAGTGCACAGAACAGTTTTAGCACTTCTCTTAAATCTAACATATATGTGTGATACAAATTCTAGTACTATAAGGTTCGTTTGAACTTATCATTTATTTATATATTTTGAGTGTAGGGTATTCCAAGTGAAGCCCTAAAAGAGATGTGGTCCAGTAATTACTGCAATTCTATAGGAATACGGACGGATTTATTTGGTATTCTAACCACACAAAAAGCCCGAAGTCGCTTTAACGTGACATTACCTTTTTTCGCGTGTGTATCTTTACATTCGTTTCAATATACCACTATGTTGAGAAATTGCAGTACTTTTGACTTTCGTTCTCCTGAGTGTTAAGTAAATTTGTTATACATTCTATACAATATTCAATAAGGCAAAAAATATAATTCTAACAAAATAATTAAAAGGTGCACGAGAATAAAAAATTATAAATAAAGAATGTGCACTATATTAAAAAAATTGCCATTCATCATTGTTTTGCTTTTTAAGTTGCCAACTTCATTGCGTAGAAATGTACATGAACGTAATTACTCCAACTTAGTGTTTTTATTATCTAATCATACCGAACACAGATACGTGTTACATACAAAACGAATATGATATAACTCAATTTAACCAATCCTAGATATGAGGTTAGTGTTTAATGCCAGTGGCCAGGTCGTAGCTACCTATTCTACTAAGGATTTGCACTAATTTTCCATTGTTACTAACTTTCAAAAGGTAACTTGCATAAAGTTAAAAGAGATTTTTTAACAGCTGGCTACCACCTGGCTACCATGGGCAGTAGCCAGGGGGTAGCCAGGTGTTTTACTAGAGATTTGTATTGGTAGCCAGGTAGCCAGCTGTTTTGGAGTTAGACTAAGTTTCAAGCCATCATTTGTATAAAAGAACATAAGTTTCCAAATACCTGGTTACCATAGACAATATCCAGGGTCCAGTTGTTCAAAAGCTGGTTGGCTTAATCCTGGTTTAACGTAAAATTAAAATTAAAATTTTAGTTAAATTTTAACCCAGGTTTAGTGCTAACCCAGCTTTGAACAACTGGTAGCCGGAGGCCGGTTGTTCAAAAGCCGGTGTAACAGTGATATGGTTACCCCTGTGTTTTGTGTATCCCCATATATATAATAACTATCAATATTGAGTCATTGTTCGGTTGTCACATTTCTCACTCACTGGTGTCAAGTCCTCTAATAATTGATTTTACAAGGAGATACAGTTTTTATTCATCCACCATGTTGGCTACCAAAACATGTGTTTTCTAATTTTACCTTAATTTTTACACATAATTAACTGAAACATAATATTAAACTGAGAACAATGTAACAACTGGGACTGTATCAACAACCATTACTCACCCTTCAGGCTCACGCTTTAGCTAACTTTGGTGAAGTAGATACAGTCCCAGTGAGTGAGAATAGTTTTAATATAGCAAAACAGTATGGGGATACACAAAATACGAGGGTACCCATATCACTGTGACACCGGTTAACGCTAATCCAGGGTTAAATTTACCTAACCTGTTGTGAAATTTTAACCCTAGGTTACTTTTCGTTGTTCAAAGCTAGGTTGTCATTAACCCCTCGTTTAAAGCAAGGGTTAAATTTAACCCTCCTCCCTAGGTAGGTTGACTTATTTAACCCTTGGTTAACACATCAACTTCGCAAATAAAACAGCTTTGGCGGGTCTCGCTCTCAATCTATTTCGAGTAAATCATCCTCGCCGTGAAAGATGACATCGCCAACGAGCCAAGATATAGGTTTGGTAGAAATGCAATAATTACCTCACAAATGTGCTTCATGAGGATTTAGTTTGCGATACCCAGCAAGGCCATGCACTTGAGCCGGAACAGCAAGTCCTCATTGCTTTTGAGATCCTTTGCATCAGACAGTTTTCTACAAGTTGTAGGAGACAGTTTCGGTGTAGACAAATGCAGTGTCTCGAACCGTCAGAGATGTATATCAGGCATTCAACAGAAGAAGGAATTAGTTCATGAAATAGCCATTTCTGAACGAGATCGAGAATATAAAAAACATTGTGGTCATTGTTTTGTAAATTATGAATTTTATATTAGAACGAGCGAGTGCTGTGGTAACTAGTGTGCAGTCAGTTGCGCAGTCTTATCCAAACTTGTACAAAAAATGCATCCTACTTACCCTGTCTCAAAGCCGTCAAAATATTTTTATTATTCTCTCTTGCACCGCTGCGGGCTCTTTAGTTGGAAGTCATCCTCCAGTTTTCCACATCTGCCTATTAACATTGGCAAACGTTTTCTTCGCGAAGCTGGTCAAGTTCTACCATTTCTCTTTTATCTCGTGTATTTCTTTGGTTTATTTGTTAACTGCAGCCAGGTATTTGAAAACTTATGTTCTTTTATACAAATCGTGTCTTAAAAGCTTAGTCTAATCCCAAACAGCTGGCTACCTGGCTACCAATGCAAATCTCTAGTAAAACACCTGGCTACCACCTGGCCTACCATAGGCAGTAGCCAGGTGGTAGTCAGGTGTTTCACTAAAGATTTGTATTGGTAGCCAGGTAGCCAGCTGTTTTGGAGTTAGACTAAGTTTTAAGACATGATTTGTATAAAAGAACATAAGTTTTCAAATACCTGGCTACTGACAATGGTAGCCAGGTGTTTTACTAAAGATTTGTATTGGTAGCCAGGTAGCCAGCTGTTTTGAAGTTAGACTAAGTTTCAAGACATGAATTTGTATAAAAAAACATAAGTTTTCAAATACCTGGCTACCATCTGGCTACTGCCTATGGTAACCAGGTGGTAGGTACCTGGTACTTGTTTTTTTTACACCATTTATTTTAATTGTAGCCCTGTTCGCCTCTCAATTCATGCAATACGATTTACAAGTCATATATAATTACACAAGTTTTAACGCCTCTGCTCTTTTGCGCAAAGTATTTGGAACACGACATGCATTGAAAGTAAAACCAGGGTGATGTAATATTGTTGACCAACGCAGCCCAAATTTTGTAATGCCAACTTTAATAAACTCGTCTTCCTCTGCTGTGAATCGTATACCGGAAAGCCGCCAAAATAATTTCTCTGTGCAATGTTTTTGAGGCAAGTCATTTGTTTGCAACGCTGAATTCAATGCACAAGTTGTTCGACTGTCTTCATTCTCCACAGTTTTGTCCACCTCGTCGGGAACATTCCCATTTTCCGCTGCTAGCAACTTGCTCATACACAAACATCCTCTTTCGGCTACCTCGCGTGACCGTTTCTTTTGATAGTGAAAACGGGCGACGTTCGAGCTGTGTTTTTGATCTTCTGACATCCACTTTTGTTCCTTTGGAGGAAGTACATTGCAACTTTGGGTTTCAATTATCTGTCTGTATCTTGTCGGGTGGATGTACTTTCCAATCCCTTGGAAAACCAGGACGCTGAAAAGTTCAGTAAGTTCCTGAAATTGTTTTCCATTTCGATTCACTAAGACGTACTCCCAGGATGGATTTAGAAGGGGTCTCACATATTTGATGTACTGTTCCAAAAATTCTAAGCTATCTTCTGCAAAGTTGACGCTATCAAAACTGTATGTTTTGGCCGTCTTGAAAATTTTCTGGTCTACTATTCCCTCATTTCTCTTCGCACTTTCGAACATACGTAGGGTGAGGTGTTGGTAGGTCATGGGTCGACAGCCTTTCACTTTAAGAAACAAGTACTCTACGATGAATCTCGTGGCAAATGTGAGGTCTCCAGGCTTCACACAACTTGAATTTATCGTACACATTTCCAGAACGGATATATAATGTTCAAATGTGATATGGGATGACGGATTGTACTTCAAATAGGGTGGCCCAACTTCTACGAGATTCGAGCGTCTCTATATCCAAATCGGTTGTCCAGTTTAATCTCATATCTTTCGCCAAACACTTTCGCGCTCTTCTCAAGTAGACCTCGGTGACAGCAAAGTTTTGAAGCACAGACGCTGGTGGTGAACAAAATTTGCGAAAGTCAAGTAAATCTGATATGCTAGCTACGTACGCCATATGCCCCGACTGGCCAATACCCCATATTTTGTCTAGACTGTCAACAAAATTTGTCAAATGCTGCGGAGATCCCAACATGTAGTCAATCATATTTGGAAACGAAATCAGGTCTTCTTCCGCCTCGCCACTCTCATCGCAACAAAATTTGATTAACTTCAACGCTCTCGTCACAGAAATATCCGATTGCTTGTGAGATATTCCCCTGCCACAGCTGCTTTGCAGCCACTGCGAGAAGGAACGTGCGAAATCATTATCCTTCGAGCAGTTCGGTATTTTGGATCCTTTTCCCTTGAAGGCATATTGGGCGAAAGTCAACAGCGAGTTATCTTCAGGTAGTTTGGGCTTCTCTTCAAAATAGTGATACCAGGAATGTTTTGCCTTTACATGCTTACGACATCCTCTTCGACTCGAAAATCCAAGGTGATCACAGCCAGCAATTGGACATCGAATTAGCCCATCCCTGTTTTCTATTAGATGTAGTCGTCTCGGTTTAGGAAGAGCACCGTCTACTGACTTCCAATCTATTCTAGTCGTCTTAATTGCAAACATATGAAAAGCGAGAAAATGCCGGGCGACTTTGTTTTTGTACGCAAACACCTAAAACATTTGCCATGCGAAGTGCGTTTATTTTGCTTTTTTTAGCTCTTTTTACAATGAAATACAAGCCCACAGCTATAATCTTGCATTTAACGATATGGGCATTGCAATGCTTTATTTTATTTCTGCATATTTACACAAACGAATGAGCAATCTATGGAATTATATTTATGTTTATTGCTGTGTTTGCGTGGTCTGCTAATGTTATAATCAGGCTATTTATATGCGTACAAGAAGAACATAATGTCACTAAGACATCGTTCCTCTTCAATGAACGTAAAAGGAACAAAGGCTAAGAGGAAACAATTGCTGACGCGTTCCTTTCAAGAGGAAAGTTTTTTCCTCATTACTTGACCATGAACCAGAACAGACTGGCTGTTCCTAATTGGCTTTCGTTCACAAACGGTTCCGAAATTCGGAACATAATCAACCGGAACAACATTATATACATAGGAACAACTTGCTCCTTTTTTATTCACGTTCCCTTTCCAAACAGGAATATTTAAATGTTTATACACGTTCTGGTTATACATTTTACGTATATGCAAAAAACCATAATAAAAAAATACGCTATTTTGTTACATTTTGCGCAATTTAGGATCCGTTTATTGCTTGAAACAACTTGTTCACATTATTAAGAATCTCACAAATTGTGCTGTTCATGCGTTGAGGCGGAAATGGAAGACTAATGGATGTGATTGTCATAGGCTTAAGGGAACAAATTTTACCAATACGATACCCCACCACTACCGTCATCATCATCACCACAACCATCCGAATTATCACCACCAGCACCGCTTCGGGAGTTTAGAACGATTTTAATTTTTTTTCAAGTTTTCTACCATATCTAGTATGTGATTAGGTCTGCAGTTAAGATGAAAACGTGGCTTACTTAGGGTACATTTTTTAAGAAATATGTTACAACGTTGTGGTGTATAATATATTTACAACCCTAACTAAAATTGAGTGCTTATTCAAGAAAATTGTTTCGATTTATATTACAGTATTGACAATTCATGTTACGAATTTATTTGCTCTTGAAAACGAGATTTTATATGGGATATAGATTTGCTGAAAACCTAATCAGCAATACGCCAGTATTAATTTGGAAAAAAATTGCCAATTACCAATATTTGTTCGTTACACTCGTTACGACTTAATACACTTCGCCTTGTTTTGTGCATGTTACAGTATGACGCCAGTACGACGCAAATTTTATTGTGCTACCATCAACCCAAGCAATTGTTATAGAACATTGTCAAAAAAACATTGGTCGTAAAAATAGGACATAGGATAAAAGATTGAACATTCAATTAACTTTGAGCCCAAATAATTAATTGTAAATGGAATGTTTTAGGGCATTTTTTAAAATATTTAACATGCGCAGTCGATAACGCCGTCGTTGAAACGGACCCATTTCTAAAACAAAACTTCGCCAGTTCTACTTTATAAAAAAAACTAGATTCATATTAATCTGACACTGCAGAGAACCAACGAAAAATTTTTTGTCTCGAGCGGGATTCGAACTCGCATCTTTGGGTTTCTAGACCGACGCTCCACCAATTGAGCTATCGAGTCAACTGTGATTGGTAGCGAGTCTCATCCAATTTAAGTGCACAAAATATTTTCGTTACAATGTAACGCTTGTCTTTGAGGATGCGCAGTGTTTCAATTCTATTTCAGAACCATAACGCACATTCAGGCCTTTTCTACTAGCTGTATTGTACGCGAGTCGCATTGACGAGCATGGGTGTATAATGTGACACATAACATCGGGAAAGTTCATTGTAGTTTCAACGGACAAAAACGGAACATTTGAATTAACACATTTATTTAATATGTGGACAGGATGTATGACACTGCAAGACATTGACGCTCAGAAAATGATTATATTGAAGGTCTGTAGTCTGCACTTACATGTATGTAGTCATATATCAAACAGTCTGAGTGTTTGTCTTTATTATTTTCCCAAACTTGATTTTGTGGCGAATATTATCCTTAGAAGAGGGGCATTTCGACCTAATGATACGTCAACAAGAAGTCTATTCCAGTCCGCACTGACAATAAACAGGAAACAATTATTATGAGTTTCGCAGTATCGAATATCAAAATGAATTACTACAAACTATCCTTACTGGTTAACTAGGAAATATCCAGATTATAAAAGATGATGAAAGTTGTACAATGACTACACACAAAAAGTAACATATGACCAATATTTATATAATATGTGCTCCGCAAAGAAAACTTCAATTTGTTTATGGTGCTGGAATCAAGCTGTTGCAATATTGAAAAGATTGTTGCCCAAAACTGCCAAAACGCCGTTGTTACTGGGAAATGCAAGGTATGAAAAATATTGAATTTTCTATATATTAATATCAATAAAACAAATTGGGCCGTACTAAGACCTATACCAGATAATAGTATGCAGATTTGTGAATGAATATGTTTGTTTGTGATTGCGCAGTTTTAGCGTAACGTAATTGCGCAGGATTGTGATAATTTTGTTGTCTTGATATAACTTAGTGGTAAATAATATGAAGAGCCATGTATAAGGCCTTCGCCACGTCTAGACATCAAGAACAACATAATTCGTTAATTACATGTTGCCAACAAGGAAACCCAAATCCGAGGCTATGTTATAGCAAAGCAAAGTATAAAATGTAAACCCTGAAAATCAATATAAAAACGCCGAAAGCAATACAATACTTAACTTAGACAGTGTAGCAAACTTCACATTTATTATTTCTAACACCAGTTCTATTTATGATTTTAATGTGCAACATGAGACGACAGACAACTGTGACTTGTGCGATAGCCCAGGAATTAAGTCTATCGCCGTTTTATTTCTATAACTGTGCGTTATGTAAGGACTTGTTTCCAAATCTATTTATATGCTTGTAATTACATAATTTAGGTTTAAAATTGAACAATTAACTTGTCAGTTTTGCGCTTAGTCTTGTGAAATAATAGTCTCATGCTTAATATCCTCTATAATAATATTAGGGTGTATCAAGTAACAAGTAATTGAATTTTTGAGTGCTTTACAAAAATTTTTTTGCAGTTGTAATTACGAGGGCCAGTTGTAAACACTATCCACTGGGTATTGTTTTCTAAACTGCCACAGAAACGCATCAGAAAAAGAAATGAGATGTATAAGGGATAGTGAACGCACAAAAGATAGAAAATGACTTTATCTCGAAAATGGTGAACCTTAGTAATACAAGTCCTACCAGTTACTGGGCATGTTTAGAAAGTTTGAAAAAAGCCAATACCCGGTGCGTAGCACTATTCATCTTTCGTACAACTGACACCACGCTTTTAACTTTTGAATGCTACCGTTTTTTAACATATACAAACAATACATAAAAATCAAATATTTCCAGCGTTTGGAATTCCAAAGTCTAAATTATAAATTGCATTAACCAAGTTTTAATTGTTTTTAATTGCTGTGTCCAGATTGTGTTCGCGTGAATATAGCGCATTGCTTAAGTCCAGATTGTGTTTGCGTGAATTTAAACGCAGTGTTTGACTCCAGATTGTGTTTGCGTTTAAGTCCAGATTGTGTTTGCGTGAATTTAACGCAGTGCTCAAGTGCAGATTGTGTTTTGCGTTAATTTAACGTGTGCAGTTAATTAAACTTTAAAAGTTTGTACCTTCCATCAAGTTTTTAACAGCGGTTTAGAAGATTTCCCCACCCTATTTTGCCGTATTTTTGAAGGGTAGAATGCCGAAAAATAGGAAAAATCCCAAACCGACCGGATAATCCCGATTGAAAACAGAATGGCTTATACTTTAAAAACCTAAATATCTCGAAAACAAATTTCGTTGCAGTGGCACTTTAAAACACAAGCGTGAGTGCTTATCAGATAGAAAACACAAGACGCAGCCAAGAGTTTTATATCTAATAATGCACAAATTGCAAGCGTTTTGAATAGCTTCAAAAACGATCTATTTTACAAGGCAAACGTTTTGTGGAAATCTATGTGTGTTGTATCACATATAAAGATTCCTTCACTGCTATGATTTTCTTTGTTTTTACTCATAAATTACAAAATGAGTTTTTGAAAGTAACTGAAATAGCTAATAATTATGCTGACATTATTTTATACCTTTAACATACTCCAGCAATTCTTTGCACAAATTAGCAAGGGCTGATCCAATGTTGATAGACCCAGTGTTACCACTGTCAATAATCCTGATGATGTTCTTCTCTGTCTGTGTCGGGATAGGTTATTCTCCAGGTTATTCTCCAGCATATTCTTGTATTCTTCAACCTTCCAGGCACTAGCAAACAATGACTTTTCAGGAGCATTAGCAAGTTCTTGAAGATCTTTGCATTCCTTTTGGGCATCGGTGTGACCTTTTGCTAAAAATTCCTTTTCCGTTAACAAATTTGAAGTTTGTTTCTGAATATCCTCTTTGATGTTATCAAGGTATGACCTATTATTCAAACCTATCCAATGGACAAATTTAAGGTATTCTGCATACTTTGAATACTTATCTTGCAACTTACCATCTCCCAAATCTACATCACCTGACCATTCATTTCTCATGGATTTTCTTAGTCCCTGTTGGATGTCAGTACCATCAGCCTTTAACCACCACCTGCCATTAGGATGTGTTTGGTGAAGAAATTCCAATGCAGATGCCTATTGAAAATATCAATATCAATTATTATTAATAACATATAATATGATTGCATGTAAGGTCTAACATTGATATGCAAAACATTGCAGATACACTACCACATTTTAAGTATAGCATAATAAAGAGTACAGCATGTTATAATACCTGAATTTCAGTTCCCTTAGTGAACTCGCTGTTCTGGTTCATTCTTCGGACTGACCGAGAAGATGGTCCAGCTACATTTATCTTAGCCTTAAAGGAAAACAGTGTTAATTTGAAGAAGTGAAGATGAGTTACTGGTATTTATAAACAACCAGGCAAAAGTGAATCATTTCTATTTGTCTTTAATTTTCAGTAAATAATATTATATAATATTTGTGATAATTAATAATTTAGCACTGAAACACATTTCATTCATGTAACAAGACATTGTATACTGTACTTTAAGTGGATCTCCTTTGATGGTCCTGCCTGATTGCACAACATCACTAGCAGCACTGGTATCTTTCACAGTCTCTAACATTGGCAAGGAGTTTTCAGCACTCACCAAGGGTATATCGTTTCCTAATGTCTCATGCAATGCTTCGCTTTTGATATCTAGACTAAAACAAGATTAGCATTAGCTGTAGCAGAAATGTTCTCACTTACCTCATAAGACCACATTGGACCCAAGTGCATTGATGCCCACTTGTTACCAAACAGTGTGTACATTGATTGACACCATGACTTGTAGTCATCTGGAGCTTGTAGATTGGAAACCTTATCAGATGCAAAAAACTTTAGATTATGAGCAATAAGACCAAAAGGCACTCTGTCTAGTAGCATTCGAGGACCAGTGTTTCCTTGTCGTTGTTCCCCAAAGCAAGGAGCAGCATGATAAATGAGGTTGTCTTTACCATTAGCATGAAGTACAGCCATAGCATTGGCAGCAAGAACTAAAAAATTGGAAGGTAGAAAATTACTATCCAAATCTATTCCTTGGTTAATATCATTTACCATCCACTGTCGAAATAGGAGTTGAAGTAGTTGTTCTCGTTGCCCGGGAAGTTAACTTTGTAAAGCCAGATGGAATCACATCAAGAATACAACCAGGAAGTTTGGTAACATCAGCATGACGTAAGGGAGAAAATCCAAGCAGTGGAGATCTTGAAGGTGCACCAGACATTACACTAAAAGGACTAGATGGAACAGTTTGACCAACACATGTTGACTCCTTTTCACCAAAATAACAAATGCCATACGCTTCTTCAGCAGCAGCAACTGTTGAGAATTTTTGGGAACACTGTCCCCACCCTTCTTCTGCATGCAATACCTACATACAAAAATTATTAAGCATACATAATAAGTGAACATACTGTATGTGGCTAAATAAAGAATAAACTTTGCTGTATGACAATGTCTACCATACTATAGAGTATAATATAGTATCTGTAATGCCACCATACAGTAATGTATTTTCTCATGATTTTTAGGTTCAATTTACCAGTTCGCTTCTTGTCACTATTATAGCAATTTAGAGCATCAGCACATTTCCCCCCAAATTCATCATTCTTAAAAGTTGACCATATGCTGCCAGGCAGATGTTCATCAGACGAATAAAAAAGGGCTATATACTCAACCAATGCAGCCATTTCTTCATCTCTCCAAGCATCAACACGTTTCTCTACATTTTAAATTTGTATAAACACATTTAAGGGAAATTTTGAAATGCAACAAATTATAGCCAACTCTAGAAATTGGTGTACCCCTTCAAAATAGTCCCTCTTCTGGAAACCAAGTATTATTTAAATGTCCGTATCAATTAATATTGCACCTAATTTATATGAGTAATTAACAATTTCAAAAATCCAAATTACATGTAATACATTTTACAGTCTGGGAAAGAATGATGGCACTCCTTACTTTCTGATCCTTCTCTATTCTAACATCATTCTCTTCCTCTGCATCCAGAAACAATGATCTTTTCAAGAATTTTTCAGAAGTAGATCTTCGCTTTGGTTGTTTTTTCCCAGGTGTTTGACCTGTTGGAGGATCATGGGCCCTTTTTGGAGCATCAGCCATTTTAAACTATAAGAAAAACGACAAAAACTTAGCTCTAATGCGATTATGGGTTGGGTACTGTTACCTTGAAGCCGCTCTGGGCGTCAGCCGATGACAAAAAACCAACAGTGTAAGTCACAACCCAAAATAGAAATCTATATAAAACACGAAAAAACTTTCATATTCCTGTAAAACCAATTTAACATCTCACATAACAACTATAAAATGACGTTTCTAACTTTAACTTTTAATCAACAAAATAATCTTTCTTAACATGTCAGTCATAACATTAAAGCGCATGTTTAGCAATTGTCTGAATGAGCGCGGTCGATTCAAAGCGGAATATCTATATCGCGGAGTGGGGACTTTTTGGGACTTTTCTGGTGGAGTTTAAATTTATACATTTGTCTTGAAATTAACGTAAAAAATACAAAAATCGAACCACAGGAATTAGAGATTTTTTATTTTGAAAATTGTAAACACCAACACAATTAAGTCGTCAAGTTGAAATGACCCTACAAACCTTTATCATAAAAACAATGCAGGAATTAACGTTTACCTCACTAAATATTTCAGATATAGAAATTCCAATTACTCTTCTGTCAGAATCCTTGCATATAATACACCAAATTTAAATAAAAATTATAAAAATTTGAGTATTTTAGTGCACTATGCAAGTTTTTGTTCTAAAAAGCTTTGCAAAACCAATGTCAAATTGACGCGATTTCATTGGTTGAGAAAGTCACGTGATAACTGTCCAACCTTCTCTGTGTACGACTAACCAAGTGGAACAATTGTGTGCCGCTTTTCCCACAAGATCTGGCAGATCCTGACGTGTTACTTGTGGAGTTGGAAGTTATGGGTGGCTCCACTGAAAAGAGTGAAGCAAATAATCTATGAGAAGTGGCCAGGCTTCTTAAAGACAAGCTTCTCTTTTACCCAACCCTTGCAAAAGCTTATCAGCCGGCTCTAACCATTCCAACTTCAGTTGCTAGCAACGAGTGTAGTTTCAGTAAATTGCAATTGGTAAAAAGTTACCTACGATCAACGATGAAAGAAGATTGCCTTGATGCTCTGATGACATTAGCATCCTCTATGGACATTTTGCACAACCAAGATTGACCATATAGTTAAACTCTTGGTCAAATCTGAAAGCCAGAAGGGTAAAACTCTGGACGAAAAATGTGCTTTGATCCATGCTCATGAGTGGTTATCCAAATAAAATGCATGCACATCTATGGATGGACAGTATACAATGTGCGCTTTCCAGGTTTTATCACATATGAAGAAGAAAATCGGTAGTTTTAGCACTGAATGTAAAGTAAAACAATTAAATGAACTACTTCTAGGAAAATTCTCAACTGTAGTAAAGGAATGAATATAAACAACTAGTTAACCACTTATTATTGCTGTTGTAATTAGCAGTTCTGCAATCAGACATTTGCCAATGCATACTTTTTTAAGATTTACACTTATAGACTATTCAAGTCTTTTACTACATGTTCTTGTAGAGTTCTTGTATAAAATGAACATTAGGAAAAACATTATATATGACATGTGTCTTTGAGAAGTTCAACATATCAATTGTCATCTTCCCATTTGAGTGTTACTTATATAGTTGGACAAAATTTTGTGCAAAATTTGGAAGGAAATTTCCTATTCTGACAGGGCCTATTGAACTAATATACTGCAATAAAGACTGCAAAGTGGTACCAAACAAAAAATGCCACTTCAGAGATGTAAAATTTCAAAATTTACAGCGAGACCATGCTGCGAGCCCTGAATCTAGCCAGCTGAACTGAAGATTCATGCTAGAAAGCATTTTACGTATTATGGCATCAAAACCAATTTAGGTTTGTAAAATGTTTTGCTTTACACCCCCCCCCCCCACCTGGAATGGCTTCGCTACACCACTGACTGAAAATTTATGTCAAAATTGATGAAGGTCATGTTTTTTACTCAAAAATATGTTGCTAAAGTATGGTGGTCCATCGTTCTCATTGTATATTCAACATAAATATGTATAAAAAAGACAAAAATGTATTTATGAAACTTAAAAAAAAAGCATAAGAAAAATAGGAAATAGAAAAAAATTTAAATTACTCTAAAAAATTATTTTTTAGAAAATACAAATAAACATTAAAAATAAAAACTAACATGCAATTCTCGTTTCAAAATCAGAATGAAATTCAACTTTCAAATTGTGAAAAAGCCCAACGTTCTCATTTGATTCAACAAAAAATTTGGAAATGGCATGATTTGCATCACCGATTTGAAAAGTATTTCAAAAGGCAATTGAATATGTTGTTAGAACAAAACTTCTGTGATCAACATAATCAAACTGACATGTACAGTTGCAACACTTTCTCAGATATGGTACTTCACCCTAGTTCCACATGAAATCAACTACAACAACTTTGAGAATTCACTCTGATTGCTCACACTTGCAATTGTTAGAATGCAATTCCTTTAGGTGTTTAAATGTAACACTGTAGCAAAACATGTGTCAACATGACATCCCTCACAGGCATTACTACCAATATAAATAATTAATGATTAAATCAATAAGTGGTATACTACTCTATTGCAATACCCTGTATGTAAAATTGTAAACACTGAAAAATATCTCTCTCTTTAATAAGGGACTTGTTGGCATTCACATTCATTTCAGTCATTCAAAAGGAAATAGATGTTTTCTACAAATGCACATGGAACACCCACAGGATAAGACAGCAAAAGGATGCACAAATTGCCTGATCTTTTTTTTCATTCTTCTGAAAAGTATAGTCACAAACAATGTGGTAAGCCAAAGACAAATACAGCATTTTAAGCCTATTTTTTGATAAACTTAAATTTGTTAAAAAATTTTTTAACATGGACTAGCAATAGGACATATTGGTACATTGCAGATCTATCTGTTACAAATGAGGCACTTGACGAAGTTAGAGAACTGTCAAGGGTAATGGATGTAGAAGACTTTTTTTATGCTAATGTTCGTAGGGAGTGTGCACGAATTGTCCCAGAAATCGATCAAGTCAAATCAGCTGATGTACCAGACTCATACTTGTTTCTGAAACATTATTATGGACAATCAGAGCATATGTGACCACCATAATTATTCTATCTAACTTCGTAAAAACCCCTGTAATTTAAATACCTGAAGATACAAACTTGTCACACTATTAGTACATGTGCCAATACATATCTAGGGATGAGCTGGGTACCAGTTTCTAGAAAAATAGGCATCCATTATCGGAGAAAATTTTCTGGATAGATATTGAACTTAATTCCCCTTACTTGTCTTTGCTGGACTATTATCTGGTATGCCAGCAAATCAGTATCCGGTGCATTTACATCAAGAATAAATCATTTTATACTGTATATTATGTATATACTTTTAAATCCTTATCTACCTTTAAATTCTAAAATTGGGGGTTACGAAGCAACACAACCAGGTGTCTAGACAATGAAAAATCCAGAAAATATTCCCAATTCCATGCAAAAAAGTAAGATAATCCAACATTTCATATATCCTTGTAAAAAAGGTTAACACAAGAGTTGCCTCCAGAGGAGGCCTGGTTGGGGACTAGGTAAAGTCTACAGTGGTAAAGTAATTATCAATCAAAGGGGTCTGGGGCATTATTTGATGACAATTTTTGGCAAAATTGACAATTTATCATCAAAGGTTCACACATGAGCTCCCCCTTCAACCTCATACCCAGGGCTAACCATCTTTGTCCCTTGAACTCAAGCTTAGCTATGGGTGCCCCCCATGTTTGTACATACATCAGAAATCAAGAAATCATTAGAGATTAAGAAATCATGTTTAAAAACACATTTTATACCATCAAAATTTTCACATAAAAGCAAGGTTGTTGTACAATGTTTAAGTATAATTATGCAAAGAAGAAATAGGACAATATGTTTCATGTCTGTGTAGACTTAATAGATCAATAAATTGAGCAATGAATTAGAAATAAATTATTGTTTGCTTACCTTGTATTTTTGATATGGTATCCGATTGATATTCATACATGAGGGGCGTTGACTTGATACCAGAACATTGCATGTCTCGTACGGAAGAATAAAATGTGATACACATGCTTTTTTAAGATTTAGCAGTGTGAGGTCTTTATATTCAAATGAGATGAACTCAGGTGGGTTGGATTGGCTTGTACGTCTGTTTGTTTTCTGGCTCGAATGAGAGTCTTTGGACCGTTATTTCAGATGGCGCATTAGGCATTTTACTGCTTGCTTTCTGTCCATCTTTTGTGGTTTGCTTTGCTGACATTTTTTGAGCCAATTTATCCCAAACTGCTTTTCTTTTAGGTAGCATTTTGAATTTTATAAGCTGTTTTTGCATTGACTTTGCGCAAGCAGTTAAGCTCGAGGTTGGGGCTCTTGTCTCCAGTCTACTGACTCAGCTACCACTGGCCGAGGTGCATCATGGTCTATGAGAATGATGGGCTTTGATTTTGATAACAACATTTGATTTTGACTTTTGAAACGAAAGTTGCAGTGCATTTAAAATTAAAGTTGTTTTTTCCTAAATCGTTGGGCTTTTTTCACAATTTGAAAGTTGAATTTCATTCTGATTTTGAAACGAGAATTGCATGTTAGTTTTTCTTTTTAATGTTTTTATTTTTTTATTGTTATTATTTTTTTTTAAAATAATTTTTATATTATATTTTTAATTTTTTTTTATTTTTAATCTTATTTTTTTTTAGAATAATTAAACTTTTTTTCCGTTTTTACTATGCTTTTTTCAAAATTTCATAAATACATTTTTTTATATATATATTTATGTTGAATATATGATGAGAACGATGGGCCACCATACTAAAGCTAAATAACTGAAAAAGACAAATTCCCTTATGTTGATAGAAACACTGAAGCAAAATGTAAAACAAGAAGTTCGAAAAACACAAATGTAATAAATATCAACTAATTTATGTTATAATAGCATCCTTATTTCATCAGTTTCACACAGTTCTAATTATATCAATACCAATGAAACTTTCAACTATTGTGGTTTACCAAAATTTGTGTAAAAGGATAATTTCTTTATCATACTCATGCAAGAAGATATTTAGGTTGTCTTGTATACAGCCAAATCTTTGTATTATTGCTAGTCCATATACAAGATAAAATCAAGAATTCATTACGCTCCTTCACCTACAGTTGCATCGACCTGGATTTATGTGAGTTCAACACGGACAGAAAGAAAATCAAAACACTTACTGAACTTTCTAAAGAACTATCTATTTTAAAACCCGACAAAGGTAATGGCATTGTTGTCATGAAATGCAGTGATTATATTTCCTCTGTCGCATCCCTCTTCTCTCACGCTTCACGCTTCAAATTACTTGATGCTGACCCAACGCTTACCAGACTAAATTCTCCACAATCCTTCTTATGCACTCTTCAACAACTGGTGAAATTTCTCAATCTGACTACGACTTCCTTAGACCTAAAGCAGCACATTTCGGTGGAGCACATGGCCTTCCCAAAGTCCACAAACACTACAACGACTTGCCACCGTTTAGACCTATTATTGACACAACTGGAACACCACATTATAACGTAGGTGAATTTCTTGCTAAGCTATTAAATCCTTTGGCCCAAAACGAGTACACTCTTCGAGACTCATTTCAAGCGGTTTCAGAAATAAAATCTATACCTAAAGAGCTTTTCTTAGAGGGCTATCGCCTTGTTTCATTTGACGTCGTTTCACTATTCACAAATGTTCCACTAACCAAAACTATCAAAATCATTCTTGACCGTGTTTTTGAAGAAAAACTAGTTGCTACAACTCTTTCGAAACGGACTTTGAAAAAACTAATTCTTGATACTTGTACTAAAACCGCCTTCTCGTTTAATAACCAACTTTTCGAGCAAATCGATGATGTTTCTATGGGGTCTGCACTAGGGCCGGTACTTGCTAATATCATACTTTCGGAATTTGAAAAACTGATCGTTTCTGACCTGATTAAATCTGGTGTCATTAAATTTTACTGTAGGTATGTTGATGATACTCTTGTGCTTATAAAACCATCGGATATTCCTGAGATACTCAATAAATTTAATACTTTTGACAAAAATATCCAATTTACAATTGGTACCTTTCAGGATAATGTAATTCATTTTTTGGACATTTTGATTTCGTCAGATAAGACTGTTTACAACAAAAGTACACATACAGGCCAATACACGCATTTTTTTAGTTTCGAACCATTTTCTCGTAAGATTGCGTGGGTTAAATCTTTATTTCACCGTGCATCAAAATTATGTAGCACCAGTCAACTATTTGAAAACCAAATTCGCAAACTAAAAATGTTTGTGTCTTGGAACGGCTTTCCTCGTGTGGTCAGAAATTTAGTGATTTCTAAACTTAAGAACAAATTTTCTATTAATCAATCATGCACCAACTTTTTCGACGAAAACGACACTAGATCTAAGGTTTGGGTACGCGTTCAATACCTTGGTAAACGAGGTGAAATGCTTGTGAAAAATTGTCTTAAGAAAATACAAAGATGTCTAACTGTTCCTATTAATTTCATTGTTATTTACGACACAAAAAAGTTTTCCTATTTCCTTTCCAACAAAGACAAAATTCCTAATCTTTCTAAATCTAATGTAGTTTATGAAGTGAAATGTCCTGGCTGCTCAGCAACATATATTGGGAAAACTGAAAGGTGTTTACAGTCGCGACTTTTCGAGCATATCAATTCGACTAAAAGTGCTATAGGGCAACATTTCCACAACTGCCGACATGTGCAATCAGGGGCGGATCCAGGGTACGTCCAATCAGTCGCCTGACTGACGTATTTTTTGCAAAGAAATAATAACTTATTATTTCGAAATTAGAATAATTTATGTGATTATAATATGAATTTCATATCATAGTCCGGTTACGTGTTACGTGCTTCGTTTTGGAAAAGCGATATGCTTATCGAGAGCTGCGGTGAAACACCAGAATCTTGCTGAAGCGGGTGACTGACTCAGTCTCGAATCTGCTCATTTGATTGGTTTATAGACAATCTGGAGTTGGACTGATCTCTGGGGTGGTCTGACTTATTTGTATCTTAAGGGAGTCTATATCAAGTCCATATATTTTGTTATGATTGGTCAATTTGAAAATATTGACTATTTCTATTGGCTAATTTTTTGGACTGATTCACACTTATTCGTGGCTGGGGGTATCAGTCACTGAAAATTGCAAAATTCAATTCATGCAAAGGAATCCTTTCCATGCTAATCTTATATTCGCATATACGAAGGTTCATAGTTGACTTGAAAAGTTATTTTACAATGTCGAGTGGTGATTTGCACGCTGCTGTTCGAAATGCGATTTTGGAAAACAATATAGAAGCCCTCGAGCAGCTCAAGTTGTCTTTAAACAAGGATTATCGTGCCGTAATTCGTGCGACATCGACAATATCGAGCGATAAAAGCTTTGAGAACGAACTTCTCAGCTGAAATATACGTGCCTCTCAAAGATCGTGGTGGTAATCCAAATAATAAAGGAAGATTGTGTACTGCTATAAGGTATGAAAATACAACAAAACGAATAAACATGATATTAGCCGCAATATTATTCGTATGACAAATGCGAAGTTGAAATATGACAAGGCAACACGCTCTAAAATATACATTTTGACTTCAAATATACATATTCGTCTGTTTGACGTGCAACTTGCAATACTTTATGGGCTTATAGCGTACTTCATCATGACCCATTACGCCTGGAAGCCTCAGGAAAAACTTGCCAAGTTGAGTGTTATCATTATATTTTGCAAAATTTGCATTTTCTGAAATATCTGCAATGAATTAATATAGTTAAGTAGCATGCACGTGTTTATTTATCGCATATTGAATGTATAACACATGCCACGATTTGTATTGAATCATTTCATGTTCTCCTTTCTTAATTTTAAATGAGGGATTTTATGTGCCTAAATGTTAAACAAGTTGAGAATATAATTAATATTTTACCTAACAGTTTATAAAGCCTATTAAGTTTACATGATGCTCTTTGTAACTTGACCCTCTGTTTATATTAACTGATTTAACTCTCAAATGGTGGTGCATTTTTTAGATCAGAAGCTTCAGGTAATTGCCTCTACAGGTCTGTGTCGTTGAATCTGGTAGGTGATAACAGTTGGGTACCCATTTTAAGAAAACTTACTTCAATTGAACTGTTTATTAATGCTGAATTTTATTCTCAACATCCATTATTTTCTACTATTGTGGAAAAGCACAGTGAATTTCACAACAGCTTAAAGAATCTTTAGCTTTGGTCTGTATCACAAGACTTTTGGATTCAGGTTTGATGACTGAAGACCTTGTAAAAAAGAAAGCCAGTTTTTAAACTGCCATGATAAGAAATGGTCCTCATTTCTTTCTATTTTAAGTCTTCTGTTATAGGGAATTAAGATATTCAAACATACTACCCAGATTCAGGGGAACTATGCCATAAACTAATGTTTAACTCTCTAATACATCCAAGAAACCCTGCCAAAGTATTTTCAGATGCTCTTCAGAGTTTATTTTGTCATGAAGGTATTGTTGAACCTCGTGAAAGTTTTCATCCTAACCATTTTGTTCCTCTAGTTTTTTATTCCAGCAAACTTAAAAGAAAGTGTCTAAGTGTAACTAGATCAGTATTATGTCAATGTAAAATCAACACTTTTTAATTATTTTAAGATCTTGATAAGAATGCTATCATGACCTTGCCTTCCCATCTTAGATAGATTGGTGCCCAAAACATCACAGACAATAATACTATATCGCATTATGATATTACTAATTCTTGAGAAGTGAGTACTTAGAATTTCAATGAATTACCACAATCACACAAATGTAACTTTTTAACATGAACAGTACCACCATGCATCTGAGAACTTGTAATCAAACATTTCAGCAAGACAGATTAAAAAGTAATTTTTTAACTTGTCGTCTTCCTCATACAATAATTAAGAATTTATTTTAAACAACTCTATCAGTTTTTGAGTCTTACTAATTAGCTGGGTGGTAAAGGGTTAGAATTGACCAGGATGGTGTGAAGCCTGAGCAACTTCACATCCATGAAATGTCCCAAATGGTAACCCGTTTCTAGCCAAACTCCTGCTGCCAGTAGCAGAGGTGTGAAGGCTAATGTCTGGCACCTTTTAATCGGCTGCTCATCTAGGGCTGTCCACAGTGGCGTAGCTAGCCCGAAAATTTAGCGGGACTAAATCGTTAGGCTGGCGACGCTACTACTGGCTGGCTGTCCATGCTGGAATGTGCCTCCTAGGCATGCTGATGAGCTCTGATATTGAGTGAAACTGCCACTTGGTTATTCATTATATAGCATATAGATGTACAATTCACTTAAATCCGAAAATAAATGTTTACCGGGAGCGGAGAAGGGGTGTTTTCCGAGATAAAATTCATGTTTAACAATCTTTAAAATGTTGCTTAGGAAATGCTGGAAATCGCATGTTAGAGAGTCTAGATTTCAAAATTTTCTCGGGGAGCATGCCCCCGGACCCCCCTAGCATGGCTCATGTCTTCAGCGTTTGACTGATGTGTCAAAAATCCTAGATCCGCCCCTGTGTGCAATACATTGTCAACCTACACTTTGCTTTTGACAAACTTTACAACTCAACTGACGAATACAATAACATTTCCGCTTTTATTTCAAATTTAATAATTGACAACTCTCGTATTCTGCACACCACTAATTCTCGCACACCTAATTTTCTGCTTGAAGCTATATATATCAAGTATCATTCACCCAGTTTAAACACTGGTCTCAAAGCTAGCAAAGAACTAAGTCTTCTCTTAATCCACACACCCACATTTTATCATCTTTCTCACTGCACATGTCGTGGTTTTTGATTGATGCTTCCGTTTCTATGATGTCATCATGGCATGCCAACTTGTATATACGACCTTGTATATATTGTAACTGTAGTTAGTCTGATGATGATTTTGTAATAAAATCGAAATATTACTTACTCAATTTTCTTGTTTAACTCATATTTTGGGTTTCAAGATGCTAATCTTCGGATTATGTTTTGTATTATAAGTTTAGTTGATATGGAAGAAGTAGAAGAAGTAACTGTTCTGAATCTTCTCATGAAATTTTGTATGGTGCATGTTGAAATTCCTCCTCTCCGGTTGGCTTCTAAAGTCAGTGTTCTGTATGGAAACAGCAAAATGGCAATGCCAGATTCAGATGCTTGTTTCAATCAAATATACTGATGCATCCGAATTCCACATCATTATGGTTACTACATTGCATCATGCTTCGTGTTCTTTTACTGTCTTTTGCTAAATAGCATAGTTTGCCTCACATGATAAATGACTCGTCTGTTGACTTTGTTCATCAGTTTCCATTGTAATGTTCAGTTTATGTCACTAGTTTGCTTTCTTTGTATATACGCAACCCAATATTATGACCATAGGTTTTAAGGATTAGCCTTTCTTGCACGCTAGAAATTAATGTTGCAAATTAAAACAAGACTTTTGAGTATTCAATTTTTCTTCTAGTTATGTTGTACACCAGATTTATGCTTTCCGCCACCCAAAATTTGAACGAGACATTAAAAAATCTGTACATTGGCAAAGCTGGTATTAGTAGCTATTGATAGACTATTGTTGATGAACTTTCGTTGACATTGTAGTATTTAAATTTGTTGTGGTATACATACTTGTACAAGTATATACAAGTGTAAATTTAAAATAGTATAATGTTGATGTTCTTGTTGGGGTTGAGGTTGATATGTGCATTAGTATCCTGTATTATTAATGTAATAAGTAACACATGGTATTTACCTCTCCAGATGTTTGCCAAATTTCTTGAGAAATGTTATTGGCATTAGCAATGTTAAACAATCCTGTCATTCACAACTGGTTAGGAGTGCTATTGTGCTCAGTAGTCACTGGGTGATTGCCCCAACTATTAGCAAACTGCTGTATGGTGGCCCAGAGCTGCCGTAAGAAAATTCTATTTTTTTTTAAATAAAAATATAAAATATTAACAAAAAAAAATTGAAAGAAAATCAAAATAAAATAAAATCAAAACAAAAATAAAACAAAAATAGAAAAAAATTAAATTAAAAGTAAAATAAAAGTTTACATGGCCCAGAGCTGCCATAAGATTTTTTCTTAAAAAAAATTTAAATACACCGATGGCCCAGAGCTGCCATAGACCAGCATGCGTTGCAGTAAACTAGTTATGTTCTGTATAACATAAAATATTGCAAATGTATTGCCAAGATGGCAGCCAGGATTCGAAAGTAATAAAAATAGGTGTTGCAAAAGCAAACTGTCAGTGATTTGTTGCTGGAAATCTACAACGTCAGAAAATATTCAGTTTAATGAAGCGGGATTTCAGCAAATATGCACAGGGTATGCGAATCTCGACTTACGGAAGAACAGACAGCGACGTTGCACAACAATCCGGTAGAGTACAATACTAGAAACAGGCAGTGACTGACTGACTGACTGCCTCTGGAAATAAAAAAAATTGAACTTATTTATATTCCTTTTCCAGCACTAATGAAACCATGTATCTAACAAGAAGGTATCACGAAAGCAAACTACTACTATATACTTCAATAAGTTCAATTAGTTCATGACAGTGTAACATAAAAGTACATTTTGTTGGTCATGTTGTAAATGAAAGTAATGAACGTTAAGTGGTAAAAATTAATGAAACATAAAATATTAAATAACTTTTTATTATGGAAGTGTTTGTTGGTAGCATTGGCCTGTACAATAATTTCAAAAGTATTGTTCTAATTTGTATAAATAAAATATCAACCACTTGCTTGGTTTTTAACAATGATGAATTGAGTGCATAAATTTTGGTTTCTGAGGAATCACTGCAAGGAACACCATCATTGTTAATATACTTCAAAAAGCTTTTTTCAACAGTCTTTCAACACAGTGACACTTCATTGGTATTGACCTAATTCTGTAAAGGCCTTTTCAAGCTGGCATGCAAAATTTCTAGCAAATACATGCATTGCAGTGCTTTCTTTGCGGGTGCCTTTGCTTTAATTCTTTTACGGGTTCTTTTTACAGAAAGCAAATAAACATTTTACACCCATGCAACATTAGCTTTACACCAATGATGATGTGGTGCAAGAAGTAAAAAAGGTGCAATTTTACACCTATTCAACATTAGCCTGGTTGTCACCTTGTAATGTACATAACAGAAAAATATTGAATGTACAAATTCAAGGTCATCTGCTCCATGTTGATTGTATGTATGATGCAAACTGTGGAACCTTGTCAAAAACTTTTCCTGGTCTCAACATTTCAGACATGGGTGTAAAATGTTCATTTGCTTTCTGCAAAAAGAACCAGTTAGAAATTTTGTTATGCCAACTTGAAAAGGCCTTTACAGAATTAGGTCAATACCAATGAAGTGTCACTGGGTTGAAAGACTACGTTGAAAAAAGTTTTTTGAAGTATATTAACAATGATGGTGTTCCTTGCAGTGATTCCTACGAAACCAAAATTTATGCACTCAATTCATCATTGTTAAAAACTAAGCAAGTGGTTGATATTTTATTTATACAAATTAGAACAATACTTTTGAAATTATTGTACAGGCCAATGCTACCAACAAACACTTCCATAATAAAAGGTTATTTAATATTTTATGTTTCATTAATTTTTACCACTTAACGTCCATTACTTTCATTTACAACATGATCAACAAAATGTACTTTTATGTTACACTGTCATTGTGAGGACTAATTGAAGTATATAGCAGTAGTTTGCTTTCATGATACCTTCTTGTTAGGTACATGGTTTCATTAGTGCTGGAAAAGGAATATAAATAATATTTCCAAAGGCAGGCAGTCAGTCACTGCCTGTTTCTAGTATTGTACTCCACTGGATTGTTGTGCAACCTCGCTGTCTGTTCTTCCGTATGTCGAGATTCGCATACGCCATGCATATTTGCTGAAATCCCGCTTCATGAAACTGAATATTTTCTGACGTTGTAGATTTCCAGTAACAAATCGCTGACAGTTTGCTTTTGCAACACTTATCTTTATTACTTTCGAATACTTTTGCCTAAATACAGGAATGGCACATCGACTTATATTGCATATTACATGAATTATTTTGTGTACGTGCCGCTGGCCATGAATCTCACTGCCGAATTTTAAAAAAATAACAACAGGTAAAACGAGATGCACTTTTTACTCCGCCTGCTGTAGGCAAGGCGGATTTGTAAATTCGCCCCGTTTCTGTTTTCTTTTTTATTTTTTCGTTGTCGCAAGTTGGCACAGCGGGCATAACTTTAGAATACCCCGCAGGTGAGAAGACAGTGTGTAGCAAATGGCTGCTGGCGACATGGCTACAGTATAAGTACAATGCTACACTCACAAAACATGCACTTTACAAATTAAACAAATGCATTTTTGCATTAAAGTGCCTGTGACATGAAAATTGTCGTTTTAAGCAGTCTTTGCAATGCAATCAAACTAACGCTGGGCAGAATTTGGTGTCATTACATTTGGCACTTTAACGGTTTACTGTAGCTTGCAAATGGTTCTACGAAATGAAGCATGGACAAATCAATTCTGAATTTTTCAAAAAAGACAGAGCTTTCAATCGACATATCCATCTTAATTTTCGATCTGACTCGCATTTTGTACAAATTATAATCTCTCTCCAACAGACCACACAGGAGTAACAATAAATTGAGTTACACTGCAACCACCCTACCAAAGAGTAGAGACTACGAAGAGAGGCAGGTTCAGTCAAAAAAGCACAAGGTGCTTGCATGATAATTCGTCATGGGCGCCATGTTTCTAGCCAGTGTCTTAAACAGAAGCATTCCCCCCGGTATTACTAGCCATTTTTAATATTTCCGGTGGGTGACTTCCTCTGTTTAGGGCACTGGCTAGGAACATGGTGGCCATGCGCAGTACCACATGCACAGTGATGAACACCTTATGCATTTCCTATCTACCTGTCTCTCTTTGCAGTTTCTATTCTTTGCCCTTACCATGCAATCTGTTGACAATGAGAGACTTATTCTCTTTGATTTTCAATCATGTTATGTCTAAAATATTACAGTATTTTCAGTCAATTAGCTTTGTTAACAATGTTTTTACATAAATATATTGCTTTGTTGATTTTACAACTCTTAGCTTCCACATGCAGTACTGTATATACACTCATCACTTCTACAGTAGTGACAACTGCCAACAGTAAGTACCTCTTACGTATGTAGATGCTCGCATATTTAGCAATACCATTCTTCAGCTTCATTATTGCACTTTACACAGCTCCTGATTTTATACAAAATGGTGAAATGTTAAGAATTAACAATATGTAGATAAAACTAAATACATCATAAATAATTTTAAAATATGTTACCAGTGATGCCAAATTGAACACTCATTGCACATGATCATATTTTCATACCGTGAGTTTTCACAAGTGTGACATTTCCAATCATCCTTTAAATTCATGACTGAAAATGTAATGGAATAGATAAAACTCATTAATATTAAAAAATTGGCTTGCTAATCAAACTTAATGGGCAGTACTACAGTATTCTCTGCTTTTTGCCTGATACTCTTGTTTTCATGTGGTTGTTTTTCTTCGCTGCTGTGTAATGGGGCTAAAGATGGTTTTGTCATAAAGCTCAAACTCAAAGAAAAACATTTTTATTTCAGAAATACAAGGATATAACATTTACGAAAGACCGCTGGAGCAAAAATATAGGAAACATGGAAATGAGGCTATTGGCTAAAAATGCAATAAACGTGCTGGTGTATTGCTAAAAATTTGTTAAATGTACAAGAATCAGAAAATCAACAACACTTCCAAAATGACACATGGAGATCTTTGAAACATAAAAATAAAAAAGTATCTACCTTCTTCCTTTTCTTTTACAGTTACTTTAGGCGGGGGTAAGCAAAATAAAATTTGTGCTTACATGCCGAGTACACTTTTTCCCAGGCTTTAGCGCTGCAGAATGTTTTCAGCATCTCAATGTCAACATCCAGTGCTTCATCTGGTGGGTGGTCTTCGTCCACATTAATATCTATTTCATTTGCTACTCCTTCACCGCTCTTAATTTTCTCAACTGTTATGGCAGGCACACCAAACCACTGTAGCAATTCATACACATCTTTTTAAAATAAAAAATATAAAAAGCTTATATTACGTGAATATTATAACAGTTTTTTTACTTTGAAATTGATATAATGCCCACTAAATACCTGGTTTTGGTCCTTTTGTGAATAGTCTCTCCTTGTCAGATCTAGTTGGTTTACTAAATTGGACTTTTTGAGTACCTTGTCTTTTTTTCTTCATTGAATAAAAACGAGTTTGCCTTTCTATTCTCTTGTTTCCTGGGCAGGGCCTGCTGATCTGCAGCTGGTTGTGAGGGGCACGATTCTGCAAAGAAACTAGGAGATGTTTTGCGGAATTTATATGTGTTTCGAATTGTTGCAAAGCATATTTATCATCACATTTAGTCTGACTCGTACCCAGTCGTTAATTAGTTGGCACTATTCATTAATTATATGGAGATCAGATACTACTCAGAATAACATAGTGCATGGTGGGAATGGCGAGGGAAAATTAACGACTGGCAGATCTGAAATTAACATGGCGCCGCAATAATGGCGGACGTCAGTGTCACAGGAGCAAGACTTGACGAGAGACCATATCATGTTGCATATCTTAGTGGGGGGGTTCCATGTCCAGCTGTTGAATGTAGACAGAATTTCTGCAATGATTTTTTTCAAGTGAATGGTCTCCAGCAACATTTCAGAGCGAAGCACTGTTGCGTTGCTTTCACAGAGAAACACGTGCTAGAAGCAAACGATTGTTGCAGTTATGTCATGGCAATGAAACAAAGAAGTTTATAGAAAATCTGTCGGTATCACATCGTAATTTGGTAATTTTTGCCTGGAATATATTTTAGCAGACAGCATATAATGTGAATAATTTGTGTAAATTGTTCGTCACCATAAATTTACATATAATTTTAAATGTTGCTTGTAGAAAAGCGAACCTTTTGTCCGTTACAATGTAACGACGACGTATGAGCATTGCCGCAGTATTTATGTTGCTGCAATGGATGCAAAGGATGCTGCGAAACTTGTTGGAATGATTCTATTTCATTTTAGGCAATTGAAACCGTACACTAAGGGGAACAAGCCAGAAGTCGTCAATGTAAAAGGAGGAAATGTTACTGCTGCGTTCAATGTTACTGCTGCGTTCAATGTCTGGTTTTCTAAAGATACAAAATGTGGTGGCGAGATGACTTTGATTATTGCAGAGGCTGCCTTTGTAAAGCAGGTAATAACTTATCAAATATTATTAACTAAAACAACCTAACACATATTCAAATTATTGACAGATTGTATTATAAAATACATATTGTAAACTCAAACTGTAAAAGATGTTTCACTAAATGTGTACCATGATTATCACTAATGAATAATGATGAACCTACAGATATTCAAAATGTACAGAAAAAATCAATTTTCTCATCTGCATGGTTTATATTGATCTAAAAACCTGCACGACACTAAATCTACCTTGTCTTGTTGGTTTAATATAGAATTTTCATCTTGATGCAACTCAATTTCAGAAAACTACTAGTGATAACAATGGCACTAATGTTACTTTGGCTACAAGTATGGAATCTGGTGATCAAGCTCTTGACATTTTGCAGAAAATCTTTAAATTTCAGACCTTTCGAGGCATGCAAAGACAGGCAATTGACAGTATCATGCAAAGGAAAAACACACTTCTTGTAATGCCAACAGGAAGAGGAAAAACTATTTGCTATGCTGTACCTGCCTTAATGCAAGGTAAATTAACAGTTGTTGTTTTCCCCTTGTTATCCTTGCTCATTGACCAATACCAATCTTTGCAGTCACGAGGTATACCTGTGTGTTACCTAATGTCATCCATGGAGCAGCAGGAAAGGCAAAATGTGCTCCATAACCTGTCAACCACTCCAATGAAATTTAAACTTTTATTGGTTACTCCAGAAACCTTAATGTCACATGAAACTTTTTCAATGTTACAAGACCTGGGTAAAAGGCAGTTGCTTCGTTTCTTTGTGGTTGATGAAGCCCACTGTATTGTTTCATGGGGATTAACTTCAGACCTAGTTATAGAAATCTGTGGAAGTTAAATGAATTTGGAGTTCCCACTGTTGCCATGACAGGTAATCTTTTTAAGCAACAGTTCAAATACAAGTAGGAGGACTTCCTCCAATTTCCAAACACCGAGAGGAGTTTAAAGTGGCAGACAATTTTACCATTCAGTTCTATTATTAAATTCCTTTTTGGTTTTATTTTTACTGTTTAGGTACTGCTACACAACAAACACATGATATAATAATTAACGAGCTTCAGTTGTCGGATGTAAATCTGCTAGTCCAATCATCAGATCATCCAAATCTTGTGTTTCAAGTGATTGAACCCCATGAGTCAGATTGCACTGATGTGGTTGACCTCATCAAAATTCAATTTCCTGGTAGTTGTGGCATAGGTTATTGTCAACAACGTAAAGATACAGTTGAAGTTGCATACCAACTGCAAAAAGCTGGCATTAATGCAACACATTACCATGCTGGGCTAGATGTCTATAAAAGACAACAAATAGCCAGTAATTGGAAAGCTGGTAACAAAATTTTTCTAGCACACAAAATATGAAATGCTAAGTGTAAAACTACATGACTACATTGTCATTCTTGAAAAGTCCCAAAGTCCTTTCAAAATCTTGACATATATATATAATTTTTCATTTCATTTTACCTCAAACTGCTACTACAGGCTGTTGCATGCATATAGCAACAAATTTCAAAAAGTCTATATTTATAATATCATAATGTAATACTGTATTATAATATTATAACATGAATTATACTAATATATATGAACAATCAGTTACCTGATGATTATGAAACAGTATGCAGTAGCATTTTGAGACAAAACAAAATTGAAAACTATTTTGTTTTGTCCATGTGCTATATATATATCATTTATGTTACATTTATCATGATAATTACGTTTTATTTGCACTAGTAAATTGAGAATGCTATAATGCACTTGTCATTGGGAACCCCCACTCCCCCCACCCCGGAGATATATGGGGTATACCTGGTGGATGGTTGGGGATTGGCTTATCAATCTTGCCTTATATGGTCAGGGATTCGAGCGTTTTAAACAGGTTGCAAAATTATTGCTGTGCAATGTAATAAGATACTTGGGTATATTTGGGAGCAATATTGTCACGACGAAGACTGGTACCAAGACGAAACCAGGTTGTTTTAACTTTTGATGAAGAAATGGCGTCCAAACATTTAAATGAATTTGGTAAGTGTCGAATTTCCTCTTAATTTGCATGCATAAATATTCTTTATTTGACAGTGCTGTTTAATTTAAAACACTGACAACTTCCTGATCTAATATAAATGCTGTGTTTAAATAATTGTTCACATAAATGTTAAAATCTTGTATTCGAAATTTTATGTTGATTGAAAAGATGAAGAATATGTCATTGTTTGTCACGAATGAAACAAAATCGAATTGGAGTTGGAGACTGACAAGTCGTTATTGCTCAGCACACTAAAATAACAGTGGCCAACTGCCACTGGGTTATCCTATGTCGTAACACAAAACGTTGGCAAGAAAAGAGCAAGGGCAGTAAGAATTGTCGGCGAAAAATTTATGTCCCCAAGGCAAGGCTGGGGTAGCCAAGTTTAAAATGTTGTTACAAATACCAGTGAATAATGGTAGAGATACAGGTATTTTGTTTATATCATATACAGTTTTAATATATATGCATATTTTATGTATATTCAAAAACCAAAACTTGTCATTTTAGTACTGTCGTCTGTTTTAATATTTCATTAATTTAATCTCTCCGAACAATTGTCAACATGCACAACACACCTAATCTGTGCAAGTGGAAAGACCACCGAAGATAAATTATGGTTTACAGGAGGCCCCCCACTCACGTATTTCTCCCTTCCCATTCCTGATGATACAAAACCCTGGAATGTAGAATGTGAGCAGTGTTCTGGAGAGTGTCCTGGGCACTACCTGAAACCAGAAGAAGCATGGGCTTCTTTCCAGCAACATAGTGAAAAAGTTGTTCAAAAGGACCCCCCCTCGGTTATTTTGAAACAAGCCTTTGACCAAGCTACAAAAAAAGGACAAAATATTCTTGATGATGATATCAATATTAAATGCCTCGCTAAAGAAGCCCGCATTACTCAAGAAGAGACAAAGCATTGGCTCCAACATCTTTACGAAATGAAAGCCTGTTGGAAACAAGGGGCGAAGAAAAAAGCGGCAACGAGAAAAGCAAACAAAGGTAAGTAAGTGCTTTAACATTTGTACTAAACATGTCAAATTGATGTAATTAATTATGTAGTGTATAAAACATTTTAAAACTATTAATTTAACAGACTCGAATGCAAAAGCAGTGATGTCCTGCCCATGCGGTGAGCCAGATGACTCTGACAATATGACAATATGAGTCAGCTGGTGATTCTGAGGAAGATGATGTCTTATGCCAATGCAATCAACCGAATTCCTTTGACAATATGATTGGTTGTGACAATAAAAAGTGTGCCGTAATATGGTTTCATTTTTCATGTGTTGGGTTGACAGAAGCCCCTCATGGGAAATGGTTCTGCCCACAGTGTACTCCAGACTGAATCTGTCTGTTCTTATTATAAACTATTAAATAAAGCTTTCTATTTGTGTTAGTTGTTTGTCACTTATGTTCTGAAAATTGTATAGGTGGCGCTTAGAGTAAAATATTGTCCCAATAATGTGGAGCATTTTTTGCGTTTTAAATGATAAAAAACCTAATGCCCCACGTTTCTCCGGGGTGGGGGGAGTGGGGGTTCCCAATGACAAGTGCATAAAGTGAATGATAATGTATGACTACTTTCATTTCACTATTACTTTCATGGGAATTAGCATACAGCATACTACCAAACATTGACTTGGGTCTAATGTTAACATAACACACCCTGCGTTATAATTTAAGAAACATACACTGGTATTTTGTATGTAATTAAATATGTTCCCTTTTTTCCCATTATTCTTTTAAACTTGACAGACTCAGATATGTACATAGATAGTATAATATTTATCTTAATAGTATTACTATTTAACAATTGTATGATTTAATGTATTTTTATGCACAGGGTAAATTGTAAAGATGGTGTAATTCAACTCTCTGATTGCAAGACAATTTTATTAATCAGTCAACATTAGTTAATACTACAATGGATAAAATATCATAAAAGGATACCCTTTCTCTTCATTTGTTCGCTTTGTTTTTAATACTGAAGGAAACTCACGTTTTAAAGCTCTTGTCAACATCGTTGAAGATATACTGTCATCAAGAAGTGACATTGCTTTCACTTGTTGAATTGTGCTGCCTGGTTTCTCTTCAAATATATCTTTTAGTTTCTCATCCAATGTATCTTGCCTTTGTTTGACCTCTTTACCAGAAGGCTTTCCTCCTGTAAGAAATAAGAAATAACCACGAATCAACGACCATTAATCGGAACATATTTAAAGCATTAATATGAACTCGAATTCAACAATTTCAATTAAATTACTAAATTACATATAAATTAAATTACATTGTAATTACTCACCAACTTGAAATCGTTTAGGCGCAGGGACGTTTTTCGACTTTGACTCCGGTGTTAAGTTGTGCTTTCCAGAAAAATCAAGGCTCCTTCTGCTAAATTTGGGGCTTGAAGATGGGACAAACATTTCGTTTTCATTTTGTTCGTGTGTTCCTGCAATGCTAACATTGCCAAAACACTCTAAAATTTCATCTGCCTCGAAATCATCGACGTCCACGGCCTCACTTGACTTGGTCATGTTGTTTCAAATGTAGTTCAACACCTTCTTCGTAACGATTTCACGCTGGGATAGTTTTCAACTCCTACAGACAACTTTTCGACTCAGATATGCCAGTCCCTGAAATTTGATACTTCCGCGTTCCCACAATGCATCACTAATACTGATATTATAGTATATTGTATAGCTCAGTGATCATCATGACGATCTTCCTCATTTAATTTCAGGGACTGGGTACGAGTCAGACATTTAGTCACCTTCTCGGCCAAGATAATGAGATTTTCCTTCAGTCTTTCTTGCACTGTTTTGATATCCTTCGTTAGGTTACCATTGCGCCTGAGGTGATCTGTCAACAAAGCTACTTCTCCATTTTCATTCTGTGCCTGTAGATCAGGTAAACTACAATCACCATTTTGAAAATTGTGCGGAAACAAGAAACGCTACAAAAGTGGATGTGCTTGCAGATTGTACTACGTATTAAACTATCAGGGCAATTGCAAACGTACAAGTGGATGCAAATGTTACCGTCTGAGCATCTCATATGACAACGTGAATCTATACATTTCTCAGCTTGTTTGCTAATGACATATGTCTTTGATTCATCTTCCGACAAAACGTCCCACCCAGTCGAATGACCTGTTTCTGTTATTTTATCAGTAGGCAGGGGCAAACTTCTTTTATGGCTTTATCAAACGGTCAAAGTATTTATCCCAAACACATTTAAGAAGGTTTACCAGACAATGGTCAACTCTTTTATTAACTTTGCCATTCAGGTAAGCGTACTTGAAAACGCGGTGGAACGCCTCGACTACCATATTGGTATTTATTCCCAATCCTTGGCGATAGCAGAAAGCTCACGTCTCTTTTTTGTCTGACTATTCTGCTTGAAAGTAGCTGAAGAATTCTGCACTAAGGGCTGGAAGTCGATCAATCAGCTAGTGAAAGTACTCTTGAAATATCACTTCATCCGTTTCTTTCAATACTGTCCTCAGCATTTTATAAATTTCTGCCGTGATAACTGTGTCGTGAACTTTAGCTCTTAGTTCTTGCTGCCAAGCCTTATCGACGTGCCATGTGCAGACGAGTCGCGAAGGATTTCCTCCCATTACGGTAATCCACGCGTTGTAAAACTGATTTGCCATGTCTATTATAATGAATCGCGGCCGAAGAACACCACAGTTTTGTTTTAGCATTTTAAAAAAGAGGCACATATGTGTAAAATCCTCGTGGTTAGACAAACACCACTCTACTAGAAAACCTTCACCGTATTCATCAGTGACCATAACAGTGGTTAGTAGAAAATTGTATTCTGTTGTTCCATGCGTTGAATTGACACATATCCCTTTTTCTACAAATTTTTGGACCATCAATTTTTGAAATGGCATCTGCATCATGACCATAAAGTCTTCCTTACACAAGTCAGCATCGTCAGGCGCGTTTTTGTCCTGAAACTTGCAGAAAAGGACAGGGTTATTTTTGCTGGATTTCCACTCTTCAATCCATGCCTTAACACTCTCCTGATCGTTCTTGTGTTTGGTTCAGGCCAAACGATTTGGTAATGTTGTCGACGTCTTTCCTCCCAATTAAATGTTGTCTCGTAAATTCATCTGCTTCGTTGATTGCGGCGGTGAGTTTCCCTAATATCTTCTCATATTTTCTCCCTGGTTACACCTTGCTGCAACAATGCTGCTATTTGTTCTCACTTTCTTTTTGGGAGCCATATGTGCTGTATTTCCATCTCGTGTCCATAGTGTGTGTAGCATACATCTACTGACACTGTCTCATCCTCATTTCTAGTACATTTCATTGTTGTGGTGCAGTTGTTGTTTATCTTGCACGTTTCTGAAAGAGTGATATGATATAATTTACAAAATGCTTGGCCCTATAAAAATTTTTGTTCGTTGTCAGGCTAGATGTTTTTAAGTGTATCAATTTTTAGTACAATCAAGAAGTTATTATTTAATCAAATTTCTTTGTATACCTTGAGATTTCGTATGCCGCTTTCCAATTCCTTTGTACGTGTACACGCCTCCTCTATTGCACTGGAAATATTGCACGTCAGACTTGCTACCTGCCTGCTTCACAAAAGAGCAACAATGATTCTCCTCTACTTCCATTCATCAAATTCTGTAACAAAATGCAAAACATGTTGTTTCCATAGATATATTAACACTACCTGTCAAAAAGCCCAAAATAATAAAGGCAAAAAAATTCTCTTCTAATTAAATGATAGGCAAAAACCATCCAGTTTTCTAATTAATTATGTTTGTTTCAGCCGTGGACTTACCAGTCATATTGTTTAGATTAACCATCTCATATTCAAACATGATGTTGTGGTTTCGTAATAAATGTTTTCTTTAGTCTCCAATTTTATGGCATTTAAAATTGCAGCTTTTACACATGCATTTCCCAGATAAGCCCTCCGATCTGCCTGGGTGTTGAGTTTGCATGTGTCGTCTTAACGAGACACTACATGTCATTCTTTTTCTCTTTTTGGATTTCGGTGAATGACGTTTTACAGATACATTTTCTTTTGAGGGGAACTCATTCAAAATTTTGGGGACAATTTTTTTATCAGTAGGGCTTTTGACGATTGTTTAATTTCCAACACTAGTTTCTTCAGGTTGGACGGATTGCAGAACTTTGTCTACTAGGGAAGGCTTATCAACTGATAACCTTGTGGCACCATTGACTTGCTGTGTTTCTTCCAAGCCGACAGGAGTGACGTACGATATCTTCACTGAGTTTTGTGTTATCCAGGATCCGATAACAAGACGCAGGTACTTACTAAATCGTGTTGGTGTTTAAAGAAATGCATATGTGAACTGTCTGTTGTCCTGTCCATTCACTGTTGTTAAATATTGAAAGTATGCGGGTTTGAGACAAGCAATTGCTATCATAACCATTACAACAACACCGCAGATACTATAACACGTTTGAAGGAGATAAAACAAGGAACAGTTTTCTCCACAATGGTGTATTCCAGAGGAGAAAGAAACAGGCTCGTGACAGTAAATAATGCTGTAGTTAGTGATATCGTTGTCGCAGGAAATGGCTTTAATGTATTTATTTACTTTGTCACAGAAGTTGGTTGGATACTGCCATGCTAATGAATCTCCATGTGTCACTTTCTTTTCGCTCAAGTTTATGTGACACATCGTCCAATGGCAACCTGTTCTTTCGTCAGTCCCAAAATATGTTTCACCTCAATCGGAACGCACAACGTTGATTGCAAACAGCAAGTTGGTTGGTAGTTTTTCACAAGAAAATCTGCGCAACGTCGTTGGGTCCTTGTTAATGACACTATTCAAAAACAAACAATGTTTTGTTAGTATATTTAATTATGTAAATTAGTGAGCCGCATGTATATAAGTTGCTTTGCTTCATAAATTAAGGTTGTTCTTTGCTAGTCTTGGTGTATATTAAACACGATATATTACATAGTGTCAGGAGTGGGATAGCTCAGGAATTTCAACATGAACGAAGTCAAAGGGCCAGGTGAAATGGATTTCACCAGCCCACAAAATCTATGCGAAAAATGGAGATGCTGGAAACTTGGCATGGAATATTATTTAACAGCAACATGCACTGGTAAAACTGAAGAACAAAAGGTCGCTATCTTAATGTGTATGATTGGTAAAGACGGGCAAGAAATCAAAGATACATTTGAGTTTGAAACCGGCGAAGGCGGGCAAGAAGTTGTTACCACAGCAATTCTGTTCGCTAAGTTCGAAGCGCATTGCAAGCCCAAGAAAAATCTCGTTGTTGAACGGCATCGTTTTCTTACAAGAGAGCAATTACCTGGCGAGTCTGTAGATCAGTATGTGACAGAGTTGAGGACTTTAGCGGCTTCGTGTGAGTGGGGTTATCTAAAAGACGACCTCATTTGCAGTCGAATCGTTAGCGGCATATCGTCGAGAATTGTTCGAGAGCAGCTTTTGCGAGAGTCGGACTTGAAATTAGAGAAAGCTGTCGAGATTTGCAGAGCAGATGAGTTGTCAAAACAACAGATGAAGTTATTTGGCAGCGAGTCAAGCAATGTAAATGTGGTAAAACGCGGTGGTGCGTATCGAGTTAAGAACAAAAGCGACAAGACGCAAGAAACAAAGAAAGCCACTGAGGGAAAACAAGAGAATAAACAAAATGCGTGCGGCAATTGTGGCTTAATTCATACCAAGGGACAATTTCTAGCTTATGGTAAACAGTGTAATAAATGCAAAAAGATGAATCACTATGCAAGAATGTGTCGTTCGAGCAAAAGCGTAAACTCGTGTCAACAACAACCGGGTAAAAGCGACGATTATCTTTTTCTAGAGACAGTTAAAGTAGAATCCGTCGATCAGATCCGACAATCAGAAACAGAATACATAACACTTTCGTTGAATAAAGAAGACATCCAATTGAAACTGGATACTGGAGCAGAAGTCAAGATAGAACTACGAAAGCCGAAAGCCTGTTTGAGCGCCTGCAATGGGGAAAATATTCCGATCAAAGCTGTCTGCACACTCCAATGTCAACACAAAGGGACGATCTATAATTTGGACTTTTTTATCACAAGCATAGAAAGTGAACCAGTCCTTGGTATTTCGGCTTGCAAAGAACTCGGTTTAATCAAGTTCATTGGCGCCCTAGACAGTAAAAAGGAAGACGTCGAAGCGTTCACGACAAGGATCGAGAAAGAATATGAGGATGTGTTCACAGGGATCGGATGTTTAGATCGACCATATCATATTAAACTAGATCCAACAGTACAGCCGGTCATAGTTCCTCCAAGACGAATCCCTTTTGGTTTAGAAGATCGGGTGAAGGCAGCGTTGCTTGATATGTGCAGCCAAGGCATAATTGTACCCGTAGATCAACCAACGGATTGGGTGAATGCTATGGTTGCCGTGGAAAAGAAAAACACAGACAAATTGCGAATTTGCATAGACCCAAGACCGCTGAACAAAGCAATTAAACGAGAACATTATCATTTACCTACCATTGAAGAAATCACGACAAGGCTGAGTGGAGCAAAATATTTCTCAACCTTAGATGCCAGTTCAGGGTTTTGGCAAATTGCTCTAGATGAAGAGAGTTCAATGCTAACAACCTTTGCAACACCGTTTGGTAGATATTGTTATACTCGAATGCCTTTTGGTATTCACAGTGCCCAAGAAGTGTTTCACAAGAGGTTACACGAACTGTTCCATGACCTTGACGGTGTCGAGACTGACATCGATGACATCTTAGTTTGGGGAAGGACGGTAGAAGAACACGACGAAAGATTAGAGAAAGCGTTGCAACGAGCAAGACAGAGAAATCTTTGGCTGAATCCTGACAAGTGCAAGATCAGATGTACCGAAGTTATGTACATTGGACATCTTCTTACTGGGGATGGAGTAAAGCCAGACACATCGAAGCTCGAAGCCATCCTTGAAATGCCAGTTTCGGAGGACAAACATGGCATCCAGCGTCTACTGGGAATGGTGAATTACGTAGCGAAATTTGCACCTTATGTTTCAGACATGACGGCACCTTTACATGAGTTGCTCAAGAAAGATGTGGCTTGGCACTGGACTGAACGCCATGAACAATCATTCCGTGACATCAAGCGCCTTTTGACAGAAACGAGTCCCAGGTTGTTGAAGTATTATGATCCTAAGATGCCAGTGAAATTGCAAGTGGATGCGTGCAAGTCTGGTCTAGGTGCAGTATTGGTGCAAGATGGGTCACCGATTGCATATGCTTCTCGTTCACTCACGGAGACGGAGCGTAGGTATGCACAAATCGAAAAAGAGTTACTGGTGGTAACATTCGGTTGTGAACGGTTTCATCAATACATCTACGCCAAGAAAGTGTTGGTCGAAACGGATCATAGACCACTGATATTGATCGTATTAAAGCCACTCGACAAAGCACCGGCACGACTACAACGCATGCTGCTGCGATTGCAACGTTACGACATTGACCTAGTCTATAAACCTGGAAAAGAACTGTATTCCGCGGATACACTATCGAGAGCACATCTTCCCACCACCGGTGACGATCATGAGGATCTTGTTCTTAGTGTACACTCGGCGACAGCAAACCTACCCATTAGCGACAGAAAGTTGGCAGAATTACGTCGAGAAACAGCCAACAATAGTACCATGGTGAAATTAGCAGAGATAATCCAAGAAGGATGGCCCAATTACAAGCAGAAAGTCCCAAAACAGATCACTGAATATTGGACATTCAGAGGTGAACTGGTTATGTCTGATGGTCTGATCCTAAAGGGGCAAGCAATTCTTGTTTCTCAAGCATTACGAAAAGATATCTTAGCACAAATTCATGAAGGACATTTGGGTATCGAAAGGAGTAAGCTTAGAGCACGAGATGTCCGGATGTTTCGGCCCGGAATGTCCAAGTAGATCGAAGAAACGGTGAATAATTGCTCAACTTGTCAAGAGCTTCGATCTAGCAACCCAAGAGAACCGATGCTTCCTCACGAAATTCCACAGTATCCCTGGCAGTTCGTTGTGACCGATTTGTTCCTTTGGAATGACGTCAATTACGTTGTAGTCGTTGATTACTACAGTCATTACTGGGAGATTGCATCATTGCGAAGTACAAGCACGGCTGTTATTGAGAGGTTGAAGCAAATCTTTTCGAGACACGGAAAAGCAGAGACGGTGAAGTCGGACAATGGTTCACAGTATAGCTTGGTTGAGTTTGCGACATTTGCAAATAATTGGAAATTTACGCACGTGACGTCAAGTCCGAAGTATCCACAGTCGAATGGTCTAGCAGAGAAGACCGTACAAACGGCCAAGAAAATGTTTGAGAAAGCCAAACGTGATCGAAAGGACCCTTATCTTTCTCTGTTAGAACAACGCAATACACCAGTTGCCAACTACAAATCACCAGCACAGTTATGTATGGGAAGACGTTTATGTTCCATTTTACCTTGCACTACGAATCAGCTGATTCCTGAAACAGTTTGTTATCGTGAGACACAGTCAAGATTCCTAAAGAAAAAAGCTGACCAGAAATCCTATTACGACAAATCCGGCGTGCAGACTTTACAACCATTCAAGACTGGTGAAGCAGTGCGTGTTAAGCAAGAAGGTGAATGGAGACCTGCGAAAGTCATTGGGATAGCAGATACGCCTCGAAGCTACGTAGTGGAGACGTCGGATGGAGGTGTTTATCGACGCAATCGAAGACATTTGCATAAAGATACATCGCAAGATCAATACAATGTGCACACAAACATAGAGACGAAGACCGAAGTGATTCAACCTACGAGTGGTGAACAAGAATGTCTGCAGCAATCCGGAAACTTAGAAGACCAACAGCAGAAAGCAAGCAATACAAATATCGTACAAGACGGGTATCGTACACGTTCAGGACGATTAGTTAAAGTACCTGATAGATATTAGCAAGAATGACATTAGTATAAAGACAATTATAGTCAAGATCAAATTGAAGACAATTCAATAATATATTATAACTAACTTTTTGTTTATGAACCTTAAGAATTTGAAAAGAAAAAAAAGTTTTTTTTCATAGGGGAGTTGTAGTATATTTAATTATGTAGATTAGGATTTTTCATTATGTAAATTAGTAAGCCGCATGTATATAAGTTGCTTTGCTTCATAAATTAAGGTTGTTCTTTGCTAGTCTTGGTGTATATTAAACACGATATATTACAGTTTACAATGACTTGTTGAGGTTTTCTGTTAACCAAAGAATATGATCGTCCGATAACCACCGGTTCACGCAGACGTTAGCTAACTCCATCGCAGACATCGTAAGAATTTCATCGTAGCGTGATGAATACAACATTGTTTGGAAGTCAGTTACAGCTGAAGGTGTTGGATGTTCCTCAACCATCTGAGGCTTATTAAATTCCTTTCCAAACCATACAATTTCTTGCTCTACAGCAGCTTTTATTCCTTTCGCTGTATGAATCTTGTGCATGTCTTGAAGCGCATCAAAATCGAATTGTCCTAGTGGGCTTTCAATGCACAACAACATGTCATTTTTTCTTAAAGCAATTTCTTCTTTCCAAGCCTGAATTTGAGCTTCGGGAGGCAACAAATACAGTGTGTAAGGGTTTGATGTATGCAATGACGATTCGGTACATGACATGACTTTCACTGACTTAACTTGCTTTGTTTTTTGGAAGAGGGCATTCAAAAGCCAGACCTCTCATTAAGTTGTTAAGATTAACAGATGACAAGCTTCGTGAATTTCTCCACAAAAACATAATTAACAACCTGTAATCTGTCATAAATAGTGAAATCAGTTTCAAATACGTTTTCATCTTTTACATTTTGTCGTTTTACTCAAAATCTGTAAGTACACCTTAATAAATTGCAGTTGTTTGTATTATTTATTCCAACTACAGCTTAGAAATATTTCCTAACAGTAAAAAATCTCAATAGAAACTAGCGGCGGTATTTGGCAATAGACCATGCCCATTATGAGGTTTCACAGCATTATTTAACTACTAAGACCAACATCCTTTACCAGCTTTCTGTGCATTTTAGGTTTAATTGCAAGGTAACCCCTGCAAAGCATTCTGATCTTGGTTAAATAACACTGTAAAACGTCATAATGGGTATGCTCCATTGCCGACGTGGTTGCCGACACGATTAGCAAAAAGAACATTTTGCGTCAGCCCTCTTTTGCCGTTGTGAATACATATTTTGGAAAATCTCTTTGATAAAAGCATGATTTTCGGAGAAAGTACATGATTTGTATTGAAGCAATTTATTACTATTGTTTACTGCAATGAACCAGTCCTAATGGTATTACACCAAAGCAGATTTTTGTCATGTAAACACAGGGCAAAATCGAACACAGCACTAGATATAATTATTTTGCCGCGGTGGATTCATGTATTGCCAATGTTAAATGTCGGTATTCAAAGACTGAGTGTGGATTTAATAGGTGTATTGCAGCCCCCCCCCTTCCCCCCGCTGTCCTGAAATAAAGAAAACAAAAATTATAGTATTCGTTATCTTAATCATGCATTATCATAATTATTTTGTAAATTATTATTGTCCTGTTCATGTACAAGTATTGTAAATTAGTCATGTACATGAGAGTCATGTTGTAAAAGTAAAAATGCATGTGGGAAGATGTAGTAATTTATGAAATAAAACAGGTGCAAATTTACAATAGACCGAATATTTACGGTGGTATTTTGAATATCTTTTCACAGTACGTGATTAAAGACAATTAATGACATGCCCTGTTACATAAATTGAAGTTTACCTTTTGTTTGCTGAATTTAACTTAAAAAGCACACATGAAAACCACAAAACCGCAACCGATATTAAATTATGTTCATACAGCACATGAAAGTATTAAGGTGGCTCCCTGCAGTTTTAGTTAAAAAGTGCATTGTAGCCATTAAGACCGTCTCAATTCCACATCTTTCATCATAAAACCACGAAATTCAGTACAAGTGTTATTGAAGTCTTGCTGAAGATTTCAAAGTGGTGATTTTACACCAGAAGATTCTTGCCATGGCAACAATCAATGACAAAAATGCTATGACAACAGCCTATACAGTTACTTCATGTAATTCCGAAAATATAGTTGCATGCTCTTAGTGGCGAAGGGTTGCAGCATGCATGTATTTCTAGCTATAAGACTATGTTATTAAAACAAGACTGACATCCGACCTTAATTGAACAAGAGAAATTACATAAGCTTCGGTAACAATTCAGAAGAGCCATGAAGTCGATAAAGACAATAGAAAATGGTTCAGTTGGAGTCCATACACTTTCGTAAAATTTCGAGCAACAAAAATTACATTACCAGACATAAAAAAGCACCTAAATATTGTTTTAAAACTGATTTAAAACACCTAATACTTGAACTTGGAAAAACAAATGATTGTAAGGAAGAACTGTCATCTTTTTTGTGTGTAGAAACACAAAAATATCGGCAAAAACAATGTTTCAACTTTGAATGTGAAAAATTTTATTATAACTGGCCACGAATATTGACGAGGCGGACAGCATCTGATCTCTATAAATCTGGTTATAACTGAACAAAACCATTGGGAGCCACCTTAATTAAATATCGTGCATTTATTTTAATTTTCACGCGAAATAAAATGAACGGCAAGCCATGACCAGCGGTAACAAATACACAAAGTAAATAATTCATGTAATATGCATTATAAGGCGATGTGCCATTCCTATATTTAGGCACAAGTCTTTCGAATCCTGGCCGCCATCTTGGCAATACATTTGCAATACTTCATGTTATACAGAACATAATTAGTTTACTGCAATGCATGCTGGTCTATGGCAGTTTATGAAAGTTAAAGTTTATAAGGGTGACAGATCCTTGAACACTCCGAAAAATGAACTATTTGAAGCAACAGGGACAACTGGATTCGACCAGCCATTAGTAGAAGTCCATGAAACCCTTAATGCAACATCTACACCTATAATTGGGAATGTTATTGGCATTGTAGAAGTTGGTAAGATACACAGCTGCATCAACTGCAAAAAGAATGTTGCCCCTCTTCCAGGTGATGAGCTTTTGGGAAAATGTGATGGATGTGGGTCATTGCAACTTGTAGATGCATGTGAAATTCAACATCTTGTTCGTGCATTGGTACAAAGCTCGTCTGATCCCTCTGAGAAACGCAAGCTTGTTTTTTATAATCAAGAGCTTCAACAACTGAAAGATATATTGCAGCTATCATTGGACTTGCAAACTTCATCAGAAAGAGATATCATGGTCAGAATTTTAAGAGCTGGGAAAAAGATCAAAGTTACCTTTGAATCGTTGAAGAACAGAGCAACAGATGTTGTCCTTGCATAAACTTTTGTGAAGGACCAAATTTGGTATTATATAAAAATTTTAAAAAAATTCACCGAAGAAAACGGGCAAAATTTACAGTTTAATTTCATTATATTTTTTTGCTTTGACGTCATAAAATTTTTGAAACCAGTTTTTCACGCGTAGAGTTCTGCACATTTCGTGGACAACAACCAGAACAGCGAGAAATGTGTGTTTTTGATAATAGCTGTAGTATTTTTCATTTGAAATTTTTGGTTTAACTTTATTTAAGAAGAGATGAAAATACATTCATATTGCCAAAAAGTAAAAACAAGACATAATAAGGCATAAAATCAGACCACTGCTTCTTGAATTTATTCTTGTCATAAAAAACCGATGTACGAAAATATTTTCAAAACTTATGACTGTATGCACGATAGTTATAAGACTGTGTTATTAAAACAAGACAGACATCCGACCTTAATTAAACAAGAGAACTTACATAAGCTTCGGTAACATTTCAGAAGAGCCATGAAGTCGATAAAGACAATAGAAAATGGTTCAGTCGGAGTCCATACACTTTTGTAAAATTTCTAGCAACAAAAATTACATTACCGGATATAAAAAAGCACCTAAAAATTGTTTTAAGGGGGGACTACAGCTTATACACCTTCAAAAAATCGAAATTTTTTTTTGCAACTAAAATCATCTTTAGGCACTAAAGAAAGTTATACCACTCAAAACAGCACTGTTTCAGCTTTCTTTCTTGGAAAAATAAGCTTTTTCTGAAGGACATTGAAATATTGAATCTCGTTGCTATGGAAACGAGATTATATTTGTCATTTCATTTGTCCATTCTCTCATTGTTTTTGAATGATTTGAAAGAAAACTGTAATATTTATGCGGTTTAGTGAATCAAGAGACTGGTAACAAGTTCAAGGCCTGGTTACCTAGCAATTTATGCAACATTTTGCTGTTGAAACTCACACTCCCAAATTACAAGGTTGCTGTCCAAGAGAAATCGGGTTTTTATACTATATACATTACTTTATTACATATATTTTCTTTTGGATATTGTTTTTTGAGCTTTTATTTACTTGGCCATGCCAAAAGTATCTAAAAAGAAGCGATTTCGAGGTAAAAATCGCTGGGATGCTGAGGGCACAAGTTCGTGTGGTGATGATCAACAACGCTCAACAGCCTCAAGTACAGGGAAAACTACTCCTCCAAGAGAAACTGCGTCTGTGCGGAAGCTTTGTAATCAAGCTGCTGGCAGGAGTGATGATTTGGATAATTCTTTTAGTTATAGACTAATAGAAATGTCAAGTTTGTTGAATGCATTCCAGCCCTTACACCAATGCCATGCTGGGGGAGAATTGATGATAAGAGATGATGTGGCTCGGACTTATGGCAATAGTTCGGTTATCGAAATAGAATGTTCTAAGTGTGACACTAAAGTAGAGCTCCAATCTTCAGGAAACACTGGTGGGTCATGGACACCCCAAAGTGCAATGGACATCAATAGACGAATGGTGTATGCTGCATCAGAAATGGGTGTTGGTAGAGAAAGCATGTCTGCAATGTGTGACATTTTGAACATGCCTTCCCCATGCAACAGCAGTGCTTGGAATAACCATGTGAATACATTGTATGAGGCGCATAAGACAGTTGTGGCAAAAAATTTGGAAAATGCAAGAGAAAAAGTGAGTTCACTTCATGAAACAAATGAGTCAAACGTGGTAGATATTGCAGTTAGCTATGATGGAACATGGTCGAAACGTGGATATATTGCTAACTTTGGAATTGGTTTTGTTATATCTGTCGATACAGGGGAGGTACTGGATTATGACTTGGAGTCAAAGATATGTATGGCATGTGCTATAGCAAAACAAGATCTTGGGGAAGACAGCTGTGAATTCAATATGTGGTATTCCGGACATAAAGACCAATGTACCCAAAGTCACACTGGCTCAAGTGGATCCATGGAATGCTCAACTGCAAAGAAAATATGGGATCGATCAAAGGACTCTGGTATTCACTACAAATTCATGATTTCTGATGGAGATAGCAAAGCATATGCTGGCATATGGGACACATATGGATGCTGTGATGACTGTCAGAAATATGAAAATATGGACAAGCGGTCAAAAGAATACAAGAAGTGGCAAGAGTCACAAGATTATGAGAAGTGGAAAGAACAACATGATAGTGGGGAAGCCAATTGTTCCAGGGTCTTCAAGTTAGACTGCATTGGGCATGTTCAGAAGAGGATGGGGACTCATCTGAGGGAACTTAGGAAAAAACAAACAAAACTAAAGGATGGTAAGTCGGTCAAGGGCAGCAAGCACAGACTTACTGACAAAGCCATTGATAAATTACAAACCTATTATGGCAATGCTATCAGGGCAAATGTAAAGCCTGGTAAACTTTCAGCAGAGGAACAAAAGAGCCAAATAGCTGTGATGCAAAAGGCTATCAAGGCAGTACTGTATCATACATGTGAAATTAGCGATGAAACAGAAAGACACAAGTATTGCCCGGAGGGAGTAGATAGCTGGTGTTCATATCAACGAAATGGCACATTTAAAAGAAAAGATCACCATTTGGATGAAGTTTTCCTAGATTTACTGTTGCCAGAATTTACAAGACTAAGTGACTATTCACTGCTACTTCGGTGTCTACCAGGTTATTCACAAAATGCCAATGAAAGTATCAACGGCCTTGTCTGGAACAGAGCTCCAAAGCATCACTATAAAGGCCTTAAATCTGTAGAGATGGCTGCCATGTCAGCAATATTGCATTTCAATTCTGGTGCAAGCTCAAGGCATGATGTGATGAGAGCTGCTAATATTCCTCCAGGAGAATTCACAGGCAAAGGGAGTGCGAAGAAAGATAAATCCCGAATTACTCGATCCATTCGAAAAGAATCAGTAAAGCAAAAAGAAAGAAGAAGGAAAGATAAGGGAAGCTAAATTGGCAGCTCAACAGCAGAGTGAAGAAGGTGAGCCCTCCTATTCCAGTGGAAAGTATAATGAAGCTGATCCATTGGGACAAGCTCATTGCTCAAGTGATGAGGACAACATACCACTTGCTCAGCTTTTGGCGGAAACTGGTTCAGACACTTCAGATAGCAGTGACAATGCTCCACTTGCTCAATTACTGATGAAATAACTTTAGAGGTGGCCAACAAGGTTTGGCATTAGTTTTTAAATACCTTTAATAGGAAATCGCCATACTTTTGACTTAAATAAACACATATTTTGTATTCTTTATACATGGTGTTAATATTAAAAATATAGTTTTTATTATATTTATATATAATTTTCCTGCATGCCCATTGGCCTGTTTTCTTTAAACAAAGTACAAATCATATAAATAGAAATATTAAATGTTTCCATGCATTTTTATAGTTACATGTCAATATTGGTCAGCAGAAAAATCAGCTAAATGTGTCAACAAACCCAAGTGAATCTTGACATTGGTAGACATTGTGTCATGCTTAGGACAATACTTTGAATTTGTCATCACAGAAGAGACAATCCCAGATGACAGCAGTGGATCTTCAAGCGAAAACTCAAGCACAGTAAATATTTTTACATTGATGATGGCAACACAGAGAAATAACAAGAACCTTCCACCTGCTTTTCCAGAAAACAAACCAAACCGCAAGATACAGTTGAAAATGATATCTTAAAATGGTTAGAAAGAAATGAATTAGGATGGTCCACTGATGCTTGTGAACAACAGGGAAACAAGTTTATAAACACTCTAACAGAAACCCTGTGGAACCTTGATGGCCACGCAGAAACACTAAAAAGTCGGGGCTGTGGCATTCCAGGTATGTTTGAAGGATTTACTGGGTACAACGTGCCTGACAAGTCCAAGCACAGGAAACGGTCACACACAAATCTAGAGTATATGTAGTTCTTCCTACTTAAAGAGAGGAGAATGGAAAGCCATTTATGAAGTATTTTGCATTTGGCTGACAACTTGAGGAAATATGGCACATATCTACAGAGCCAAAATATTTTCAGCCAAACAGTACAAGCCAGAAAAGTACTGCGAGCAGATGTTGATGAATGGGAAGTCTATCAAGCAAATATTTTCATTGAAAGTTCAATTAAAAGAGCCCGTTATTAACTTTTGCATGAAGCTTTAGGTCATTCTGAACCTTATCAGCCCATATTTTTAAATGAGTTTGCTCCAACTGACCGAAGAAGTGAGTATGTAAATGAACTTGTCTTTCCATGGAAGACAGTAAGGTACTCTTATACTGGGCAACAGTCGCATCTTCACTTTGTCTGGAAAATTGATTTGATTGATTCTGAAACACATTGTCAACAAAATAATGACAGGTGCAAGGAGGACTTGAAGAAAGATTTTCCTACTTTTCACACTCGTGCCATGAGAAGAGAATTTGTTCAACACTTTGGCAGATGTACTGGTGTGAAGAATGGCATCCTTCGTGAAGCCTACCGGTGTCTGACTGGACACAAATTTGCACCAAATTGTCTTACAGAGGCAGAAGTTGATGAGAGAATTCGAAAGGTTTTAGATGATGAAGATCCAACTTTAGCATGGGATTTGAGGGTAACAAGTAGTGGTCGACCAGAAAAATATATGGATTTCCTTACCAGATGCCAAGATTTTGTAAAAAGCGAAATTGAATCTGCTGTTGACGACCGTCGTCACGATGCGGTTAGCAAAGACGGAGAATCTGTCACACATTTAGCAATGGCAATTAGTTCTCGAGATTTACACGAACAAATAGTGAAATCTTGCCCAGAAGGAACTGCTATCCCCTCAGTTCAGTGGCTGAGATTACAGTTTTGGCCAAAACGAGCATCTGCTGCAGCACACAGAAACACAGGAAGAATCAAAATCAAAATGATGGTGGCTGCAAGACAATTCAGAAAAGAGCATGTTGATGTGTATTACGCTTCAGCTGTTTTCCGATATCAGAAGGAATTTTGTGTGAAGTTCAGAGATGTGACCACTTTCATATGTCAAGATGACAAACACGCTGTCAAAGTTGGTGAGCCGTGATGTCCCTTAGCAGCTGTAGAGAGAGGGCAAAGAGTTATAGTGGGACTCAATCAATCAATGGAGGTCGGCGATCATGACTTCGCCAAGTTTTCGTTGACACCATCAGTGAATTTAGACGTGGAAATACCCAAAGACATGGATGGAAGCTTCTACGATGGCATAGAATAAGAAATGAATAGAAGAGCCACTCAGCAGTGCAACATGTAACCCTATGTTTATGCAGTTTACTGGCTGCCACCAGCCAGGTTAGCATTCCTATTGGCCAGAAAATGCAATTGACTGGCTGAGAAAATGCTAATAATGTGCGTAATGCGACATGCGCGGCTTCAAAAACTTCAAAGGCTCCGACGCGAGTGGCCCTTCTATCTATTCTTATTCTATGACGATGGCCAGGTTTATGTGGGCCTAAAGGAAAATGCTTTTCAGCCATCATCAGCTGTTAGGCATGCGTGTGAACTAAAAACGCTGCGGTAAGATGAGGTGAGTCCGATAAAGATAACCCTGTAGAATGTCATTATCATGATGGAGGCCTAGACCACAATCTGCGTTATGCTCGTACTCAACTTGCACAGATTGCCTATTTCATGGAACATAACTTCGATTATCTAAGTCTAGTCCAAACTCCACCACATCATAGTTGGAAAAATCCAGCTGAAAGAGTTATGTCCAACTTAAATTTGGCACTTCAAGGAATAGGGGTTATAAGGACAGCTGCACCAACCGTGGAACTGCAGCTACAAAGTGCAAATAGTCTTAAAGCAATTAGGTGTTTGGCAAAGAAACTCCCTACCCTTAAAGAAAAAGTGAAAGATAGCATAGAGCATGCAAAAGTTCTTGTAAGTGATGTATTTTTGATATATACTAAAGGTTAATGTAAAACCGTTAGTTTTTAATGAAATAGTTATTGCACAGCGTCTGTAGTTGTATACAGGAAGTGAGAGAACTATATTGTAATTTCTTTGCCGGATGCAATGCATTTCGATCACTTGATTCGATACATACCTTCTTGCGGGTTATTTTATTTCGCCTCAAATAATAAAAAAGCGTTGAGCATGTATACTCTGATCCAGTTTGCAAAAACACCTCTTCAACCAATTCAGCACTAGTTTTTTCCTGAGACTGCAGTATAAATCCATTATCACAAATTCTTCATGAGGTTGAAAAGATATACAGCCACTCGGCCTTCCTATAATCTCTGCTTGAACATTTCCTGCTGTTTGGAATTTAGTCACGTATCGCAAAATGGTCTTTACGGAAATTTGAAGATAGAAGCTAACTTCTTCAACTGTTAGGCCAACAATTTCTGCAAGCCAAATCGCTCTCCACCGTAAGTCTTCACTATATGCACACGGCATTTCTTTTGTGTTCTGCGGTATGTGCTCGTTGTATGCTGTGTAAAGCAACTTGAATGTTATCTGGAAAACACGGACAACATGGACACGAACAACGCAGACACGGACACGTAAAAAATATGACAAAAAGCAATCAAAGCGAAAAATGAGAAAAAAATCATATCACCCATTTTATAAAGTAACAATTCTATGTGAAATAATAGTCAGGGTTTGGGTTAGGGTTACAGCTAGGGTTAGACTTAGCATGTTGTCCGTGTCCGTGTTGTCCATGTTTTCCAGATATGTTGTCCGTGTTTTCCAGACTTGAACATTTAATGATAGCAAATCCAATTTAGAGAATTTACATAACACGGGATATTAACCTTATCGCGGTAATAAACAACTCTCAAAGGTATATAAATTGTAAACAATTAATTCATACTTTTGAAGAAGCTTGTCAAATTCTTTGTACGAGTGTCCAATTTTACTTATTATATATATCGAGACGAGCATTATATATATATATTATATATATATATATCGAGACGAGCATTATATATATATAGGGGGAGTCATGATATATAAGAGACGGTATTCTGTATCGTGTTGGGAGTCAGTTTGGGTTCGAGTCGATGGAATTCTGTTCTGTGGAAATTTTACGGCCGAAAGCAAAGAAAATCGTAGTTTGGTCCATCTATCGCCCCCCTAGTGGTAATATTGATAAATTTATGGATGAAAGGAACGGTTCTCTCGAAAATATCTCTGATAGGAATGAAGTTCTGTTGCTGGGAGATTTTAACATATCATGGAATTCGAAATCAGTGAAGTGTAAATTGGTAAACTTGGCTAATGCTTATGGACTGGAACAAATTGTAGATCAACCCACACGAGTTACCGAACCATCTTCCAGTTTAATTGATCTGATCTTTACAAATACTATTCATCGCATCAAAGACCATGGAGTTGTGGATTTATCTTTAAGTGACAATTCAATGGTTTATTGTGTTGTTAAAGCTGGTATATCTAAAGCGCCTGGGAAAACAATTGAATATCGTTCATATAAACATTATCAAAAGAATGACTTTATTCAAGATTTGTCTGTAGCCAATTGGAGTGACGTGGATAATGAACCCGATGTTGATTCTGCTGTTTTAGCCTGGAATAAATTATTTTCGTGTATAGCTAATAATCATGCTCCCTTGAAGACAGCTAGAATGAAGGGTACTAAATCCCCGTGGATGACAACACAGTTAACAGAAGCCATGCAGAAACGTGATTTTTATCATCGAAAAGCTAAACAGTCAAACTGTTCCGGTTATTGGACTCTGTATCAGCAGCCAAGAAATTTTGTTAATGCCGAAGTGAAGAGATGTAAATCCGAATATTATACGAGGACAATTAAAGAGAACAAACAAAATCACAGCGCACTGTGGAAAACACTTAATGAAATTACCTCAAGGAAAGGAAATACCCCTGTTTCGTGTATAGAAGGTGACGGTGTTCTCTATACTGATCATGCATCTATAGCCTCGATTATGAACAAGCATTTCTTGACCGTTGCAACGATGTTAACCCAGAGAATAAAATCAAGTATAGGTACAAGTATTTTACCTCGTTAGAGACTCTCAACTCCTGTACCACTCCTGGGAAGTCATTTCATCTCACACCAGTTACAAAAGAGTTTGTTCTGAGTGGTCTAAAACAACTTACGACAAACAAGGCAATTGGACTTGACCGTATATGTGCCCGTCTTCTTAAAGACTCTGCCGCTGCTATTTATAAAAGACTTACTGTTCTGTTTAATCGTTAGCAAGAAACTGGTGTTTATCCTACAATTAGGAAACATGGGAAAGTGGTAGCACTTTTAAATCGGGGGATCGTTTGGACTGTAATAATTATAGACCAATTACGATATTGCCTGCGATAAGTAAGATCTTAGAACGTGCAGTTCATCAACTACTATAAGGTTATTTGGAGGAGCAAAATATACTTACATCCAAGCAATTTGGTTTTTGCCCTAAGTTGTCAACAGTGACTGCCCTTACGCACTTTACAGATACAATTTTACTTAATCTAGACAAAAGCATCATGACTGGTGCAGCCTTCTTAGATATGACAAAGGCATTCGACACCATGGACCATGACTTGCTTCTGTAGGCTTCCTGATTAAATATTGTTAATAATAATAGCATTGACCTTCAGAATTCAGCAAATATGCAAATGTGAATTAATGGTTGTCTTTTTTTTTTTGAAAAGATACTGGGTACATTTCTGTGCAATACTAGCATTGCATACAGTGGGAGGTCTAAAGCCTGGTTTTCACTAGCAACATAAGCATAAGCAGAAGCACAAGGTAAAACAAAGAAAACCACTGAAGCATGCGACATAAGCATCAAAAGAAAATTGTTTCTGCTTTGTCTTCGTAAACCTCAGAGGAAAATTTATCCTTTGTTATTTAACTTGTGCTTATGTCGCTAATGAAAACCAAGCTTAATAGTATGAAGGCACAATTGAATAAAATCACATCATTGTAGCTTATTAAACTGATCACTCCCTTCTGATGGGTTTTCTGCATGACCTTTGAATGCACACCTGTCTCTTAAACATATTATATAGAGTTAAGTCGCATCTTATCCAAGACGCGAACACAGTTGATAAATGGTCAATTTCTGTTAAGTCGCGACTTATTTTGGCACAGTAGAAATCCCTGTTCTTACGTTAGTCGCGACTAACGTTCGACAGTTAACAAATTGACCATTTATATGAGTGTGTTCGTGCGCTATAGTGGAAAACGGGCTTTATCGTCGGGCTGGCTACGCTACTGATGGTAATAAATACATAGCTACACAATAAACACACTAATAATGTTAAAGTATTAATGAGCCTGTCTAAACGAATTTTTTATCATATTAGACACCTTAAGATTGCTGTTTACGGCAAATGGCTAACATCAGACACTTCGCTTGCTATAAAAACAAAATCATTGGCCATAAAAGGTTTCACCTACATGATTTATTCAAAAGACCATGAACGCCCTACATAGACACTTTGTTTACCTACAGAAACCTAGGGGTTGATATTTAAATATTTTTCATCTTACGTAGCTTGCAGCTCACAGCGGTTCGTTGCTAATTGTCAGGGAGCATATGTAGTCCCGTGGGATTTTCGTGAAAAAAGCAAGCCACCTATCTGGGAATGTCGGCAATTTTGCGACCTGCTCCGACGGCTGTCACAGGGGGTAGAGGCTGTGAGGTTCCCCCAAGGTCTGCTAGGGCATCCACGCAGACACTGTCAGCCTCTGAAAATGCCCTCCAGCAAGCTAGCTTGCCCTTCCCAGCAAAGCTGCCGATCACATCGGTTCCGCTCCACGCATGAAAACTTGAAAGAGCTGCTATTCTGGCTGGACCAAGGGCACGGACTATGAAACAGAGGGGGATTTTTCGATGCCGCTGTCCTCTGCCGGTCACGAATCGCGTGTCTTCACATAGGTCTGCGTGCGATCTCAGTGCCAATACAAACACATCAGTGTCTGGCAAGACGATGTCAATTCTCGTGGGTCCTGACACTGTGGCATCTACAGCATGCAGCAGCAGTTTCGTGTCGGCCTCCTCCTGGTTGCTGTCAAGGTTTTGCATGTCTCTATATGCTTCTTTACATTTACTATCCCACGCCACCGTCACATGTGAACCCTCTTCAGGGCCTTTCTCCAGCATCTTAATGGCAAGGTACTCTGTAAGTTCTTTCTTGGTGTTAACATGTGCCAGAAGTCTTTTCATTGGTACCTATAAAATAAAAAGCAGTTTACAATCAGTTAATCTGAAGTCTAAAACAGAAATTCAGTATGAAGAATTTAGTTTAAACGTTCTCCTACCTTGGAGATCTGTGTACTGTCTGTAATTCTGTAACAAACAGGATCTTGACCTCCTTGTCGCAAGACTCTAGTAGTCGTTTTGAGGGAGGGCGGCCAACCAAGTCAGCCCTGAAATCGGCGATATTACGTGCCCATTACCAAGCAATGGTATAGAAGAACGATATAATCCCAAACCCAAGGCTTCCCTCACCAGCAGGCTTTGGATGGACCCTGGAGAAAGGTAATTCATCTAAGGCATATCATCGTGTAAGTGACCAAAACAATATCAAATTATGAGGTTATCTTTTGATTCAGATGAATGGCATCCAGTGATGATCAGCAGCGACCCACCCCTGATGCTGTTTTTCATCTCATCAAGGGCCGTTGCACCAAGGGTGTGGAACAAACAGATCTTTGCGCATGCGAAGATGATGAGCCTGGTGTAAACTGCTCATCTGACCCATTGTCTGACCAGGAAGACGACGATGAATACGATGAGAAAGATACTTCGTGACAATAATCATTTTTCAGTAGTAATTTCAGAACTTCGGCGTTTGCAGAGTAACGTGATTCTTGGGTTGCATAACCCCTTGATCATTGGCTTGTAAATGATTAGTATTTATTTCATCATATCCAATGTTTTAAGAATTGTGGAACCCTTTTAAGGCATTTTTTGTGAAGATAAGGTTTTGCAGATTACTGACAGTTGATGTCTGCCTTCAACTAATTTCCAATTCACACACAAAATAACATGATGAAGTGATTTATTTAGCATTATCATCCTAATCGACCATATAATTTGGGAGGTAGAAACCCTCATTTTTGATCTTGGTCCAATTTGCATTGAGTCAGAGTGAAAAATCCGATTTTTGTTAATGGCGGACTTAATTAGCATGCATTTTGGTCCAGCAAACACATCACTGCCCCAAATATAGCTTTTTTGTGCTCATTGATCCTTAGTTTAGGGAGGTAGGAACTTTCAAAATGAATGATTTCCTTAGAATCGAAAAGTTAAAGGAAAAATCGATTTTTCAGTAATGGTGAAAATGTCCTCCCATTCCACCCCCTGACAGCAGTCGGAGCTGGTCGCAAAATTGCCGACAAAATTTTTCATGCTCTTTGGGGCCCAATTAACATTCCTAAATAGATGGCTTGCTTTTCTCACGCAAATCCAATTTCATGACATATGCTCCTTGAGTATAACGTCGAACGTCAACTCCAACGCCAAGCGATGGATGCCCAAAACTATTGCTCTTCAATGATAACGTTTCAGTGGTCATACAAGGTGCCTGAGTGCAGCATTTTACATTCTTTTAGAAAATCGTATAGCTCGAAAATTTCAGGGTTCATGATTTTGATTTTATTTCAAAGGAAATTCCTGAGGTTAGCCGTTTGGCGTAGACAGCAATTGTAACGTCTCTATATACTCTAAATATTATTCACTCATCTTACACCATACAATATGTTAACCGGAAGTCATGAGGTCAACCCATGATTCATTTTGGTCTCGTATTTTGGATTTTGTAATTTAGATTTTAGATATTGAAGGACAACTTTTTTTGAATTAGCTGTATACATATACATATATATACATATATATACATATATATACATATATATACATATATATACATATAGATACCTATAGATACCTATAGATACCTATAGATACCTATAGATACCTATACATACGCATACGCATACGCATACGCATACGCATACGCATACGCATATATATATATATATATATATATATATATATATATATATATATATATATATATATATATATAATTGTGCAAAATACCTCAAAAACTTACCACTACAGTCTGTTTCATCCAAAGGGAATCTTCAGGTGGTAGCCACCTGAAGATTCCCCTTTGGATGAAACAGACTGTAGTGGTAAGTTTTTGAGGTATTTTGCACAATTATACATTTCGCTCTGTCTACATGTCATTGAGCACTCTTTTGTATTTCGCTAACCAAAACTAGCACATTATATATATATATATATATATATATATATATATATATATATATATATATATATATATATATATATATATATATGTATATGTATATGTATATGTATATGTATATATGTATATATAAATATGTATATATATATATGTATATATATATATGTATATATATATATATATATATATATATATATATATATATATATATATATATATATATATATATATATGCAACAAATATACCCCCTCTGCTCGACAAACTAAACATTAATATAAAATAACAAAGAAAACTGCCACGACTCCAAGATACAATGAAATTTATTTATAATAAAAAATAGCTTAAACTTTCGGCAGCATGCCACCGCCTTCTTCAGAAGCTAAATACTATGAATACTAGCCTGGCTTAAATACTCTACAACAATAATTAAAACTAATTAATACTAATTTAATAACTAATTAATAATAACTACAAAAGCCTAAAGAAACCTATTGTTGTGAAAAATCATGACTGGTATTCAAACCACGCAAATTAGTGAGTAAAGTGCCAATCCAAAAGTTTTCACACTTTCTTAAGTCATCATTGTTACTATCAATTAACATAAACTTTAAATTAGAAAACTCGCCGCCATGCACATCTATGAAGTGATTAACCACACCACATGTTCTACGCCTATTTTTTATATGTGACTTGTAATTAGCCAAACGAGACTTAAAATTATGGGTAGAACCCACGCCTTGCAAACCACAAGCCACACACTGAGCCAAGTAAACCACATTCACAGATGTACATGTCAAGATCTTACGAATACTAAACAACCTACCAGTCGCGGCCGAACTAAACGACCCACCAGGAACGAGAAAATGTTTGCAACAATCACATCTCCTGGCAGTACATTTAAAACAACCGCGACCTGCAGGCTCCCCACCACGATAAGGATTAGATGGGGCCAGCAGCTCTTTTAAATTGGCCCCCCTACTATAAGCAACTCGGATGGAATTTTTGGGCAAAATCTCACTAGCGCGCTCATCCCTGTCAATAATACCACGATGTTCCCGAATTATACTAGCTATATCCCGTCCTCGAGGGTTGTATTTGGTAACAAAAACACACTTATTGCCTTTAGATTTGGGTTTACTTTTTCGTGCTTCATCCCGAGTCATGTTACCCACCTCCTCAAATACTCTATTGACATGGGCACTATTATGGCCACAATCAATAAGGTATTGAGCGTATACTTTACTTTTTACATAAAAATCACTATCATCCGAACATATACGCCTTAACCTCAATGCTACACTCTTGGCTATAGCTCGTATTTGAGATTTAGGATGCGATGATCTGGCATTTAAATATACATGGGAATCAGTGGGTTTACTATATATCGTTGTTTCCAGTTTGTTGTTAACTCTAGTGATAAGCAAATCCAAGAAATGCAAGCTTTTCCCACCCATATCCATGGTAAACTGCAGATATGGGTCAAATGTGTTAAGAGCCTGGAAAAATGCATTAAGGCGTTCAACAGAACCTCGCCAAAGTACAATAGTGTCATCACGGAAGCGAAACCAACATCTAAGTTCTGGATAAATGGTCCGTGCTGCTAAAACTTGTTGATCTATATTTTCTGCTACGATGTCGGCATATGAACAAGAATTTTTAGGGCCCATAGCCGTACCGTTTTCCTGCAGCCAATACTGTCCACAAAAAGTTGAACAGTTACACTTAAGACAAATCTCCAAAGCTTCCACCACACATTCAACCGGCACATCAATTTTATGTGCATATTGATTAAGTTTATGTCGGACCCTTTCCACACCTGACTGGTTATCTATCGATGGAAACATGTTAATAATATCAAAGCTAACCAACAAATCTACATCATCTATCCCCTCCAAATTGAGCTCATCAATGTTAAGCATATGCCCAGTATCCTGTACACGACAAGAAATAGTATCAACTACAATATTACAATACTTTTCCACAAATAACGATAAATTTTCTGTGGGTGTACCACAACCAGATGTAATAACCCGTGCCGGATTACCGGGTTTATGCGTTTTGATGAGTGGGTAATTAATGCCAGGCTTAGGGCTACTATTATGGGTGATAAAATTAATCCATTTATCCGATAACCCATGAGGTTTCCACCTCTCAGCCCATTCCAAGATCTCAGAACATGTACTATTAGTAATATCATGGTCTAAAATCCAAAATGAACCCTTACTCATTTGTTCACTAACTTTATGTGCATCTGCTTCATTGTCTAGAAATACAAAATTATTGCCTTTATCTTGAACACGAACAATCAAATTACGTTCATCAGTTGGTGTAGCACGAAACTTAGTCAAAACTTTACGTTCTTCTGATGTTAAATTATCAGCCGCATAATTTCTTCTAGTTGTGTCAAACAAATCCTTTTCGATACTATTTAAAAATACCTCAATAGCGGGAATCTTAGCATATGGTGGTTCTTTGGTCGATTTTTCACGTGGTGGTTCAAGAGGATTAACATTCGGACTTACACTCGTCTCCACCGAAACATGGAAAAACGTTCGCCATCTTACTTTTCTTTTAAAGGCTTGCCAACTTTGCTGTAAATCGTTCCAATCTATGCTTGTAGGTGTAGGAACAAAGGATGGACCACGACTGCAAAGCTGCACCAGTGGTTGTTCAATTAGTTGGTCTGTGAGATTAACCGGTTCGTATTTCTGTTGTATGTTAGGCAACTCAGCTATCCTGTTATTATTCACCACATTCACCTTTCTAGGTTGTACGCCATCATGAGCAAATTTTCTTAAACGCGAGTCGCTAAGGATACGAGTCCATAACTGGGTTCGTTTCTGTAATTGAACTACGATTGAGTTTACTTCTGTAGGATAAAATCCCTTAAGCGACAACAACCATTCACGTTCCTCCACTTTTAAACAAGGAAGTTTATGTTTATAGTGTCGCTCAAATAAATTCATTAACTTCAACGAGCACTTCCTTAATGTCGAATCTACCCGAGATTGTAAATCAGACTCAGTTGTTCCACAATGAAACTTAAGTACGAAGCCCTTCGGAATAACACCACTAATCCGATAGTGAGATAGTAACTTAATATGGTGCTCAAAACGAACAGACTTTTCTCTACATGAGAGAAATCTGTTAAATAAAAATTTTACATTTCTAACTTGAAGTCGCTCCATGGAGACAGAGTAGAGAATAAACAATATATATGCAACAAATATACTCCCTCTGCTCGACAAACTAAACATTAATATAAAATAACAAAGAAAACTGCCACGACTCCAAGATACAATGAAATTTATTTATAATAAAAAATAGCTTAAACTTTCGGCAGCATGCCACCGCCTTCTTCAGAAGCTAAATTCTATGAATACTAGCCTGGCTTAAATACTCTACAACTATAATTAAAACTAATTAATACAATAACTACAAAAGCCTAAAGAAACCTATTGTTGTGAAAAATCATGACTGGTATTCAAACCATGCAAATTAGTGAGTAAAGTGCCAATCCAAAAGTTTTCACACTTTCTTAAGTCATCATTGTTACTATCAATTAACATAAACTTTAAATTAGAAAACTCGCCCCCATGCACATCTATGAAGTGATTAACCACACCACATGTTCTACGCCTATTTTTTATATGTGACTTGTAATTAGCCAAACGAGACTTAAAATTATGGGTAGAACCCACGCCTTGCAAACCACAAGCCACACACTGAGCCAAGTAAACCACATTCACAGATGTACATGTCAAGATCTTACGAATACTAAACAACCTACCAGTCGCGGCCGAACTAAACGACCCACCAGGAACGAGAAAATGTTTGCAACAATCACATCTCCTGGCAGTACATTTAAAACAACCGCGACCTGCAGGCTCCCCACCACGATAAGGATTAGATGGGGCCAGCAGCTCTTTTAAATTGGCCCCCCTACTATAAGCAACTCGGATGGAATTTTTGGGCAAAATCTCACTAGCGCGCTCATCCCTGTCAATAATACCACGATGTTCCCGAATTATACTAGCTATATCCCGTCCTCGAGGGTTGTATTTGGTAACAAAAACACACTTATTGCCTTTAGATTTGGGTTTACTTTTTCGTGCTTCATCCCGAGTCATGTTACCCACCTCCTCAAATACTCTATTGACATGGGCACTATTATGGCCACAATCAATAAGGTATTGAGCGTATACTTTACTTTTTACATAAAAATCACTATCATCCGAACATATACGCCTTAACCTCAATGCTACACTCTTGGCTATAGCTCGTATTTGAGATTTAGGATGCGATGATCTGGCATTTAAATATACATGGGAATCAGTGGGTTTACTATATATCGTTGTTTCCAGTTTGTTGTTAACTCTAGTGATAAGCAAATCCAAGAAATGCAAGCTTTTCCCACCCATATCCATGGTAAACTGCAGATATGGGTCAAATGTGTTAAGAGCCTGGAAAAATGCATTAAGGCGTTCAACAGAACCTCGCCAAAGTACAATAGTGTCATCACGGAAGCGAAACCAACATCTAAGTTCTGGATAAATGGTCCGTGCTGCTAAAACTTGTTGATCTATATTTTCTGCTACGATGTCGGCATATGAACAAGAATTTTTAGGGCCCATAGCCGTACCGTTTTCCTGCAGCCAATACTGTCCACAAAAAGTTGAACAGTTACACTTAAGACAAATCTCCAAAGCTTCCACCACACATTCAACCGGCACATCAATTTTATGTGCATATTGATTAAGTTTATGTCGGACCCTTTCCACACCTGACTGGTTATCTATCGATGGAAACATGTTAATAATATCAAAGCTAACCAACAAATCTACATCATCTATCCCCTCCAAATTGAGCTCATCAATGTTAAGCATATGCCCAGTATCCTGTACACGACAAGAAATAGTATCAACTACAATATTACAATACTTTTCCACAAATAACGATAAATTTTCTGTGGGTGTACCACAACCAGATGTAATAACCCGTGCCGGATTACCGGGTTTATGCGTTTTGATGAGTGGGTAATTAATGCCAGGCTTAGGGCTACTATTATGGGTGATAAAATTAATCCATTTATCCGATAACCCATGAGGTTTCCACCTCTCAGCCCATTCCAAGATCTCAGAACATGTACTATTAGTAATATCATGGTCTAAAATCCAAAATGAACCCTTACTCATTTGTTCACTAACTTTATGTGCATCTGCTTCATTGTCTAGAAATACAAAATTATTGCCTTTATCTTGAACACGAACAATCAAATTACGTTCATCAGTTGGTGTAGCACGAAACTTAGTCAAAACTTTACGTTCTTCTGATGTTAAATTATCAGCCGCATAATTTCTTCTAGTTGTGTCAAACAAATCCTTTTCGATACTATTTAAAAATACCTCAATAGCGGGAATCTTAGCATATGGTGGTTCTTTGGTCGATTTTTCACGTGGTGGTTCAAGAGGATTAACATTCGGACTTACACTCGTCTCCACCGAAACATGGAAAAACGTTCGCCATCTTACTTTTCTTTTAAAGGCTTGCCAACTTTGCTGTAAATCGTTCCAATCTATGCTTGTAGGTGTAGGAACAAAGGATGGACCACGACTGCAAAGCTGCACCAGTGGTTGTTCAATTAGTTGGTCTGTGAGATTAACCGGTTCGTATTTCTGTTGTATGTTAGGCAACTCAGCTATCCTGTTATTATTCACCACATTCACCTTTCTAGGTTGTACGCCATCATGAGCAAATTTTCTTAAACGCGAGTCGCTAAGGATACGAGTCCATAACTGGGTTCGTTTCTGTAATTGAACTACGATTGAGTTTACTTCTGTAGGATAAAATCCCTTAAGCGACAACAACCATTCACGTTCCTCCACTTTTAAACAAGGAAGTTTATGTTTATAGTGTCGCTCAAATAAATTCATTAACTTCAACGAGCACTTCCTTAATGTCGAATCTACCCGAGATTGTAAATCAGACTCAGTTGTTCCACAATGAAACTTAAGTACGAAGCCCTTCGGAATAACACCACTAATCCGATAGTGAGATAGTAACTTAATATGGTGCTCAAAACGAACAGACTTTTCTCTACATGAGAGAAATCTGTTAAATAAAAATTTTACATTTCTAACTTGAAGTCGCTCCATGGAGACAGAGTAGAGAATAAACAATATATATGCAACAAATATACTCCCTCTGCTCGACAAACTAAACATTAATATAAAATAACAAAGAAAACTGCCACGACTCCAAGATACAATGAAATTTATTTATAATAAAAAATAGCTTAAACTTTCGGCAGCATGCCACCGCCTTCTTCAGAAGCTAAATTCTATGAATACTAGCCTGGCTTAAATACTCTACAACTATAATTAAAACTAATTAATACAATAACTACAAAAGCCTAAAGAAACCTATTGTTGTGAAAAATCATGACTGGTATTCAAACCATGCAAATTAGTGAGTAAAGTGCCAATCCAAAAGTTTTCACACTTTCTTAAGTCATCATTGTTACTATCAATTAACATAAACTTTAAATTAGAAAACTCGCCCCCATGCACATCTATGAAGTGATTAACCACACCACATGTTCTACGCCTATTTTTTATATGTGACTTGTAATTAGCCAAACGAGACTAAAAATTATGGGTAGAACCCACGCCTTGCAAACTACAAGCCACACACTGAGCCAAGTAAACCACATTCACAGATGTACATGTCAAGATCTTACGAATACTAAACAACCTACCAGTCGCGGCCGAACTAAACGACCCACCAGGAACGAGAAAATGTTTGCAACAATCACATCTCCTGGCAGTACATTTAAAACAACCGCAACCTGCAGGCTCCCCACCACGATAAGGATTAGATGGGGCCAGCAGCTCTTTTAAATTGGCCCCCCTACTATAAGCAACTCGGATGGAATTTTTGGGCAAAATCTCCCTAGCGGGCTCATCCCTGTCAATAATACCACGATGTTCCCGAATTATACTAGCTATGTCCCGTACTCGAGGGTTGTATTTCTAGACAATGAAGCAGATGCACATAAAGTTAGTGAACAAATGAGTAAGGGTTCATTTTGGATTTTAGACCATGATATTACTAATAGTACATGTTCTGAGATCTTGGAATGGGCTGAGAGGTGGAAACCTCATGGGTTATCGGATAAATGGATTAATTTTATCACCCATAATAGTAGCCCTATGCCTGGCATTAATTACCCACTCATCAAAACGCATAAACCCGGTAATCCGGCACGGGTTATTACATCTGGTTGTGGTACACCCACAGAAAATTTATCGTTATTTGTGGAAAAGTATTGTAATATTGTAGTTGATACTATTTCTTGTCGTGTACAGGATACTGGGCATATGCTTAACATTATTGATGAGCTCAATTTGGAGGGGATAGATGATGTAGATTTGTTGGTTAGCTTTGATATTATTAACATGTTTCCATCGATAGATAACCAGTCAGGTGTGGAAAGGGTCCGACATAAACTTAATCAATATGCACATAAAATTGATGTGCCGGTTGAATGTGTGGTGGAAGCTTTGGAGATTTGTCTTAAGTGTAACTGTTCAACTTTTTGTGGACAGTATTGGCTGCAGGAAAACGGTACGGCTATGGGCCCTAAAAATTCTTGTTCATATGCCGACATCGTAGCGGAAAATATAGATCAACAAGTTTTAGCAGCACGGACCATTTATCCAGAACTTAGATGTTGGTTTCGCTTCCGTGATGACACTATTGTACTTTGGCGAGGTTCTGTTGAACGCCTTAATGCATTTTTCCAGGCTCTTAACACATTTGACCCATATCTGCAGTTTACCATGGATATGGGTGGGAAAAGCTTGCATTTCTTGGATTTGCTTATCACTAGAGTTAACAACAAACTGGAAACAACGATATATAGTAAACCCACTGATTCCCATGTATATTTAAATGCGTTTCCCATGTATATTTAAATCGTTCCTGGTGGGTCGTTTAGTTCGGCCGCGACTGGTAGGTTGTTTAGTATTCGTAAGATCTTGACATGTACATCTGTGAATGTGGTTTACTTGGCTCAGTGTGTGGCTTGTGGTTTGCAAGGCGTGGGTTCTACCCATAATTTTAAGTCTCGTTTGGCTAATTACAAGTCACATATAAAACATAGGCGTAGAACATGTGGTGTGGTTAATCACTTCATAGATGTGCATGGCGGCGAGTTTTCTAATTTAAAGTTTATGTTAATTGATAGTAACAATGATGACTTAAGAAAGTGTGAAAACTTTTGGATTGGCACTTTACTCACTAATTTGCGTGGTTTGAATACCAGTCATGATTTTTCACAACAATAGGTTTCTTTAGGCTTTTGTAGTTATTGTATTAATTAGTTTTAATTATAGTTGTAGAGTATTTAAGCCAGGCTAGTATTCATAGTATTTAGCTTCTGAAGAAGGCGGTGGCATGCTGCCGAAAGTTTAAGCAATTTTTTATTATAAATAAATTTCATTGTATCTTGGAGTCGTGGCAGTTTTCTTTGATATATACATATACATATACATATACATATACATATACATATACATATACATATACATATACATATACATATACATATACATATACATATACATATACATATACATATACATATACATATACATATACATATACATATACATATACATATACATATACATATACATATACATATACATATACATATACATATACATATACATATATATATATATATATATAGGCGGTACTTCAAAAAATGGCTATGGAATGCAAAAGCTGCTATACTGTTCTCAGTTGTTTGGTTTTGGAGCTTGTTAGTATATGGAGTTCATGGTCAAAATTATACCTTTTCATTCATCCTTTTGTAATCTTTTCATTTTTAAGCTTTTAATATATTACTGTTACCATATCTGCAAGTTGATAGTAGGTTTTATTTTAATCTGCTTTGGGCGATTTTATATAAGTGTTTACAAACTTTGGAGTTTTGCAATAAGATATTAAAAATTTGAACCAAGGAAATTTGAAAGGATATTGCAGTTTTGGTTTCCAATCCGTGTTCGAAATTTGGAATTCCTTTCTAGGTGCTTCCGCTTTGACAATCTACTTTCAATGAAAACATAGGTCAATATATTTCTGCAGACACTGCGTAGTGCATAGAGCATTGAGAGCAACTAAATGCAGGTATAGAATTGATAACAGACTTCCAGAAAATTTGGTTACATGTAATCAGCATGCAGTTTATTTGCTACTATTCTCTAAATTGATAGATATTTTCTACTCGAATCATGAACCACACTCATTGCATGTGTAACCACACTTAACAAATACAAAATGACATGCTAAAATTACCATGGAATACAAAACAATACTTGTTCCGTAAAGTAAATATAACATTTAGGTAAATCAAACACTAATACTGTCTTAAGAAGCGCAAGTGTGAATATTCGGTCGAGAAAAATATTCACAGGATATTCTCACATATTCTACGTACAAATACTAGGTGTGTCATATTCCAACATATTCACATTTGAATACCACCGATATTCTCACAATATTTGCTGGTAATATGTTGGAATATGTGTCAATACTAATAATATTCTAAATAGTATTCATAAGTATTTGTGTTAGAATATTGCATTTTTCATGCAGTGTAAAATCAAGTATCTCCAGCTGCTGAATACCTTTATTCACAGATAATTGTCATCTGTCCAAGCATCGTTGCAAAAATAAACCGCCATATTTGATTGCATGAAAATTTAGCGAGCAAATTTAACTTGAAAACCAATACCAGCCGACAATTTCAAAAAATATAATACATAACATAATCCGAAGATTAGCATCTTGAAACCCAAAATATGAGTTAAACAAGAAAATTGAGTAAGTTTCTTGTTTAACTCATATTTTGGGTTTCAAGATGCTAACTTTCGGATTATGTTTTGTGTTATATAAATTTAACTCGCATACAGGCTCCCCCCCCCCCCCCCGTTCTCTGAAGGACAAGGAGGTGATTAGTGCTTTGTACTTGCAGGCAAGCATCATGGTATATTGTGGCACATCTAGGCCATGGGAAATTAAGTTAATTTTATTTTAAAATCATTTTAAAAGTGATTTCATTCACAATGATTTTTTTAAAAATCAACTTTTGTACAGAAATAAAAGTAGTTTTAATTTAATTTTGTGACAATTTGTTGTTATTTTTGGTTTTTAATTTTAGTCTTAAAGTTGCTGTATTACACTCGATTTCATTGACTTACGAAAGCAACGTTTGGGTCTCTCTGGTCGCCATGCCGAGATTTAGTATCAGTGATCACGCAAAGGAGAAGACACGTTTAGGGCAAGGAGATCATTATGAAGAACCGGGGAATGAAAGAACTTGAGCACAAACATTCTGTGGTTACTTTGGAAAAAGAAATGAAAACAAAAGAACTGTCCAGAGTAAAAGCAAAATGCTGAAAGCTTGACGAGAAGGTACTTCTTGTTTTGTTATATTTTAATTTGTTCCGTACCAGTCATTTCCCTGCAAGTCATTTCACTAGACACACAAAACTTAATATTGACAGGAAAGGCTATAACCAAAGAACCAAGAGAAGGGTAAACCAAATCCTACCCTAAATGCTACATACCTACCCAAAAACTATCCAACCCTAAACCCACCATTTTGTGTGTATAGCAAAATTTATTTAACTTATTGTGCTTCGCTTCCAAACATAATACAATAATTGCATTAAAGAAGCTGGGATACTACAACAGCTTAACACCAATTACAGTGGGCTTTTTACAAAATATCAATATAAATATAGAAACAGAAATAATTAAAAATTTTTTGTGATTATCGTTGAGTAGGGGCGAAGACAAAGTCGAAGTTTTGATTTAACAATAACCACCGAGCCTGAGGCAAATAATTGTTTTAGTATGATTTCATAGGTGATTATTTGGGAAAACAACAACAAAAAAAACCCCAACACATTTTCTTTATTTAGTCAAAACGGCTATCCCGACGGCCGCCATAATTTTAGAAAATCGCTTAGGTGATTATCACGTTATAATCACCTCAAAATCAAACCAATCAGCGCGGAAAATGTAAAATAATCACCAATGTAATCATACTTGGTTTACCCAGGGTATGTTTACACACCGCGATCCCTCGTGAACAACACATATTTTGGTGAATCCCGTCGAGTAGGCACATGTCAATTGTGCATTTAAAATTTTGCTTTAAAGGACATTGGCAACGAAAATTTTTATTTCTTATATCCATTAAACTTACCTACGGAATACTTAATTTTTAGTTTTTGTGCGTTTGTCGCGTTTAGATCTTGCAAATAATTGTGAAAATGTTCAACAGTCGTCCGCCATTTTGAAAAAATGCGCGTATGCTAATTTATGCTTGCATACATTTGTGACGACACAAGATGGGTTCGGGAAATCAGACAATATTGATTATTATTGACTTCACAACTTGTAGCATGAATATTTTGTTGAAATGGAAAATATCGGGGAAACCGAATTGGATAATTGTACAACAGCTCTACCACATTGTCTTGCGGCCATATTTTTAAAAATATTTGCAATAAATGTGCGTATTTCATCGGTTAAAACTCTTTCCTGTCATTAGACTCTTCAAAGAACGATGACTTTGCCGTGGCATAGCTCGGATTTTACGCAACGCAAAAGAAAACAAATATCACCATTCGAATCAGCGTTTAATTAAAGCTTTATCAAAATGTCTTTTTGGCTTTTGTATAGAATGCAATGCAGCCGATGTACGGCCGTTTATATAGACTATATGAAATGTGATATCTTGCAAAATATTGGTAAATTTCATGGTCTGAATAAACATACATTGTAAACAGTTACATTTCATTAAAAATATCTCCGCTTTTTCCATAGCTTGGTTCTTGGCAATTGTACCAGCAGAATCGCTTTGAAAAGCTTTTTTCAGAGAGATATGTTTCACAACTATACGCAGTCAATTCGCTGAGAATAGCGTGAGAGTATTGTCAATAGCGTGTTCGTACGCAAATTTCCGACAATATTAAAGTGCTTGTAAATAAGCTTCGATTCTATTCCATGTATTCAATCGAAATTTTCAGTGCGAAAGCGCTTGAATATAAGCTTCATTTCTTCACAAACAACCATTGCATGAAAGAATTGGTTTAATTTTGAAATGATACGAGTTAATGAGGGTAAGTTTTAATCAAATTTTATATATATTCGCAAGCATAGCGTTTGACAATAATCTCATTGTCAACCCTCCCATTCGAAAACTTGGTCCCAGATACTATATACCTCACGCTGCCGCATAGGAAAATCGGACCAGTGTTGCAATAGCATGTATTACAAATGAAATGTTGTATTGCGGGAATACTTATATACATATTCTGTACATATTCAATCATGAAAAATTAGTTTAATATAAAATGTATTATGTAGGCGACAAATACTGCTTGTAATTTGTACCGCGCGGTTTGCACTTCGTACTCGTACTCCAGCGCCTTCTCGTGGCAACAAAATGAACAATGACCGCATTTACACCAACTAAGATCTAAAAGGCGCCAAGCATATTTGCTCTTTCAAACTGGTGGTCGACATCCTCGTCAGATGAGGTTATAACATCACTTTGACCAGTATCATTGTCGTCGCTGGCGTCGCTTGTTTTTGTCGACGGCTCCGGCTCAAATTGATAGAGGAATATCTCTCCTACTTGGTTCTCACGAATTCTGTCCATTACTCTCGTCAAAAACTACAAATCCTTTAGTAAACGCTTCAAACCGCAGTATACACTCTACTAAAATATATTGTTGTCATTCAGAAACCCATCCTATGTCGTCACATCCGCCAATTTAGCTCACAGATAATTTTTTGAGAAATTGATTCAAAATGGCGCCCAATTTAAATTTTGAAACGTATATAACTCATGAATAGACGATTTTGATAGCAAATTGTTATCATATCCATTATAAGTTATCGTAACACTTTTAAAATAGCCAATAAAAATTTTCGTTGCCAATGTCCTTTAATTCAGTTTTTTTGAATTGAGGCATCAAATGAATTCATACACCAGAACCCAAATTGCACAGGACAAATCGCAATGTGTAAACACCCCTCTAGTAACAGCAAGTTAATGGTCGGATGAGACTTCTGCATGTATTAAATTTGACAGACAGTTTTCCAAGTTCATGGATCATCAATGTTGTAGCAGGATCGTGATGCAGTCACGTAGTATGCAAATATTCCTTTCTTAAATTGAATAAAAGATAGATTAATATGCCTTAAATGCTCGGGGAGAGAGTTCCAAGTTCTAGTTGTTCGAAGAAAGAATGATCGATTATAAGTTGCTGTTTTATGTTTTCGTTGACAGAATGAGATTGCATTGACATTGGCAGATGATCTTGTGACTCTTACGGAAGCAATACGTTCAGGTAAGGAATTTTGAGATATTGATACAATGCCAGTAATAGCTTTGAAGAAAAACCTTAAGTCTAAATATTCATGCCAATATGAGAGGGGAGGAAGTTCTGTCGAAATGAGTCTGTCTTTACAGGATATGTGACACATGAATGGGAGGCCTAGAATAAACTTTGAAGCTCGGCGTTGAACACGTTCCACTCGGCTGATGAGCTCCACCGATTGCGGTGACCACACTTGAGTGGCATAGCCCAGCGCTGGTCTTACAACTGCCAAATACAATGCACGGCGAATCCTTTTATTCGTGATTTGCGTTGCAGATCTACGTACGAACCCCAGCATCTTATTGGCTGCAGCACATCAATCTAGGGTGTGTTTGAACCATGTCAGATAACTAGTAACCCAAATCCCAAGATCCTTCTCATCTGTTGTTACTGCAAGAATTTTGTTTTTGAGGGTGTAGGGGAATTCGGTGATAGTCTTTTTCCTGCTAATGTTCTGACACTTGCATTTATTTTGATTAAATACAAGTCCAGAAGAAGTCGACCACTCCTTTAGATTATCAAGATCAAATTGAATCAAGGCACTGTCTATGTGAGAATCGACACACTTGAATAATTTTGTGTCATCAGCAAAAGAAGCTACTTTTGCATTATTCACCACATCTGGTAGGTCGTTAACACAAAGGAGAAAGAGTATTGGACCCAGGATAGAACCTTGAGGGACACCAGATGTAACAGGTTTTTCAAATGATGTAGCCCCTAGAACAGTCACGTGTTGCCTTCTGTTCAACAAATAAAAGGAGAACCAACCGAGTAAACTACCAGTATGGTGGCCGATCGCTATCACTGATTTTTTTTCATAAAAATATAAATTCTCAGTTTTTTATTTCATTTAAAATCAAATCTAGCTTCAAAATAAAACAAAAATAAAACTAATTCATTAAAAAAAAAATGTAAGTATAAAAAGTTTTTTAAAAGCATTTTACAATTAAAACGAAATTAAAATGAAATTTTATCGGCCTATCGCTATCACAGTATACCATAATGCATTGCGAGCATGTTAGCTTAGCAGACACTGACCCTATAAACAAGATGGCTACTAGAAATGATGCTTGGCAAAGTGATTGTTGGCTGGAAGAAGAAATGAAAAAGTTTGTAAAGCCGGGAATTAAGCGGAAGGAAATTCTAGATTTTTTAAGGCGCGATTTTCCTCAGTATGTGTGGAGTATACCAATCCTTGACCGACGCCTTCGCCATTTCAATATAAACTATATTGATGAAAATGTATCAGTTGACCAGGTGCGTGACGCTGTGGCAAGAGAACTTCGTGGCCCCGGTAAACTGCTCGGTTATCGTGCAATGTATAGAAACGTTAGGCAAGAACATGGCTTGAATGTGCCAAGAGATCTTGTCCATGCTGTAATGTACGAACTCGATCCTGAGGGCCTTGAATCTCGTGCTGTTGGGGCCAAGAGAAAAAAAAACTAAGGGATGTTTTTCAAGCAAAGGACCAAATTGGGTTCACTCGGTGGACGGACACGGCAAGTTGATGGGGTACCAAAACAGTACTTTTCCTTTGGCAGTTTATGGTTGCCTAGACACTTGCAGCAGAAAGTTACTCTGGCTTCGAATATGGACAAGCAACTCAGACCTTGATCTGATTGGACGCTGGTATCTGGAATACTTGTATGAGTCAAAAGTCATGGCTTCCTACATTCGAATGGATAAAGGTACAGAAACTGGTACTATGGCCACAATGCATGCTTTTCTGCGTCGCAATCACGAGGACATTACAGATGCTGGTGACACTGTTCTCTATGGGCCATCCACATCCAATCAGGTTAGACAGGTTATATATATATATATATATAGGTTAGATAGGTTATATATATATATATATACAGGTTATATATATATATATATATATATATATATATATATATATATATATATATATATATATATATATATATATATATTTAATATATATTTAAATTAAAAGCATTGCATTAATGAAAATCAGATATCTTTTATTGGTAATTCTTTTTTATACACAATTTCACTACATAAATGAATTGGTTCCACACTTATGCAGTACTTATGTTTTCTTGTGGTGTGAGAAAAGAAAGGTTTCAACTGAAGTAGGTCATATCATAAGGTCATATCTTACCTATTTCTACTTAAATATCAACTTCTTTGGTCTATATTTAGATTGAGAGGTGGTGGAAAGAAATTCATGAGAGGCTTGAAAAATATTTCAAGGAACAACTCAGTGAACTAAAGGGGGAAAATCTGTATAATCCACATGATGAGAAAGACTGGTAATACACTTGTAAATCTTATTTTATTGTGCTGATACAATATTAGACTAATTGAATTAAAGTAAACTTATATGGGAGGTTAGCTCTTTACTGCTAAGAGCACATCGGGTCTATTTATTTTGCAAAAAAATCAATAACTGCAGAGGTGGATCTGATACAATTTGGTAGGATGTGCTGCCAGTGAATCTATTAAAATGTGCTAGTGGGATGAAGGGCACACTGCCACTCTGTCATTAACAATTTAGTTTTTACTTATCACCTCCAGGTGATTTTTTTTTTCATGAAGACAAATTCTTTATTATGTTAATTCATTTTAAGGATGATACTTGCATTTGTTCTCATTCCGCTACTTCAAAAAGAGTTGAACACTTTCAAGGACACCATTTGGAACACACATAGGATCCGTCAGCAGATAGATACTGAGCTACCAAATGGCGTCCCGAACCATATTTATGCCTTCCCGGAAGAATATGTATGGTTTTACTGACTGTGCTAAGTTTACTAAGATTGATATTGCACTTAACAGATACAATGTCTGTCAAAATAACCTTTCTAACAGCTTAATTACGGTACTTAGGTTGGGCTGTTTCAGAGGAGGAACTTGAAAAAGTAGCAGACTATTCTGGGGTTTTGAAATGTGGAGAAGACTTCCTGGAAAAACCAGTCAGGGAGGAATGTGAGCGCTGGGTACAAAATGTAGAGGATGTTAATCCAGATGATTGGACTGATGCATACTTGTATGTTCGCGAGAATTTTTCTCTCCAGTTATAACAATACAAGCAATTCAATGTACATAAAGTTCTGTTTTATTATAAACTGTTATTGAAAAAACCGATATTCCTAGTAGAAAGTACTTGTGGTCTCATATCTATTTGAAATATGCAACTATCTGAAACCAGTGGCGAAGCCAGCCCGACAATTTGGTCATGCCATGCAAATTTACATCATCATTATTCATTTCTTTAGAAATTGATTCCTTATACAGTCTATAAACACAGAAAAATTTGCATAGCATGACCAAATTATCGGGCTGGCTTTGCCGCTGTCTGAAACATAGAAAGAATAGTTTGACAAATAGGCTTCAGAAAAATGGTGAGGCATTTTCTCAATTCTTCAGGCAGTTACATACTTCCAAGTTCTAATTTTTTCAATGTTCTCTACATTTTACCCCATTATCCCAAATTTATTCCTAAACAAAACTAATTGTGAATTAACTTTAACATAAATTATTAACTTTAACATGAATTATGAATCAGATTGTTTTAGATTCATTAACCTTAATAGTTTGCAAAACTGATTGCAGATATGAGCATCTATAAAGACTTCATTGGCATTAGTATGTAAATTGCCAGTGCAAAATAAATATTCACCATCTGAGGAAGCTTCTCTACTTGCCACTTCGGGATCAAAGAGTGTGTAACCACAACCCTGAATGTCCAGCACCATCAACTGCTTTTCAGACCTGTCATAGGTATAATGGACAAAGCATTGCGCTTTTTGGCGCATATCCAAATCTTCATCCCTGCAAACATCGCCAGTGTTGTTGATGTGTTTGTCAAACACCCCAGGGATAAATTCTTCAATGGTGACGCATTTGTCCGCCCATTTGCCAAAGTAAATCTTGTTGCATTCAAACACTGGACCGAATTTATCAACTAGATCAGCGTTGGTGACAACTTCCTGTTGCATCCTTGCTGTAAAATTTCGTGCCAAACAGTGCATTTGAACAACCTTTTTTGTATGTTGCTCGACGGTTTGTCCCAAAATCTCGATGTCCGAAACGGTTTTGGCAAGATATTTCTTCACGACCCATGACGTGTGGTCAAAGCCTTTGGTTTGGCTAGTGGCTTTAAATGCTTGTCGAAACCCCCCGGTGCCTAGCGAATCCTCGTCTATCACAAATTCAACTTTGTCAGGAACCGAGCCCCAAGTCAAATTCTTGAAGTCAAAGTGATACACCAAGATTTCTGTTGTGGGTATTGACTTTATCTCTCTGCCAAGCTTCAACATTTCCACGGACGACATACTGCGGGGGATAAATTTATTCCTACGGGCTGTGCACGCCTTCGGAGTCGACTTTATCGGCGATGCATTTGGCGAAATATTTATCACATTCGTCTTGCGTGCCTTCTTTCTCGAGATTTCTTCGGTTTTTACAACTTTTTCTTCGCCTTCCACGAATCTTACATGAACGACATTTAAATTTGGTATTTGTTTGACCGATGAGCACGAGGGCCCTTGGTCACCGGCTAAGACATCACAAACGCAACCTTTCCTTACGTCAAAATGGCTTCAGCACGCTCGTTTGATATTCTCAACTGTCACTTCGTCGTACTCGAAAGGAACAAATTCTCGAGCGCCAACTCTCGTGTATTTCTGGGCTTTGCCCGACACTTCTGCACTTAAACGTTGCACTGTCACGCATTCTTCTTCCAAGATCTTAACACCAGAAGTATTCTTTTTGGATCCTCTTTTCTCAGTCATTTTCTTTTTAAAATTTTTCCACGCCGCTCGATCACCTATGTTTATCCCAGACGTGGAGCCGGCGCATATGCAAATTTTCACTAAAGCAAGTACGTGTTATTCTGCAGTGCAATGCATTATGGTATACTGTGATAGCGATAGGCCGATAAAATTTCATTTTAATTTCGTTTTAATTGTAAAATGCTTTTAAAAAACTTTTTATTCTTACATTTTTTATTTTTTTTAATGAATTACTTTTATTTTTGTTTTATTTTGAAACTAGATTTGATTTTAAATGAAATAAAAACTGAGAATTTATATTTTTATGAAAAAAAATCAGTGATAGCGATCGGCCACCATATACCAGAGATGCCACAGCAGTTGTAAAGTTTATGAATAAGAATTTGGTGGTTAACTTTATCAAAGGCTTTGGACATATATCCATATAGATCACGTCAGTTTGTTTCCCAGCGTCCAGTAAAGATCCTATGTAGTTGTGCACTTCCACCAGCTGGGAAGTACAAGATTTTCCTGAAATAAAACCATGTTGGGAGTTGTTGATCAAGACTACCAAGTAATCTCCGATGTTACAAAAAACACAGTGCTCAAGAACTTTTGAAATTATAGAGAGGACAGAAATGGGGCCGTAGTTTTCAACTTGATCTTTTTCTGCTTTCTTGTATACAGGTACAATGTTTGCTAGCTTCCAATCATCACGTACAACTCCACAACTAACAGATTTATTAAATAGCTTAGTTAGTGAAGGTGCAATCTGGTGGGCTGTTTCTTTCAAAAGTAAGCGAGATGTTATCAGGTCCAGTCGCTTTGCTGGTATCAAGCGCTAGAAGAGTTTCCTGAACTTCTTCTGTAGTAAATTGGATGTATGATAATAGTGACTCTGTAGCTGGTGGTTGAGGAGGCAAAGATACATCAGAATCACTGTTCTTGAAAACAGATGATAAATATTTGTTGAATAACTCCACGATGGTAATCGGGGTTGAAGCGGTTCAAAGTTGTGACGAAGCAGACAGATCAGCGTTGCCCGTTGACGTGGACTCAGGAATGCTGGATTCTTATTTTGTTAGCTTAAATCTTGACCAAAATCTTTTTGGGTTTAGTTGGAAGTTAACAAGGGAGGAAAAGAAATCAAGTTTAGTCAAGGGAGGAAAAGAAATTCTTACAGCTAGTCTTAACTATTTTTTTAATGTTAGCTCATAATTATTTGAGCTTGGTGTTTCAGGAAACAGTCAGAGATGTTTGAAGCTTTCGTCAGACAGCTTCCTTTTGCCGTAAGGCGTGGATGACTTTGCCATTTAACCAAGGAGGGGAGTTTCTTTCGAGAAGGGACAAAATCGTTAACTGTTGTGAGAAAAGTGTCTTTCCACAGCAGCCAATCTTCATTTATGTCAGAATCTTAATAATAATAATAATAATTTAATGCTTATATTGCGCAAATTTACATTCATATATGATCAAATATGCGTAACAACTTTTGTGTGTAACAAAATTATACTATATGAATAAGGAGTTCTATTCTACTAATGTACCATAATGGTCATAAAAGATTAAAATAATCTCATTAGCTAGACAATGTTATATGCTTTCCTAAATAAAAATGTCTTAAGTGTTTTTTTTTAAATGATTAAGATTGGCCTCAGTATGTATTTCTCTGGGAAGTTCATTAAAAATTTTGGTGCGGCTGCGGAGAAAGCTCTATCTCCAAGAGTCTTCTTCATTTTAGTCACTTTCGGCGCAAGTAACAGTTCATTATTTGATCGCAGACAGTATTTACTCTTCAGTTTCGTAATTATAAGATCACTTATGTACACAGGTGATAAACCATGGGTAGATTAAAATATTATAACTAACATTTTAAATTCTATCCTAAATCTGATTGGAAGCAAATGTAGTGTTCGCAACACTGGAGTTATGTGTCTAAACCGTGGAGTAAAGGAATCAACCTGGCAGCCGCATTCTGCACACGCTGCAGCTTCTTTATTTGTTTATCAGGTAACCCAAGAACTAAACTGTTACAGTAGTCGAGTTTTCCATCACATATGCATGAACCAATGTTTGAGCTGACTCATTTGAGAGAAACTTTCTGATTCTTCTGATGTTGTGAAGGTGGAAAATTATATATTATAGTGGAGAGATCAATCGTTTGTAAAGCAGAAGGAAGGCCATCAAAGTCACCCCTCCAGGAATCCAAAACTGATCGCTTTAGCCTAGGACCTGCTCTAATAGATGTCTTTAGATAAAAAATAACTCAGTGATCAAAAAACAAACCACTATTTTCTGGATTGAGCAAAGTGATGTTATTTATCTGGTTTGGTACACTGGAGATAACTAAATCAAGTATATTGACACCTCTTGTAGCTAGAGTGTTAAGTTGGGTTAAGTAGAAATCATTCAGATGCTCTGTGAATGAGATTTTGTCAGCACTAAATGTTTTAGCAGGAGATTGCCAGTACTTTAGGGAAGTTGAAATCACCACAAAGTATAATATTATCATGACGAGACAACAGATCAGCCAAAATTGAGTTAAACTTATCTAACCAGATCTTTTCATCATTAGGCGGTCTATAGCAACAGCAGATCAACAGTTTTAGTTTTGAGTGGGTGATTATTTCTATAGAGGTCACTTCGAGGTCAGTTGGATTAACTAGTTCTCGAGATGAATTAAATGAATCTGATTGGATTGCTAGTAGAATACCACCACCGTTGCATGTTTTACGGTCTTTCCTAAAGATTGAATAACCAGTTGGCAGAATTTCAGCGTTATGAATGTCTTTATTAAGCCATGTTTCTGTGACCCACACCAGATCGGCTGACTCGGAAAAAACAAGCTCTTGAAAACGAGATAGATTGCATACTTGTTTTCATCTGTTATGTGCAAACTTTTTAGACTACGGGCATTAATAACAAGGCATGTTGCAGGATAACCTTTTAAACTTTGCATCCGTGGTTGTTGGTGTTGACTATTGGGACCCGGGTTTAAGGAGATAGCCCCAGAAAGGAGAATACAGATTAACACATGCGAATTTCTACTGTTGACTTGAAAGGTTATAGGCCATAGGCATTGCGGTGGTTCGGTGGACAACTAATGTTCCTTAATTCACTATCATGGGTAAAACACCAAAGAGAGCAAATTCTATCAGGTATAGTGGCAAGTTCGGAGCTGATGGTCACGTTGGAGGGTAGGCTTGATGATTGATGACCTTTGCTGTCATTTTGTGCTTTGGCACAAAAGCCTGCATTTAAACCTCGTATGCTAAGCATAATAACATCGTCGATAAACAATAGTTTGTCAATGTATAGGTCAGGATGATTGTGATGGAAGTTGCTGGTTTACAGGAAGTGAGAGACGAGTTAAGGAAAGGTTAGCTCAGAACATACTCGTAAAGAAAAGAGTAGATGGAGGATTCCAACATATTCTGAAGATGGAAAGGTCAATGTAAGTGCAGTATTAGCCAGGAAGTAAAGGAAAGCTACATTTCTGGCAGCTAGACAAATTCATGGAGGAAAGGATGAGTTACCAGCACCTGGAGCAATTGGTCTGATAGATAAAGCTTTAGCTAAATGCTCAAAAGACATTTTAGTTAATAGCATGTTTTCAAGCACAAAGTTTATCAGTTCAGTGTTGCCTTGCATTTGCAAAAAGAAGTTAAAATCATATGAATCATCGGTGGAAAATATGGTGAGAAGCATTGCAGTATTATAGTGGTGGTATTACAGGTAAGCAAAAGTATAGGAAGCTTTATAAAGATAATTGTAACAGTAAACACATACAACTATCCATTCATAATCGCCCTTTGCCCATGCTTGTCCCCTACAATCGTTTAATGCCCTATATTAAATCCATAATTTAATGTTTATGAAACACTTTGTGATGGCCTGGATCAGGGTGACAAAGTATATGGATGGTATCGAAGTCTTAAGGAGATGGTTGTTAAACTAGCAGAGTTCTATCTCTCCGGAAGTAGTGGTCATGTGATTAACTGGTATGGTGCATCTTATACATTTGTTATTTCTCTTGGAGGTGATGGTGCACCATTTGAAAAGGACGACAGTTCATGTGCATGGTTGATTAGTTTTCTGAATATCGAGAGAGGGGTATTAAGCAGCAATGAGAATTACTTACTTTTCAGGGTAAACTGCAGTGAAAACTGCATTCCTGCTCAATGGTTTATTAATTTGCTTCTAGCTGACATATATTCCATTGAAAAGGAGCCAATGAGCTGCACTCATGATGGTAAACAGGCAAGTGTAAGATTTTCATTTGGTGAACTCTTGAACAATATGAAAATGTTAGGCTTTTTGGCAGGAGAATTAAGCAATAGCACAAAATACTTCTCGTCATTCGCTGATGTATCTAGTGACAATGCTAATAATATTCATGGTAAATTTGGTAGGGAGGCCAAAAATACATGGAAGCCCTGGAAATATTCAGACAGGATGAAGGTTCTTAAGTCTGTTGAGCAGTTAAAGAATAAAATTTCCACGAAAAAGTTGTCTGAAACCACCAAACAGTCTAAAGTAACAAGTTTCATTGCCAAGAATAAGAGCAGACAGGAATTTGAACCATTATTGGGGAAAATTGTAGACCCTGTTCATGAAGACCCTTTTGCGCTCATGTGCACAGGTATCGTTGAATGAAGCAATTAGTCATTCGAATTTAACAGACACAACATTTTCCAAAATTCCTAGCAATTCACCCTTTGCAAAGTATATTAATGCAATGAAAACAAAATGCAAACTTTCACACGTTGCAAATAAGATTGTGAGATGGTTCAATGAAACTGGAGCAAATGGCAAAGCATTTGATTATCGTTTCACTGGAAAAGATTCCAGATTATTTTTACAAACATTTCATGTATTTAATCGATGCTGTTGAACCAAGTGCAAAACAGGGGTCTCATACTTATTATGTTTTGGCATATTTTTGTTTGAGTCTGCGTGAATCTGTTCCACTTTTCAGCCAAATTGAAATAAGCGACCAACAACTCCAAGAGCTAGGGACCCATTGTAAGACATACTTTACCCTGGGGCCGATTGTTCGAAGCCCATTTAGCTTAAACAGTGGTTAAACTCAAAATAGAAACCAAGTTTATAGATTCATTCAACAACCAAACTAAACGTTTTGAACCTTAATAGAATGATTATGCTTACAACTACATATTTACTGCCAAATATTTAAGTTAACTGTTTTACGAGTGATGTAAGAGTGTTATTAATTGACTTATCCACCGTTTACGCTAATTGGGCTTCAAACAACCGGCCGCTGGACTATATCTTTTTCGACCACCACCCCTACTGTTTGGACTTTAGGACAAATTGCTCCCGCTCATGCAAAGGAGTTGAAAGCAACATACAATATGGGTCTCGGTTTAAATTCGATGGAGGGCATTGGGGCTAAACATATTTCCATTTCGAGGTACTGTAAGAACACTAATTACCAAAATAGGTGGGAGCAGGTTTTCATGCATGAATATGTCTTGCTCATATGGCTGCATCAAAAAGACTACAAATCTGTGTAGCCTCCCACCTCAAGTTTTTAGAGTTATGTCCCAAAACATGTGAAAGATCCAGGTTTTTGTTAATGTGTAACGAAGAAAGAAAGTGAATGTTATGGGTGCAGATTTTGTCTTCATTTATTGAGTAAAGTATTGTCGAAAAGGCAGGTAAATAACTGCATTGGATCAATCAAGTCCCCATTCTTGCTTCATTTTTTTTTTAATTTTTCAATTTCTTTTTCAATTAGTTCTTTTTTTTTAAATTTTTTAAGTTCTTTTCTTAAACTATCTTGTGGTTGTGACGTGTTTATGTTTATTGTTGGGGTTTTGGTATCTACGCGAAGCGCTAAATACTATGGTATCGAGTTGTTCACTCATTTCCGTTCACTCACTTTCGTTCACTTTCTTTGTTCACTTGTAGCCAATCAGCGACTTGCATTATAAAATTACATCATTGTATTCTGAGTTCTGCTATTTTTTAAAATACAGTATATCTCATCCTCGTGGGAAAGTTTCCTATATATTTTTTCGTTGTTTTTGCTTGGAAAGCTTGTAGATTTTGTCGCCTTTCTCTGTCCAGATTTATCCTCGACTGGTAAGTATTTTAGATATGAATTCTACTAGTTTTACCTGTGTTAATAACAGTAAAATTTGTGATTTGTATGGAGCCATATGGGATTTTATGCAAACATGTTTAATAGGGAATACGGCTTTTAAAAGGGAAAATAAACTTCTCGGGAGGGCAAATCAACCTCTTCGGAGATCAGAACAATCTTTTCGAAGATCAGAACAAACTCTTCTGAGATCTGAACAGTTAAAACCTGATGAGGCTGTGATTCAACATTTAGGAAGTAAGTGTAACCTGGTAAATTTAAAACTACATGTCAATAGTAGCTATAATTACAGATTTTCTGTAAGAAAATTGACTAAACAATCAAATAGTACACGATACAGGAGGGATCATGAACTTTCTAGATTACCTTTGAAGAAAATTATATTAGCTATGAGAAAAAGTTTTTAGTGTTACAACTTAACCACTATTTTTCTTGAAGTCTTAAACAATTATACTGTATGGATCTGGTTTGCTGTATGACTCTCAACGGACTTCATACATGGATTCATGTTGGATTATACATTTACCTGGGTTTTTGAACTCTGGTAACATACATAACAGAAACGTTGAAGTTTTTAGAGGCTTTGTAACTAATAATTATCTGCAGTGGCTTCCAACATTAATTCTGTATTATGACCAATCACTGATTATGACAGCAGCTGATTATAAGTATATCATATAAGTACACTAAGTGTTCATGTATCTGCAAAAGACGTAAAAGTTTTAATGGTTAATAGTGACTGCTTAGCCTGGTAGAACAATAAATAGCCACTCACAAAACAAATTCTAGCTGATAAAATAATTTCCATAACATTGCAATATGTTATCAAGTTTTATTCTTTCTGATATTTGAGAAACAAGTTATCTTAGTTGGCTAGTGTAGCAGCTTGATTTAGCTGGTAATAGGGACTTCAGTTTATATTCATTATTATTTAATACAAATATTGTTGAAAACTTTGTTACTGAAAAAATTCTTGTATTATATGAAGTAACATGGTAAAAGTTCAGTCTCTGTAAGACCTGTTACACAGTGGTTATTACTGCTTGTCCCACATTATCACAATGCCTCCCCCTCAGAACAAAACAGAAAATAGACAATGTAAATTCCCTTTATTAATTATAAAAGTCAACTACAAAATTGTAACTTGTTCTAAATGTCCCAACAAAACAAATTTAACACACCAAAACACCTTGTCCCAACAACAATTGTCCCAGCCATTAATTGTCCTTTAAATAATGGTTATATATAAAAAGTTTATAAATATTGAAAAATTAGATTTTGCAACCTTCACACCAGTGTTAAACATTGAATTGCAATGCAATGCGGGAAACATGCGGGAAAAAATTACCTTGTATATGTATGTATTGAAATCCGTGTGACGTAAGCAATTCTGAGGTCTATTGGCAACGTTGATGCTTCCATATAGCGTAGATACATGCACACGTTGCAAGCCTATTTTTTGTTCTTTGTTAGTAAATATTGGAAAAAATATGTATGTTATTTCGATGCCAATTGTTTTGCTAGATGTCAGGGTGCATTTTCCCAAAATCAGAGCCAAAATGTTAATTGCAAAAACGTCAAATAGCACTGGTTATATTTAACCACCATTCAATCAATCACAGGAAAATTATTGGGGGAGGGGGGCAAGGCCCCTGCCCCTCCTCTGCGGTCCCTTATGTACACATCCACCTTGTCTGCATCATTTGGCCTCACATTAAGTGGTTACCAGTACATGAACAATAATTTATTGCTAAAAAGAGCTCATGTGACTATTGGCAACTATGCTACTTGCCATTTCAAAAAATCCTTTAGGGTGTCAGGCCACCAGCTCGTGAAAAATGATTTGCCTGTGTGAGTTTGGCAAATCTAAGAAGGATTAAGCCCTATGTGTTGTTAGCCAGGCAAAAGAATTTCTGAGTATTGTACAAAATGTGATTTTGTTTGCTTACACCAGTAGTAAAAACCTCTTAATCAGAGAACTGTTCAGTTGACAGAGTAGTCGACCCATTATTGAGAACATCGTCAACCTTTCTACTATGATGATTTGACAATAAATTTCAGTAAGTAGTAAGATTTTCAAATTCATAAATCCCTTTAATTTTGTGACACAGCATGCTTGTTACAAAGGTGAGGGGCCAGCCAGGCTACTGGCCGGGCTAGTGCTAGTATGCATAGTTTTACCACCACAGTATTTTATGTTTTCTAAACATCATTTTGAACCCTGTGCTATAAAGCAACAATTATATAATGCAATTCTCTAATAGTCTGTCTGAGCAAGCATTTTTAAATAACAGTTACATCCCACATGTTTTCTGGCAGATTACTGTACTTATGGAAGTTAAATTACTATACACTAATGCACCAGTGAATGTAAATGCCCATTTCCCAAACCCAGGATAAGAATTAATTTCAAATCCCACCCCCCTGATTTTCCTACAAAATATACATGACCCACCCCCTATTTGGCACTAGAAATCCTTAAATATCCCCCCCCAGTATATCGTTAAAATTTTCATGACCTACTCCTATTTGTGACTTGAAAAATTCATGACCCACCCCTCAATTTCCATAGCCCACCCCCCATACTTTATGACCAGTCTCTTACCTTCTTTTTTTATTACAACTACCATTCCAAAATTGCAATTGTAAACAACCACTCAGATATTTCCACAATATTTCCCCAGCATGTAATACAAGTGTATTAGTTAGAGTGATTTTGTTAAAACGTATTATCAAGGCTCGGGATGGATGGATGGAATTTATATTGGCTAGTGCAAATTTCAAAAAGTTTGTGTAGCTAGTTTTGAGCTACAATATTAAACTGTTTGAACAGATATTTCAATCTTTAAATTAGTGTACATGTTGTACTATTGTATAATATCATACTGTTTGTATTAAACTACTAGAAATACATACATGCAGCAACCCCTCGCCACTAACTAAGAGCATGCAACTAAATTTTCGGAATTACATGAAGTACTATTGTAGGTTGTTGTCATAGCAACACGGCAATTGTTACTCTTTCTGTATATTTTTTCAAAATGACAAAATATCAGTTTTTAATCCTTGTTTTATTGACAATTTTTTGACATGGCACAACATTTGTCATCGGTATGTTATTACGCCTAATGTAAGCTTAAATTTGGTATAAAATACGACCTATTAATTACATTAATAATAAGAAGACAGTCTTGCATTCACAAAACATAAACTTACTCTGGAATTTAAACAGTGAATAGACTGGATGAGTACGGCTACGCTGGTCTTTATAACGCATTAAAACACAAGTATAAATACGCATTATCAACAAACTTGCTTGTTGTTGCAAAAAGTCAATTGTTTGCGCTTAATCTCTGTATTTTCCCCGAATTAATCTCTCTTCAATCTTCTTCGGCAGTCTCCTCGAGCCTTTGTCGTTGTCTACGCTCGTTTCGCCTTGCTAGGCGTTCTACTTCCTCATTTTCCTTTTGCTGCTTGCTTGACTCCATATTTGTTGACCTGATAAATGCTTTTTATTTAATTTTTACAACAATAAATTGTTGTTAAAGTTCCCAAAACTTTTTGCAAAAAGCTAACTAAAGTTAGATATTTGCTGACAGTTGAATAACTTGAATTCGTGATTAATCAATCAACAATAAATTTTAAATCTGGCCAATCAGTGTTAGCCATTCATGATAGTCCGCCATATTGTTGAGATCAGTGAGGATGACGTCATGACATACCATTTTTACTACCTAACTACCACGAGCAACGACTTTGAACTCCCCTAATATGAAATTAGTAACCCTCACCCCGGGCTTATGCCCGGAACGGCGCTTTGCGCCATTGGCTCGGGGATGAAGTCAATTAGCAACAACTAGCAAATTCATACAATTGTATTTTAACAATCACATATGCTTTAATAAGCTTTTTTAAAATATGAGCATCATCAGTTCAAACTAAACTAAATTACCTACAACACTTACAGATTGCAGTTGTGTTGAGGATTCCACTCTCCAAAATAGAATGAAATTACCAACAGTGCCTTTTTAAAAATATATTCTAGTGTAAAATCCTTTCCGTCTGCCAGACAATCTTCTCTCCAGGTAGCCCAAAACTTCTCTTTTGCTTAGTAATCCAAGAAATAATTGCACCGATTTGAGTGACGTGAAAGAAACAGCAATTCCTTTTCTGTATCTTGCTATATAGCATCTTGGTTCGCAAAATATAGGACTTTTAACCTTTCCAGTTTTCGAGTAAGAACAAGAAACATTTCTACCGGTATATGTCGTCTAATTTCAGAGTAATGAGGCCTTTGTGTATGCCGACTACCAGCCAATCGTCTAAAAATCGTTTCAAACTATAACAGCGATTCGTGATTGTGCACCACACCTGCATTTATGTTGCTTCCTTACTGCAAGCGAGATATTCCTGACTCTGCTAAACTTTGTTTTTCTTTTCCATGATCTTTCGAGTGTGTTTCTTGATTTTTTGCCATGTATTTCTCCTGGTTATATTGGGGTGACAGCTTCTTTATTTTTTCCATTATTATTAGTAGATATTACATTAAAGGTCATTTTACAAAGAAATAATGCATATAAAAATATAATGTAATTATCTGATGCTTTATTTTTTTTACTACGGAGCAAATAAATTGTCTTGTCTTGTAAAAATTGCCTTGTCTTGTTGGTGATACTGTATTAAAAGGAAAGGGTATAAGATTAAAGTACTAATGCACATACTATGGTCACAGAATAGAAATAACCAGAAGGGCCACTCGAGTCGGAACCTTTGAAGTTTGTGTCTCCACGCATGTCGCATTACGCATGTTCATTATGCAGGTTCTGGCCAGTCAATTGCCTTTTCTGGCCAATAGGAACGCTGAACAGGCCGTTCCGCCATTATTCTGGCCAGTCAATTGCATAAAAATAGGGAGACATGTTGCACTGCTGAGTGGCCCTTCTGTTTATGTCTATTCTGTGCTATGGTGCAGGTAGACAAACCACATATTTGTAAGCACGTGGAAGCAAATATTTTGGTCAGCAGGGCTTTGTTGAAGGCTTGTACTTCATGTATGTTATCAGATTCGGACTGCGTAAGATTTTTTCTTGATTTTGATATATTTTGGTAGATATTTCGATAAATAGAAAAAAGAAATATCGCGATTTAGCAGATTTTGCTCTTTAAATTTGATTTGTAAAATTGTAAACAATGTTTGGCAATCAAAAAGTGTTTACTACAGACAACGTTTTGGAGCTGCTTGACAATTATTTCGATATTCCCGCCGATGGTGAACACACATACCCACCTGATTATGAGAGCGATGATGATAATATCAAAGAATTGGCTTCAGATAGAAACCTAGATGAAGAACGAAGTACTGTTTTGGACAATATACATGCATTAGACATTGTTGATGCTGTTGATAACGCAAATGATGTCGAAAGGCGTCGTTCTGGACCTGTGAAGTCATTTGATTTTTCAATGTACGATTGGTGTATAGGCCGTCACAAGGATTTTTCTCCAAATCATGGACATATTAGGCAAAGTGTTGGCCCAACAACAGTTCTGTCAAGAGCTGCTACAGCACTCGACTTTTTCAAGCTCTTGTTTTCAATGAATATTGTGAGCAGAATTGTTGTGGAAACAAATAAGTATGCACAATAGTAATATGAAGCTGCTGGCAAAGATTTTGAACCTTTCCACTAAGGAAGAATTTATGGCTTTCATTGGAATATTTATTGCTGTGGGAATTCATCGACTTCCAAGTATTCGTGACTACTGGTCAAATGATTGGGTATTGGGTGTACCACCTTTAGTTCGTTGCATGCCAAGACATCGCTTTGAAAAATCTTTCAATATTTGCACCTCAATGACAGTACAAACATGGTGCCTAGAGGAAACCCAGGCTTTGTCAAGCTTTTCAAGGTGCGCCCATTTATTGACTTTATTCATGCGAACTTTTTGCATGAGTATTCCCCAGGTGAAAATCAATTGGTTAACGAAGCGATGATCAAGTTCAAAGGACGTACAACCCTCAAGAAATACATGCCTAAAAAGCCTATAAAACGAGGAATAAAAATGTGGTACCGGGCCGACAGCAAAAGTGGCTACCTGTCTGACTTTGAGATTTATGTTGGACGATCTGGAAAGGAAACAGAGCAAAACCTTGGGTATGCTGTTGTGACTCGATTATGCCAGGCAATTTATGGAAGATGGCATACAGTATATTTTGACAACTTTTTCACCAGCCTCAGTCTTGTAGAAGAGTTGTTTTGTAATAAAACTCTGTCGTGTGGAACGGTTTGTCTTGGAAGACGCAACTTTCTAAAAGAGCTTTTTGACAAAGCAACCACTATAAACATGAACAGGGGTGACTATGTAGAAAAGTCAAAAGGTCTTATAAAAATGATAACTTGGTTTGATAACAAAGCAGTTCATATTGTCTCATCATTGCCTAAATCTGTTCATGAAGTGACTGAGGTGAAATGGCGAAAGAAAGCTAGTGATCAACAGCTGGTTTAATATCCCTACACAATCACTATGTATGACAAACACATGGGTGGAGTTGATAAAAATGATCAGTTAAAGTCTTATTACTCTATCACATGTCGTTCAAAAAAGTGGTGGCCAAGAATTTTTTTGAGCTGGTAGATTGGAAAGTGAATCGCCAAATCACGTGCACAGAACCATGAAGCTGTTTTGCATTGATCTTGTAAAACTACTGATAGGTGAATTTACATCAAGAAAAGCATGTGGTCATCACTCAGTTGAGACTCCTGCAAGATTTACTGAAAGACACTTTCCAAAAGTCCTCCCAAAAAATGACAAAGGCATTCAAATGCAAAGGAGATGTAAAGTTTGCTCAAAGAAACCAAAGTACTGGTGTGAGGAGTGTAGCTGTCTGTCCTGGCCCTTGTTTTGAACTGTACCACACAAAATAATTTCTAAGTGACATTAAAACTACATTTTTAATATTTATAAAATTATTTTAGCATATAAAAAATAATTTGGTGGAGACATGTGAGAATTACAGGATCCAAAATTAAGGTTTTACTGCAATTTGCCAGACCTTTCAAGCAGACGTTGCGGTACTTTCCACGACTTTGTTTCAACAACACTTGCACTGATTCTGCAAAGTGCTGAATATCAATGCCGTTTCTGGTCAAAGTATCATTTGCCATCAACAACCATTGCCCCTTGCAGCCATCAACACATGGAGCATCAAGCTTTTTTGCCAGAACTTGAAGCCTGCTCAGTCTTGAGCGCTCCAGCTTCTTTTCAGCCTCTTCGAGTTCCCATCCAACAGCCAACGCTTCTTCCACAGCTTTTGCTCCTGTGTTAGCAATGAACTATGCTAAATCATTCTTACCTTCTCTCTTTTGCGCATTTGCTGAGGCAAGCAACTCTAATCATGTTTTTATATGTTTTGCAACTGCAAGCTGCAAAACGTCAAATATGCTCAATCTTTTGCGCTTTCATTTACGTTTATCTCCGTTTGGCTGCTTTGTGTTAGGCTCCTCTTCCACAGACTGTCCATGCACATTCTGACTTGCGTTCATTGTTGTTGGGAAATCTTCATTTGTCAAATTGGGGTAAGCAGAAGACTGGATATATTTGGTATCACTTACTGCAGGTTACATACCACCAGTATATTATCTGACATTAGACCTTACAGTAGCAACCATTTGATAATTTTCAAGATCTATTTATCAAGTGGCATCAGACCATGTGTTGAATTTCAGACTTCTTTATCAAATGAAGAAAAATAAAATGAAAGTATGTTATCTGGTCTCCCAACATTGAGTGAGATTGTACAGTTTGTTGCTGGTCATGCTAATCTCCCATCGCCAAATTTTAAAATTTCTTTCTTGAGTATGAAAGCTGTCTTTCCCAATGCAGATTTGTGCTTCTACAGTATTCAGTCATGGCAGCTATGAATGTGACAATATCCTGTCAATGTCAGGGATATGGATGAGGATAAGTGATCGAAGTATGTTGCATGCCCCTGAAAAAACATGCATGCTTATTAAACTTTAAGTTTTGAGAAATGGTTTATTATGATGTTTGATATATTGATTTAAATTAAGGTTGTTTCAAGTTATCAAGTTACAAGAGCAATATCGCTCTTATCGGCTCTCTCTTACTTTGAAAATTGTCTAACTTTTAAATCATAATTTTGAATAAATTACACATCAATAAACTTGCAATTGTTTACTTAATCTACTGGTCAAAAGTTGGTGCATCTTATAACGTTATTCTTCAAGATATTCCGCGCGGCTTTCTTCTGTGTGCTGTGACATGTCTCGCCATACCAAAAATACTCTAGCTTCCCTTTCGGAAACAGATATTGAAAGATTTGTTTTGGAATCGCCTGACGCAGATGGTGTTGGAAATCACTCTCAAACAGAGAAATCCAACGAGAACACAAATCAAGAAAGTGAAATCAACGGTGATTAATTATTCGAGAGGGCATCCAATGTTGCTACAAGAAACAAAGTCGAAGTGAACAGGAAACATTCAAGCTGTCAGGAATGTAAGAGTCAGAAAGATGAACTAGCAGAAATAAAAGCAATAATTGCTGAAATCAAATCAAGTCAAATTAAACAATGTGAAAATGCTGTGTTAAGTGCAGTAGAATCTGACGCTAAGATAAAATATCTCCATAATGAAAACAAAGTAATGGCTGCAGAGATCAAATTACTCAAAGCTACGATAACTGACCTTGCTATAGCCAATGAAAATATGAAAAAAATTTAGATATAAAGCAGAATGACTGGATCAAGATATCAGAGAAAGCAAGCACATCTAAGACGACTACATCACAGACGACTACCTCTAAGACCGCAGCAATGCCTACAACACAGAACCGGTTTGAAATGCTAAATAATGACGAAGATTTTGAGCATGTATTATCCCCTGAACCTTTCACACATAGAAGTGAAAACTTAAAGAGACAGATCCATGACTACAGATTAAAAAATCAATTCAAATTTAACAAGTCACGGAACAAAGTACGGAAACAAAAAAGAAATGAACCAGCAACTCAGCGAAGCCCATCTTATCAAACGACTGAGGACAAGAAAGTGTTAGTGATTGGTGACTCAATAATGGTCAAGCACATCGAACGGCAGAAAATCGAGCGGGCTGCAGGCTGCCGATCTGCTGCCCATTCATACAGTGGTGCAAGAGTTGAACACATTAGTCAAAAGATCAAGGAACACTGGTCTGAAGATGAAGAATATGATGCAATCATCCTACACGTGGGCACCAATAACCTCGTATCAGAAGAGCCGGAAGAACTGGCTACTGAAATGAATACCCTCATTGAAGATGTCAAAGACCGCGCAAAGTCGATTGCTATCTCCAGTGTAATAAAAAGGTATGATAACCGAATTCCAGCTAGCAAGATAACTCACTTTAATTATTTATTAAAAGATCTATGCACTAAGCATGCGTCTAATATTTCATTCCTAAGCAATGACCACATTGATAGGTCTTTGCTGAATCGATCTAATTTACACCTAAACCAACAAGGTGATAGAGCACTAGGGGGTGTTTTCTTCTCATTCTTGAAATCTTCAGTTAGAGTGAGAACTTCTGGTAATATATATAATTCAGCAGATAATAATAATAATCAGTTTTTTCACCATGTCAATGGCCATTGGAACAGAGATTGGACAATATATCTGCAGCATGTCAATCGAGTAATGAAGAATTAGATCTTAATTGTTCTTCCCAGAGTGTGAGCAGCGATTTCTTATCTTGCCTCAATTCCATTCCCAAAGAAAAAGGTTTCAATATGGCTTTTCTAAACATTGTTAGTTTACTTCCAAAAATTGATGAAATAAGTCACTCAATGTCAAACACATCAATTGATATCATTGCTTTCAATGAGACTCGTCTAGATCCAAATATAACTAATGGCATGGTCCACCTCAATGATTATGATCTTATTAGAAAAGACAGATCAAGAAATGGGGGTGGAGTTTGCATATACTTGCACAGCTCTATTAACTACAAAATAAGAAATGATCTAGTTCCTTCTGAACTGAAGCTGTTTGTGTAGAGATAATTAAACCACATAGCAAACCATTTCTGGTTCCTACAGTTTATAGACCACCAAGTGCATCATCAGAATTCTTTGACCATTTGGAAAAATTGATCAAAGCTACTGATGATGAAAACAAAGAAATATATGTACTTGGAGATCTAAACTGTGATATTTTGAAAGCAGATGAAGATTCTAACTTCCCAACAAAAAAAATTAAGTCATTGTATGAAATATATCAGTTGTCACAACTGATAGATAAACCTACTCGAATAACCATGACAACAAAAAGCTTAATTGATCACATAGTTACCAATGCACCAGAAAAAAATTCCAACACTGGTGTCATCCACACAGGTATAAGTGATCACAGCTTAAAGGGGGGGTGACAGGCGACATGCCTTATCAACGCAGTGCTACAGTATTTCTAAATCTTTTGCGACAAGGACTGAAGGCAATGTATTACTTTAAAAATGTGCATTTGAAGCAGCTGAAAAGCGCAAAATAAAGGATTAAATTAGATAGGGAAAGGTACTGAAACATTGTGCGAATACCTCGAAGTACCTCGTGTTAACAGTATGCCGCAAGAACAGAGTCAGACAAACAGGATAGCCTTGGTACCTTTTGGTATCATATTTGATAGGTAAAATACGTGCTTGATACTTACTTTCATTGAAACGTGGCTGAAGCTTTAGATGAGCGATTTATTCTAAATAATTAGCTTTAAATAAAATAGAAAAGCGCGTCATCAAAGGGCGTCATAATCACTTTACCCAGGTGCGTATCGCAGCAATTGTATTCACAACAGATGAAAGCTTTTATAGAATTTAATACCAATAAATTAATATCAAAATGCTGTTCCATTGTCTGCCATGGTGGAAATTCTTCATTTATGAATTCGCACAGAGCTGTAGAGAGAATTAGCGATGATTAATCTGTGAGTTTTTCCTGCTTTTGCGTTGATTTGCAAATTTTAATTTGTTATACTGTGCTTTGGAATTGTCTACAATTATTACATTGTATCACCAAAATGCCCACTGCAAAACATCATATTAACTTATATTCGTATCAAAGTTGCAAGTTGTACATATAAGGCGATTTTACTCGTGTATTGCGACAGACAAGGATGGTTAGGCCACTTCATAAGAGGGCTGTAAAAGGCGAGAGAAACAGTACAGGGACGTCAAAGAAACGCACGAAAGAAGAAACTAATGTTACGAAATTTAAACAAATTCAATTTTCCATACTATTCTTGTAAAAGAATAGGAAAACCTTGCCCAGATGGTCCGGTAGATCAGCACAATTTTTTCGTGTACAGCTCTAATTTAATTTAGATATAGCAAATTTTCTTCGTAGGCTTAACGCGCGTCCCTTTTCGTATTGTGGAGGAAAACACAACCAAAGCTTCAGTTGCTTTTCAATGGAAGAAATATATCAAGCACATATACCGCATTTTGATCTGAAATATGAGAGCTATATAGGCGGCTGTACGGTTCCTCTGTTATTGCGGCAAAAGCACAAACGGTATTTCAACACATGCTCTCATGGTGTTTCAATACTTTAGTCTTTATACATAAAATAGTATCTGTTCTCATACAGGATTATATGCATTTAATATTTTGTCATAAAAATTAGCAATGAAGACGATGAGATGCCGTAATTTTTTTAGGTTAATGACAATTTGCAACTTGTGCCAAGTTGCAAGAAATATGTATACTCTGAAGTTTGGTGGGGGCATTTTGGAGACACAATGTACCAACTTTAGACAATTCCAAATTACAGTATAACAAGACAAAAGCAGCAAAAATTCACCGATCAATCATATCTAATTCTCTCTATAGCTTTTTACTTGTTGATGTATACAGAATTGCTATCGTTGAAAGTCATATTGGCATATTACCACATTGGCATACAATTATTGCCTTACACGCAGTTTGATAAAGTGATTATGACGCGCTATATATAATGATGTGATTTTTAGTCTATTTGTAGCTAATTATTCAAATAAATCTCATGTAAAGCTCCAGCAATGTGTTAATGAAAGAAACATATCAAGCCATACTTTACCAATAAGATATGATACCGAAAGGAGCCTAGCTCTAGGCTATCCTGTTTGTCCGACTCTGTTGTCAGTGCGGCCGGCGACACTTCATCACGACACGTATAATATATATATTCGCACAATGTTTCAGTACCTTTTCGTATCTAATTTAATCCTTCATTTTGCGCATTTCAGCGACTTCGAATGCATATTTTTAAAGTAATACATTGTCTTCAGTCCTTGTCACAAAAAATTTATAAATACTTTAGCACTGCGTTGATATGGCAACAGTAAACTGACTTCCGGAGTGGCCCACCAATTGTTATGCGCAGAAAATATGCGTACTCGCCTGTCACCCCCCTTTAATATTTGCAATTAGGAAATTTCTATTGAAAAAAAAAACACAAAAGCACTGTAAAGATTAGAAACATGAAAAATTTTGACGAGAAAAAATTTAAATTAGAACTGCTAAAACAACAATGGGAATGTGTGTATTTTCATGCTGAAGATCCTAACACAATGTGGGAAATTTGGAAAAAATTATTCTCAGAGGTTCTTGATAAACATGCTCCACTTCAACACAAAAAACCTAGGTCAAAAAAAAGTTTCTTGGATTACAAGCACTATCAAGACAGTGGCGGATCCAGGGTAAGTCAAAATAAATTATAGCAGCTCAATTTTAAATTCAAAATAACTTTATAGCAATGTCATTGGTTATGAATTTCAAAAGAATAAAATCTAACCAATGAAGTTGCTTTGAAGGTATTTTAAAATGTAAATATATCCTAGAATGAGCTGTGGTAATTTATTTTGACTTACGCTAGATCCGCCACTGTATCAAGAAGCTTATAAATACAAGGGACAATTTAAAACGAAAAGCCATTTTAACAAACCTAGAAAATGATTGGTTGAACTATAAAGCTAGTAGAAATAAAGTAAATACTGAATTAAGAAAAGCCAAAAAAGATTACTATTCCTTAAAAATAGCTGGTCATAATTTCAACTATAAAAAAAGCTTCAAAAAGTATCAACAATTTATTAGGCAGGCAAAGCTCACCAACAGTGGTAAATGAGCTAAAAGTAGATGGAAGTAATTTAACAAATCTCAAAGACATTGCGGAAGGTTTCAATAATTATTTTTCAAACATTGGCCCTGACTTGGCTAGCAAAATTGATTCTTCAAATCACAACTTTGAAACATATGTTACAACTACTAAATCAGAATTTCCTGCTTTCCAACCTGTTACTGTCAGTCATGTATATCATTTTTTACTAGGGCTTTCTCGCAACAAAGCTACAGGGATTGATAAGATTTCTTGTAAAATTATTAAAATAGCTGCCCCAGTCATTTCAGATACACTAACTCTTATTTTTAATCAGGCTATTACTATATCTTCATTCCCTGATGAATGGAAAACAGCTAAGTAATACCTGTGTTTAAAAATGGCCAAAGAAATATGCCTGGTAATTATAGGCCAATATCAGTTTTACCAGTTATAAGCAAAATTATGCAACGAATCCGGTATGATCAACTGTACAACTATTTAACAAAATTAAAACTTCTCAGTGACTTTCAGTTTGGTTTCCATTAATTTCACTCTACAGCCACTGCTTTACTAGACTGCACCAATGATTGGTATATCAATCTAGACAGAAAAATGTTTAATTTAGTTGTTTTAATTGACCTGAAAAAAGCATTTGATAGTTGATCATCAAATTCTTTTGAAAAAATTAGAGCTGTATGGAATAAAAGGACAAGCTCTAACTTTGCTCAAATCTTATCTTACAAACCGAAACCAAAAATGCCAAATACAAAACTTCTTTTCATCTGAACAATTAATAAAATGTGGTGTGCTACAAGGTTCCATTTAAGGGCCACTATTATTTTTACTGTATATAAATGACTTACCACAATGTCTAAATAAAACTAAACCATGTTTGTTTGCTGATGACGCAAACCTAACAGCTTCAGGAAATTCTCTAACTGACCTTGAGGTTGCAGTAAATTCTGATTTAGAAAACCTTAGAAAATTGCTTGTTGCAAATAAGCTTAGCCTAAATGTAGCCAAAACTGAGTTCATGTTGATTGGTTCCAAAAAAATGCTAAACAAGATATCTGATTCTAAACCGTATATCAAAATTGACAATAAAGAAATAAAACAAGTTTATGAATGCAAAACTCTAGGAATAACTGTTGACCAGCGTTTATCTTGAAAAAGTAATACTGACATTATTTGTAAAAAAATAACTGCAGGAATCTCTGCTATTTGTCGTATAAAACCTTTTATGGAAAAGGAAACACTAATTTCCATATATAATGCTATTGTTCAGCCCTACTTTAATTACTGCTGTGAAGTATGGGATGTGTTCAATGAAACACAATCAAAACGACTTCAGAAACTACAAAATAGAGCTGCCAGAATTGTTTTAAATATGAGCAATGAAGTAGATCATTCAACTGCTCTGCATGCATTGGGCTGGGGGAATCCCTTAAAACAGAAAGGAAAAAAGCTAAAGCAAAAATTATGTACAAAATATTAAATAAAATGGGTCCAAAATCACTTGCTAATTTATTTTCACATAAAAGTGAGAAAACAGACTATAACCTTCGAGGGATATCAAGCAATTTTTGCCTACCAAAACCTCGTACTAATAATATGAAAAATAGTTTCATGTATGATGGAGCTAAACTTTGGAATTCTATACCAGAAGATATTAGGAAAAGTAAATCGCTTTTGTCCTTTCGAAATAAAATCGCTGCTCACACTTATGAGTTATAAATATTGTAAATAATTTATCTGTAAATAGTTCAAAACTTTCTCAGTTATACATTGTAGATTTCTACTCTTACACCGACATTTTCTAGTTTATATATCTTGATGTAAATAGCTCCATAAATTAATTCCTTATACATGTAAACTTCTTACAAATTTTTACACACGCCCCTCGTGGTAATCAGCTTAAGTTGACGGGGTCAGCATGTATAAATAAAAAACTTCTATCCATCTATCAATTGTTTATATTCAAGATCAGTGCATATGGGAAGGAATTGGAGGCTTCCGGTAAACTAATATAGTAGTTTATAGTGAAGTAATCTATAATATACAGTATTGCATGAAAAAGAATGACAAGGTTATTAAACGGTTACAACACAAAGCAACTGACAAAAAGGTGGCTACAGCAAATGCTGTTATAAAAAATATAATTTGACAAAGATATTCAAATTTATCATTATATATTTCTTACAATGTGCGCACAGCTTGATACAATTACTGTACTTCACAGGAATAGTTTGCCAGCTAGTAATATTAGGCGTGCTACAGTACACAAACGATATACAATACATTAAGTTTTTAATTAGTAACAGTACAAATTAGTGCACTGTTTTCTCTTTTGAATGTCATTAATCCGTATTTAATTCAGGGTTAGAGCTCAAAAGATTATTTTACAGTTATAGTCCATGAATAATAGTCAAAAGAGGGTCCCCATCCTACATGTTTTATTGGTTAAAGCCTGCAGATAATTAACAAATAATAAAACAAGTATTGAATTTGGTTTTTTCAAGAGATCTAAAAATAATTAAACCTTTGTCTGTGTTATTCGTCTTAGTTTGCTTCAACAGATAATACTGAACTCAACCAATAATTGGTTATATTAAATGTATCTAATACTATCCAGACGGCTATTGTTCGACGATGTAACAAAAAAAGTGATATTCTAAAGCTACTACGATTGAATAAACTTTCCTCTACACATATTTGAAGTTTTGAAATGATTTAAAAATCATTAAATTTCTCTCACACTTTCCAACGATATTTTGAATGGTTATCAAAATAGCATAAGGGCGAAAATATTCGAACATGACCCTTATCAACGTTTTTGTCTTCGAATTTTATTCAGTATATTTTATCTTCAAATATATTGAAGACTGCAAAGAATTCATTGACGGAATATCAGAACGAAATCTGGATGAAATATTGACGATTATTTTGCTGACAAGTCCATATATTTTGACCCAGTAGAAGTATATTTTCAACTGTTTAAAATATTGGGTTTTTCACGTGCATGTGCAGAGCATCCAGATAGCATGCTATTTTAGGAATGCCTGTTGCAAAAGACAGGCGGAAAACACGCTATATACGAAATTTGAACCCGTAGATACGGTTTCCGAGTCCTGGGGAACCGTAGGGTACTTTCTTCGCATGTTTTGACAGGTGAAATGTGATACGTGTTCACGTTTGAGCTGCAAGTCGTTGTAGCATCTTCAATATTTAATATTTTTCGCTCAAAAGCGGCAAATATCTTGGGAAAACGATAGCGATTCATTCAGTGGAATTTTGAGGAAAATACAATGAAGGATGCCATGGATTTTCGCAGCAAAAGGTCAAAATATTTGTAGTAATTAATACTGTCGAACGTAAACAATGATAACGCGCTGTAGTTTAGATTTCGCTGTATTTTTTTTTAGTTCGTAGTATTTTCGTATGAAACTTAGCTTAAAATGTAGAGAAAATTGTAGCGATTATTTTAGTGGCATTTTGAAAAATATACGATTAGATGTAGGATAGCAAAGTTATTGCTGTATTTTTTGCATACGAATTTATAATTATGTTTTGATATAGCCCAAATGCCCAATACTGGTTTTATATTATTGTGTATATGAGCTTTGTTTATAATTATAACTACTTTCTGTGAGAGAAACGGCAAACGAGCTGAGCAAACTCTACTGCCTAAATGCCCAATACAGGTTTTATATAGTGTATATGTCGTACATGCTTGTGATAGAAATTATCTGAGCTTTATTTTGTTTATGATTATAACTGTACTTACTGTGAGAGAAACAGCAAACGAGCAAACTCAAATGCCCAATGCAGGTTTTTATATAGTGTATATGTCGTATATGTTTCTGCTAGAAATTATCTGAGCTTTGTTTATTACTATAACTACTTACTGTGTGAGAAATAGCAAACGGGCAAATTCTACTGGCTAGGACAGTAGAAGTTGCGAGTGTGAATTTCAAAAGTTGTGAATTTCAATAATTATTGCTCCTTAGTGTTTGGTGCACTTCGCAACTTATAAGGTAGACATAAATGAATAATCACTATATATCTGGTAGGGTTGACAAATAGCAGTTGCTGAAGAATTTATAGGAGTACTAGCATTTCTACTTTTTTTCTTATCTCCCGCAGCTAGTGATGCTTGTAAGCCTGTTCCTTTCCACTTTCCGAATACATGCGAACAATCGGCGCTAACTGTCGAAGCTTCCGGCCTATTACGCTGCTTCACGAAAATTCGGACAACGCTCACCACGTACCGCCGTTTGAGTATGAGATAGTGGCTTGCCCGCAAACGGACTAGCCACAAAAACCAGACAAAACTAGGGGTGCACTGGATAGTGAACTTCTTGTCCAGCTGGAACTCTAATTTTTGTAATAAAAAACTTAAGTTAATATTTCAATTGATACTTTTTGAACCTTGCCTTAACTACTTGTCCCCGAGCCAACGACATGAAGCGCCGTCCTGGAAGCCCAGGGCGAAAGTTACTAATTTCGTACTAGCGGAGCTTAAAGTTGTTGCTCGTGGCAGTTAGGTAGTAAGATTGGTGTGTCATGACGTCATCCTCAATGACGTCAATGACTGTGACAAGACTCTTGAAGAGAGATTAATTCTGGGAAAATACAGAGAAGCGCCAAGAATTGACTATGGCGTGAAACACAATGCAAGTTTGTTGATAATGCGTATTTATACTTGTGTTTTAATGCTTTATAAAGGCCGGCGTAGCTGTACTCCTCCAGTCTATTCACTGTTTAAATTCCAGAGTAAGCTTATGTTTTGTAAATGCAAGGCTGTCTTCTTATTACTGTATTTCAAAATATTGACGAACTTCACATCTAAAAGAATATGAGCGAAGATACAAAATTGGCTTGAAACGGTTTTATTTCAAATTCAAACTTTATGTTAAAAATTCAGTTTCACATTTCAAAACGTCTAATGTAATTAATAGGTCGTATTTTATACCAAACTTAAGCTTACATTAGGCGTAATAACATACTGGTGACAAATGTCGTGCAATTTTAAAAAATTGTCAATAAAACAAGGATTAAAAACTGATATTTTGTCATTTTGAAAAAATAAACAGAAAGAATAACAATTGCTGTGTTGCTATGACAACAACCTATGCATGTACTTCATGTAGTTCCAAAAATACAGTTGCATACTCTTAGTTAGTGGCGAGGGGTTGCTGCATGCATGTATTTCTGGTTTACATTGCTTTACAATATATTGTCTCATTTTTGGAGACATTACTGAAGACCAAGACTGGATAATGTTGGTGCAAGTTTCATGCTGTCTTTTCTGGTTGCTTGACTATGAATGAAAATGACAGGGTGTTCATTTTTTGAACTTAATTATTTAAATATGCTGGCAACAGTTTTGAAAGTGAATATCACTTTTTGAACAACATGTGTTACTACACTTCCTTAAGTTATCCGTGCAACTAACCTGGTATCCCTTCCAGTGTGGACCGTTTACTAAATCTGAATGTAATGTGGGAACAGGGCCCTCTTCAATACCAAAATCCTCAAAACTGTTAGAATTGCCACATCATGTGCAGCAGGAAGGTTTGTGTATCTTAATGGAAGCCACCCTGTCCATATTTGATGTGAACTTCTAAACAGTGGGTGATCATTCCACTGAGTTACTACGTTACACAGGGCAGCATTTATTAATAGAAGATACACACAAAGTGAAGACAACAGAGGTGAACTTCATCATTTGGGATAAAATTAATTATAAATATGATAGTATTAACAATAAATCTACTTACAACAACCTATTAACTTCATGCCAAAGCCTTTCAATTATTTGGTTGTAAACTGAGTTGCCTGCTATTATGCTACCTCTATTGCATTCTCTTGTTTGTAACATAAATCTGCCTACAGCTATGTTTTCAAGGCCCATATTGCTTTGAACTTGGGATGAAATATTGTAGAATGTTGTTGCTTTCATAAACAGTTGTAAAACAGTATCTGCTCGATTGTTGGTTGATGCTTGTAAATAAACTATTAGTCTAGAAAAGTCATTGATTCCTCCATGTATGACAAAGCAATATCATGAGATGAGGTTGTGATCACCATCAATGGAATGGGCTTACAATGAGATATACAGGTAGACCATCATAAAATGTTCTTAACTTGTTGGCTGCCAAACATTGGACTACCAGTAATTAATTGTCTTGCATTACAGATTAAAATACTAAACTAGGGTGAATCTGGGTGCAGATGCCACTTAAAGGGTTGACACAATGCATGGGCAGTTTTGATCAAATTATTGAGTGGCAGCCCTCTCGCCTTTCACATAAAATAGTTTTAGGCAAAGGTGCTGGCTCTTTTCCATTCATCAAAAGAGCTTTGCAAGTTTGCTGCAAATGTTTCTATCAGAGCAAAATACACAGCAGTTTAGCTGCAAGCACTTGTAGTGAGCTTGGGAGTTGGTTTTTGTGATGGGTGGGGTGGAAGAGTGTTAAAACCTACTGTACCAAGACCAGATCCATAATCTAACACCTTCTACTGAGGTCCAACAGTAAAAGGCTATTAAAAGAACCCATTCTTTGTAGTCAGTATAAAATAATCATCACCACAAAGAATTAGGACCAGGTACTCTCTATATGCTCGTTCAATAACGTTACGAGATTGCCAAAAAGCTAAAGCGACTAGATCTAGGCATTTCAATTTTGCCCCCAGTCTGTGCTGTTGTATTCTTAATCCTATCAATCTCAATGCTCCTTCGACCAATCCAACCACTAACTGTGCAGTGACTGACATAATCTTGTGTGTCATGCAGCGGTTTGTTTGCTCTGTGCTTTGGTTAGTTTTCTGCCTGTATTTTACATCAAAAAATGAAAATTCTGTTCTTGAGTCATGTACGAAGCCAATATCAAACAGCTTGGTGGATATTTATTCAGGAATGGCTTTGCAGTGGAATAGAAGAGGCAATATTACGGCTCATATTTTTGCCTCAGGAATTCAACCTCGCTTGCTAAATGGATATGGAATTTGCATTGCTGATGAATTACATTGGCAAAGCGGAACTCTATTGTTTTCACCATTATCGACCGTTTTTGTTGTAAATTCTCTGCCAGCTCAAAGAAAATAAATATCTAGAAGAATTAGATATTGTAACTCAATGGTTACGGAAAAGTTTTTGCAGTGGGATAGAAATGGCAATTTTACGGCTCATATTTTTGCCTTGGGAATTCAACCTCACTTGCTAAATGTATATGGACTTTGCATTGTTGATGAATTACAATGGCGAAGCAAAAGTTCATTGTTTGCACTCTTATCGACCGTTTTTGTTGTAAATTCCTTGCCAGCTCAAAGAAAATCGATATCTAAAAGAATTAGATATTACAACAACTCAACGGGTACGTTTCGTCTACTGTTGGTGTGCGGCGATGTTGAGATGAACCCTGGACCAAATATTAATAGGTCATCCATCCACAATCAAAGACAAGCAGCACCTCAATGTAGACAGTGTGAGAAGCCAGATGCTGTAAGCATTGCATTTGTACTGAATGTTATGATTTTATACAAGCAAAGTGTACCCAAGATATCGATCCTAAAATTGTCTTCTCTTCTATTCCAAAGACATGGATATGCCCCAAATGCATAGGTAGTTTTCTACCTCTTCACATGCATAATTTATCACTATCGGACAAAGAAAGTCTGGCTTCCAGTGATAATGAAGTTATGGTAGATATACATCTTCAGGCACTGAATAATAGGGATATACAAATGAAGATCATGCACATAAATATGCAAAGTATGCTTTCAACATTTGACAGGTTGCTGATGACTTTGAGGCAGCACCCATTTGATGTTATAAGTACGAGTGAGACGTGGCTAAAGACTAATCTTCCATCACTCCAACATGTTAATATTCCTGGATATTGCAATGATTTCTGCAACAGGGACGAAATAAAAGGTAGTGGGATTGGGGTATATGTGAAAGAAACAATAAAGTTCAAACGACGAACAGACATTGAGAATCGCTATCCAAAAATTGAACACCTATGAATTGAACTTCCAGGCAGAAATAAAAATAGTAAAATGTTATTGGGTACCATATATCGCTCGCAGAGTAAATGCATTTTTCTGAGTGGTTAGATACATTAAAAGATTTATTAAGTGAACTTGTTTGTTGATGGGATGGAATACTTCTTTTAGCAGGTGATGTAAATATTGATATGCTCAAGCAGAATAACCTAGATGTCAAATGGTACACTGAAGTCCTAGACTCTCTTAATTTGGAAGAAGTGATTACCAAGGCAACGAAAACGACTAAATCATCTAAGACACTCATCGATCATACAGTAACAAATCTACTGCAACATTTCACATACAGTAATGTTTTACCATGCCCTCTAGTCAGCGATCGGGATGCACCATACATTACTGTTAATGTACGTATACCCCAATATGAACCTAGGTATAAATTTATTAGGAACGAGAAACAGTTTGACGAGACCGCATATGTAGATGACTTTGCTGCACCATTTGAAATTGTGTATGCTTTCGAAGATCCTGATGATCAAACAAGCGCTTTAAATACTATGGTTCTAGAGTGTCTAGATAGACATGCACCTTTGCGGCACACCAAACTAACAAGGCCGCCTGAGCTATGGCTCCATGAACATAACATCATTTCCCTCCAAAACAAGTGCAAAATTGAACACCGAGAAGCACACAAACGGCCTAGCAAAGAAAGTCCATGGAATATATTTAGAGATATTTGGAATAAGCTTAAAAGGGTAATCAGGAAGGCAAAAAGAACGTTTATGATGAAAGCACTTTCATCTAAAAGACCTACGGAAGTTTGGAAGACAATACATTGCATCTTAAATCTAAGCCATCGGCCACTTCGTGTTGATCCTGATAAATTGAACTCGTATTTTGCTCAGACTGCTCAACATATGACTTCTGTGTCTTCCCCCGTGGCAATGGAGAATTAAATCAGCTAATTACTCAGTTTGGTGAGGACTCAAATTTATCATTTGATTTTCGACGTGTAAGTTATGATAAGGTTCTGTGTGAAATCAAAGGGTTTACAATCTGATTGCTCTACCGGTCCTGGTAATATACCTACTAAATTCGTTAAACTCGTTGCGGAGCATTTGGCATCGCCTGTTACATACATCATAAATACATGTGTTAAATGGAATGAATTCCCATCTTTATGGCAGATAGCATGCATTAGTCCCATTCCTAAAGTGAATGAACCCAAGACGAATGATGATTATCATCCAGTTTCTATATTACCAGTGCTGTTCAAAGGTATATGAAAAGCTTGCTTTGCGGCAAATGGCTCAGTATCTCACAGACAACTCTGTTTTTCATCCAAATTTAAGTGCTTATCGAAAATGTTTTTCTACAACAACTTTGCTTGGCATAAGGGATGACATATTAAAACCTATGGGAACAGGGTGAAGTCACTATTGCTGTCATGGCAGATTATTGAAAAGCATTTGATACTGTTTCTTATGAGACAGTATTGATCAAATTGCACCAGCTAGGTTTTTCCAAGTCATCCTTAACTTAATTAGTGGCAATGCGCCCTGAGATTGGCAAGTGGGTAAGTGGCAATGCACCCTGGATTGACACCTTAACTTGCGAGCATGATTGCTGAGCACCTATTGACCTGGTTGCCTAGCAACGAATACGAAAATAAAATGCGAAATTCGAGCTTTTCAACGGTGCATCGTGTGAGAAAATAGGTCAAAAACTCGCAAAGTTTTTCAAGTTTAAAATTTTAGTTTTTCAAAAAAAAATGAACTATGGTGAAAATGTTGCAAGGATAGAAATCATAGCAGGATTTAAAAGCAAAAAAGAAGAGGTTTTTAAATGATTTACAACCAAAGTTTAACATCGAATGAAAGGGACTGAACTGACTTTTTGGGTCAAGTTTTTCCATGGACCATGTGCGAGATTTTCAACAAAAAAGATGAGGATTTCTCCAAAGTTCACCAAATATACAAGTTGGAAATCACAAGAAATATGAACACCAAACAGAAGTGAGCAGATAGGATATTGTTTAAGGGTATTTTTGAGTAGAAATATGCAATCAAACACCCGCAAAATTCGACTGCGTTAAAGTTGGTTGAATCTAGTTTAAAGTTATCTTTTAGAGGAACTGTTCTTGCGAATTTGTGGCATAATTTTGACTGTTTTCGTGACCCGATTGTTGGTCTTCTTGTTCAAGCTGTTTTTTAGCTAAAGTATGTTCAAACGACATCAGGTTGGACACTGTGTGCGTATGTAACATTTTCGGCAAGAATAGTTGGAGTAAAATCACATTTAAATTAAGTAGGATATACAAAAATCATTGTTATATCTATTTCCATAAATTTTGTTTAAAAATGATCACTCGTTTCAGAGATATTGTGATCTAAATAAGTGCATTGAATTAGTGTGCTTACTCGTCCTGTACGAAGTCCACACTCGAGTTCTACAGCTTTTAAAATGCTTTTTATTGCTTTTTGTATTCCCACAAAACCTTAAAATATATTAAGCAGATCATACAGTTAATGCAAAATCATTTCCTAGTAACTACCTGTTGAGTATTGAAGAAAAAATTATCGAAATAAGACCCAGACTGTTATTTGCAAAATGCCGCTTGTCTCTGAAATGGCTTCCTTGGCAGAAAGCCATCAATTGAAGTCCTGACAAAAAACATAATTTAGCAGTTCTCTTGGGCCCATTGTTCGCTTATAGGCCGTATTCTGTGACTTCAAAAGTTGTTTAGAAAATGATTTTCGCTGCCCCGGTTTCCCAACTACTTTTTCTCAATATGATTCTATGGACTTTTATGTGCTGAATTCGAATTTTAATGTTGTCACTTCCAAAAACCTGCAGTTTTTTTTAAATTTACGATCAAAAATCGATCTTTTCCCCCATGAAACTTCATGTTATTTACAATTATTGTACAAGTCCAAGTCTCTTAGCAGGGGGTTTCTTGCTGATACAAGCATTTTTGTATTGTTTTGATCATGGAGTTCACGAAGTCATACTTTTCCAACGAAAAAATACATACAAAATGTTGCCTTGATCATTCCATATTTATTTATTCTTATTTATGTTGTTTATTTATGTGAGAGAATTGTGGACATTAGCCAAATGGTCTGCTATGCAAATTTTTATTTCCCTATTTTGTATATATGCTGTCAGTCATAATAATATCACTTTTGATATAAATATATAATTTATTATATTATATTAATTTCAGTTTTTGTTAATAGTGTGATGTGTGAGTAGTGTTTAAGGTATAAAGTAAAAAGTACTAGACAGTGCATATTAGGCACAGACTGCTGTAGTGCATTTTTACCTAATACTTGAATGTTAACAAGTGATAAGATATCACCATTGAGAAATGTTTCAGTACAAGTGCATCTGGGTTATAGTAGGCTGTACATTCCAGGTAGAAGTTCTACTAAACGTGGATGGGACTATGCACATGATAGTTTTTTACACTTTCTGAAATTGTTTAGTTAATGGTAAAACTCAAATTAAGATCATTAAATTCAATAGTATTTACAAGCCATGTAACGTTGATTTTTTATTAAGCTGCTAGTTTTCTAGTTTTGTAAAAAAATTTTATGTTGATTTAAAATATTTATCTGGTTGATAGTGCTATCCAATATACTAACAATATTATATAACGGAAGAAAAAAACATTGGAAATGATCAATGATGTGGCTTGAAGCATTACAGTTATATTACACAGCAAGAAATTATGGGTTGTAACAGGTTGTTGAAAACAGGATCACTACACACATCTCATCTTAACACTACACACTTTGCAGATGAAATTTCCAGTATGATACTGTAATGGTGTGCTACAGTCTTCTACAAAGCCTCTAACTCAGCTGCTATAATAACTAACTCAGCCTCAGTAGCCTGACCATTTAGTCACAGAGTACCACACAGAGGGCTCACTTCATCTATTTTCCTATGGTTTTTGCGTAACGGCCTTTTGCTCAAACATGCGCTGAAGAGTGGTGGTCACCCCCCTGAAATATTCAAAATGGCGGCAAAGTTCAGAGCCTTTTGAGGTTGTCAGGGGGGTGAATGCCTCTATGCACTTGCTGGGATAAAATTCTTAGCAAGTGCATCGAAGCATTCACCCCCTGACAACTACCAATCCGCGTTACGCTTTTTTCGTCAAGTGAGCCCTCTGTGTAGTACTCTGTGATTTAGTCCTGCTATGCAAATTTCAAGGTGTTATCATTATTCGTTTCTTAGGAATGGATTCTTTTCACAGTCAATGAATATAAAAATATTTGCATCGCAGGACTTAAATCTTCAGGCTGGCTACTCTATTGTAAGCTTCTACATTTATTTCTGGGAATGTGTATGGGAATCTGATTTTTATTGTCATTGTTGATTTTAATTGTGTTCTAGCTCCTACACTATGTAATCTTAAAAACTAAGATATGAAGATATGTGTTTTAACCAAGCCGGCTTACATAAACTAATATTTTAAAACTAAAACATTATTCAAGGTCTGTGCAAGAGAATTTAGAGATCAATCTTATAGGTCAACTATAACCAGACTGGAAACTTTGTCATGCGCACGGAAGATCTTCTGTGTGCACTTCAAATTCCAGGTGAGCAGATGAAAATTTAGGTGCGCATATTTTTGTTTAGGAAGTATTGGGTGCGCATGTAAAAAAGTCTTACTTGTGATGAAAGACATGAAGTATTATACCAACGGACCAAGCGGAAGTAAACATGAGTTAATCAATATTTATAATATGCACCTGCCTCATACCCGGCGTCTCCGATATTAGAAATCTTATTGTAAAAATCTCACAATATTTAGTAATGTAGTATGTCAGTTGAAGAAAATACTTGCCACATTTGTCACAATCCAGTTGAAAATGCGCACAGATGTAAGAAATGGGCAGTATATTCATCTGTTTTGTGGAGTCTCTGAACTGAACGAAGAAAGTGAAGGATATGGCCAGGAGACGTTGTGTAAATCATGTAACAGCGATACTTCCAGTGCTGGTACGAGGTTGAACTTTCATATTAGTGAACGACTTAACGTTTTTCGCGATTATTAAGTGTCTATTACATAAATTGATATTGATCAATTGATGTGCCTGACACACAGTATGTTTTCTGCCACTGATAGAAATCAATCATTCATATTATCACATGTGCTAAAATAAATGCTTTACTTTTGAAGATGTTAATTTTAAAATACTCTTTTTTATTCAGTTGTTCATATAGGAAAACAATTTTTATTTCATTTAGTTGTTTGCCATAAAAAATTGAATTTTTCCATGATAAAAAATTGTATTTTTGTACTTTCTGGAATGAACGGTCCTGTTCAAAGTTAAATTTGGATATTAAGTCATTATATTCTCAAAATAAATTTATTTTAAACGTGCTATTCTGCATGCGTTATTTAGATTCAACATTGGCAAAGCGAGCGTTTGAAATTCTTAGCGGCCGGGGCAAAAACTTATCTTCGAAACAAAAAAAGGCCAAAGAGCTGTCATGGAAGCTCGCTTCCTGGTGTGTGCCTAGCTTGTTTTGGGAAGAAACGCTCATGATTCAGACTAGCAAGGTACAATGAATCGGCAGTAAACCGGCACATACATTCCATTCACGAGGGCAAGCACGTCGAGGTCGTGAGTATAAATGATCCAAATGCAAGAGATGCAAAAAAGGCGCTCGAAGCCTCAGAAGAAAGAGAAAACCAGTACGTTCCTTAACATTCACTTAATCACGTCACGTACATGGTTAATTACTGGCGAGAAATTAAACCAAATTCTTGTCTTTTTTTTTCGGTTAGGTCTAGGAAAAATGACAGAAAACGCGGCATTGAGGTAGAAAAGACTTCTCAGGCCGACCAACTGCCCGAAAAATTGCCCCGCCTTGACATATCTGAAGTAAGTAACCTGTAAGAATGCGACATTTTTCATGCGAGGCAAGACCATCCAGAACTCAAACATTGTAATACGCCTTCAACATCCACCACAATCAGTTCCCAAGTGCAGCAATCCATAACAACTTTTACAAGTGGTGGAGATGTTTCAAACAGATTACACCCAAATAACGAACCCACAATCGAAGAAATTTCAAAAAAACTGGACAAAGTTCTTGCCATAGTATCTCTTAGAGTTAAAGAGGAAACAACATCATTTGACAGATTGCCGAAACTCCAAACAAACTCCTAACCCAAGATACCAAGATGCAAAAAATCTGCAGGAGTTTCTGGATGTATGCCCAGACATCGAAATTTTAAGCATCAGCCATAAGCCTGGGAAAGAAATAAAATGCAAAATTTGTGATGAGTATCTACACTGCAAACCTGGTAGCTTAAAGGCTACTGCTTCTCGCCTCCCAACTGTGGGAAGGATGCTGACTGTCTATCAACTGGCTTAAAGATCGAAGACTACCAGTATCATTGCTTTACAGAAGGCAGTAATCAAACATGGTATAGATTTAAGAAGACACTTGTTGCTCATCTTTCGGGAACTGACAGCAAGACCCACTCTGATGCTTGTGTATTTCTCATGGAAATTGCACCAACAAAACAGCAAGGAAGAATGGTGGTGAAAAACCAGCCGAGAGCTATCATCAATGTTGTAAAATCAAAAGCTGCAGCTCTTCACTATGAAGATCATATGGCAGAATTATGTGCTGCTGGTGCAGATGTAGGAGACTTCAGCCATAGCCGAAAAATGTTCCTGCCTATGATCAAAGCGATTGATGCTTATATCGATAACCGCGTTTCTACATTCCTGGCTAGACCACTCGCCAACACAGGGCTACCCCCTCACTACTATGTCGCTGCTGACAAATCACCAAATAGCGAACCAGTCCAGTGGCAAACGAAGAAAGACAAGCCATTTTTTTAGATGCCCAACCTGTTTACGAGGACTCGTATGGAACCGGTGGCACAGGAGATGAGCTCGCCAAAAAGATTCTGAAAGATCTAAAACGTCACACTGGCGTTGAAGATGAGCGGATCCTTTCCATGGCGGGAAAAGTGACAGATGGCCAATATATTAACGAAGGGTTTGTGGAAAGAATGAACAACGCTCTTTGGGAACATCTTTCACCTGAAATCAAAGATGAATTTTGGTGGCCATTACAATGGGATCCTGCCCACTGGCTAGATAAAGTCTTCGATAAATTTATGGATTCCGAATTTGCCTCCTGTCTTTTGATGAGAACTAAACTTTTCCATACTTTATTTAGTTATGGGAAAATGCATTCGGTTGCCAAAGCCACTGCGAAGGAGCATGATCTACCCTTTCGCACCATGATCTCTTTTGCGAAACAGCATTTTTTGAGCTTGAGCTACCAACAATTTGTTCGACTCGAAGACACAGCTTCGCTGCCTATGTTGAAACATACAGAGATCATGACAACAAAGAGATTAATGAGTACAAATTAGCTGGACAGGATTTTGTTTTTGATCTCCTCGGCCTGATTGATCTGCTTCGGCCTGATTGATCTCCTTCGGCCTGATTGATCTCCTTTGCCCTATTGTCTTTCTCATGCTTCAAAGCCAGTTGCTGTGGTGCTCAGGATGGAAACTAGTTCCCTGGTTGAACCAAACAGTCAAGCAGTTGCAATTTTTCTCTGACAAAACATTCACCACCACGTGGAAGACCTATGTGCCATGAAGTTTGAAGATGTTGATCTGGTGGATGGATTGTGCAAGACGAGACGAGTGGCAAACCAACAGAGTGGAAAATGAGAGAGCTGGACGACTGTCAGTCTGACTTAAAAAACCTGGCTGTGGGGATGAACGAAGAGATAAAGCGTAGAAGAGTTGATGGGTTGCCCTAGTTGTTGGAATTGTTATCTGATTGTTTGGACTTTGGCCAGCTCTTTTGTTGTTTGTTTGGTAGAAGAGTAAACATGGATTGTTTTGAAACCGATAAACCACTGCTTGCGCATTATGGAAGGGATCAATTTCGCCAGTGTGTAGAATTTGTCGCGCGGCTTCCGTATGTGAAGGAGGTTGTGGATACACGCCAGCTAGAGTTGGATAAAGATTGCAGTGAGTTGATCTTTTGAAAGTTGAAGGACACTTTGCTCAAGACCATTTGGGGAGAACTGTTCCAAACTTATTTCCCACACTTCTTCGCCAAATTAGAAAAAGAGAATGTCCAAGTTCCAATTCAACTAAAAAGTGAGCAACATATTTCGTCATTCGCAGCAAACAGCAGCGGGAACTTTGACTTGCTTGACAAATTTGAAATCTGTTTGACTGGTGGGGAGGAGTTTACTGCTGTATTAAGGGAAGACTGCATCATCCAGAGACTTTATAACGATCCCGACTTCTACGAATCAGTTGGCCGTGAGTATTGCATCATTTTCGACATCATGTACTCTAAGGCAGGAACCAAAGCCATTGCCGAATCAATCTATCGTGTCATGGAGACTCAAGAAATGGATGGCGGACAAAGCCATGATGTTCTTTCCTTGAGAACTAAAGTCGATAGACCTCTATCTAAAAGGTGACAAAGAGAAGGGTCTAAAATGACATTATCTTCCTGTCTACAAGGACAGAAGATCCATAAGCAAAAGCGGTGAGCTGTCCAAAGTCCTGTTACATCATGCTGAGATGAAAACAAGGCTTCCCTTTCTTCCCTTTGATGCTCATCAAGTAAAGTTTTAAACCGAACCTTATAATCTCATATTAATTATTGAGCTTTTTGTACAGATTACAGTCAAATATATTATAGAGGTTGATATTTCGTTTCATAATGTATCGTGCATGGTCTGATGATGATCGACAGTGTTGACTGTTGAGTGTTGTTGCAAATGTCACCTTACATATGTTTTCAAATAATTCCTGTGAGAAAAATTATGTGTAAAAAGTAGATATAATGCCCTGGTATAACAAACAAAAATAAAGCTATATTTAAGTTGATTTCAAGTGTTGTGGAACATCATGACTTAGGTGTGAAACAGCAAGTGTGTAGGTGCACATTTTGCATGGCAACCAGTGTCCTTTTGTGCGCATGTTGCAAACTTTCCAGTCTGTAACTATTATATGTGAGGTATCAATAAACCTCCATTAATACTAAGCTACCAAAAAATTCCCAGTTTTATTGAGAGCTGTTGTATACCATTCTTGCTGGATGTGCAAAAGCATATGACTCAGATTAATAACTAATCAATAGTCTCATTGAAACAAATATTTAAATGACACCATTAGATGCTCCTGAGAAAAATTATGACTTACAACACTGACGAGGAAAATAAGGTCGTATGTATGAATTGCATAGCAGAATGTTTGGCCAATGTGCACAATTATCTTACATAAAATACAAAACAACATACATTTAAGTTAGTAAACAGGCTAAATGGGCCGAAGCCCCTAAAAGTAACTGCAGAATCTTTGCAAATGCAAATTGATAATTCTTTAAAAGCTAATGTTTCCCGTATTTTCGTATCTATTTTTTTTTTAAATTGTATGAATTCAAATGAACTCAATGATAAAAACAATACAAAATCACATCAATATACAGATGACACGACAATCTATAAACATTGTGAACCAACTGAGATTGAGAATGGAAAATTGGAAATGCAATCTGCGCTTGACAGGTTGTCATCTTGGTCTTTGCAATACCATTTAGCTCTTAATGCGAAAAAGACAAAGGCTATGCTTTTTTCAACCTCCCAAATGTCACGATTGCATGGTCTTGATGCAGTCTCTCTTGATTTAAGTGTGAATGGAAAACAAATTGAGTGAGTTTCAACCTTCCCTTTGCTTGGTACACAAGTTCATCAAAATCTAAAGTGGAATAATGAGATAAACTCCAAGGTGTTTGTCTACTATTGGACGTTGGCGGTTGGTAGCAAACTGAAGCATCTTGCTCCCTTTGCTGTAAGAAAGCAACTATCGGAGTGTCCTATTATTTCCAAATTCAATTATAATAATGTAGTCAGTCATCCGATTGCAGACTATCTTTTAAAATGCCTTTAAAACACCTAAACTGCTAGTTTTGTTCTTTGGTGCTATGCCAAAATGCTTGATCTACCAACATTACTATGGTTACCCATTGCTGAGTGTAGAGGAAGTCACTTACTCCTTGCTGCTTACAAGGCCATGTATTTTACTAATTGGCCGCTGTACCTCAAACTAGATGTTTATGCTCATGGAAGATCACTTAGACCTTCGACAGAGACAATATTAAAGGTGCCAAAAACACCAGGCACCTTTCAAGACAGTACATCTAAGAGTTTGAACAGTTTACCTTCCATTATTAGAAACTGTACCTCATTAACTGAGTTTAAAAGTCTTTTATTGAAACATTTAAAGGAGAAAGCTGCAAATAGACTTTGTAGGAAATTTAATATAAATGTGATTAATTGTTGTAAATATAAATTTATTGTTATTATTATTATTATTATTATATCCCTCACAAGAATATCTAATTTATTTTCTGTAATTGAAGAAAAATTGTGCTCAAGTCCCAAAGACATACCAAATTCTTGTTTACATCGACCAAAACATTCTGGCACTATCTACCCATTTGATACCAAGATTGTTTCTGAGAATTTCTGTATGTCCTTGTGATATCTCAAAACGAGGCCTCCCAACACTGCCATCACCATTCTCTGTTCGAAGTACATGGTATTCACGTGGATCATCATTATAAAGTGGTTCTGGTGTTGTTATTCTCTGTCCATTTGCGTTTGTTTGGGCTTGATTTGAGTTGAAAATGTAAAGTAAAAACAGAGAAGAACAACATACTTTCGGTTTATATATTTCCTTTCAAAAGCATGCAACTTACAATCACGTGACTCCACATAGGGAGCCCAAATATAGTCTTAAAGTTTATCATTCAGACATAACATAATAATATGAAGTATCTATAAAGTTCATAGAATAAGTTCAGACATCGTGGGGGGGGGGCATAGCTGTCGGGTCCAATCCATGATGTTGTGTCTTACTGCCACTGCTGATGCTCTTTTGCTTCTTTGCACTGGTTGAGGAAGACGGTCTTTGTTTTCTACTGATTCTTCGCTGACTTTTGGTTCAATTTCAGCTGAGACTTCGAGAGGGTACAGTTTTGTTATTGGTCTGTTGGTGCAACCGTTAGCAGTTCTTAGATTGACCGCCCGTACACAGTTGTCATTACCTCAAATCAAACTCTCTACTACTGCTAACTTCCATCTGAGTGGTTTTGTCGCTGTGAATCTGTACCACATCTCCTACTTTGACTTTAGTGTTACCAGCAACATTAGATGCACCATGAATCGTTCGTAACGAGGTCAAGTATTCTTGCTTCCAGCGTTGCCAAAAATGCTTTATTATTCTTGCCACACGTGAAGCATTCTTTCGTAGTTCAACATCGTTTCCATAGGTAGGATCATCTAACTCGTCATCTTCAACATCTGGATGAGGGAGACTGGTTATTCGTCTACCATACAATAGGTGGGAAGATGTGAGTGGGTGAAAATCGTCGATGAAAGGAGAGACATAGGTCAGGGGACGGTCATGCAAGATAGCCTCTATTTCTGTCACGATAGTTTGAAGAGTGACCAAATCAACTGAAGCTTGTCAAAGAACTTTCTTCAATAACATTTTAGTGAGTCCAACCTACCACTCCCAAAACCCTCCATACCGCGGCGCTCGTTTCGGGATGAATTTTTAACGTATACCTTGTCTGCAGAGCTCCTACTTGAGCATTGGTGACTGAAAGAGCAGTTCTAATGCGGCAGCTGCTGCCTGGTAAGTTGTAGCATTGTCGGAAATTAGGACGTCTGGAAGAGATTGACGACTAACGAATTGACGTATGGCAAGAAGAAACATTCCGACGCACAGATCATTGACCACTTAGAGATGTACTGCCCTGGTGGCAGCACATGTAAACAAACAGATGTATACTTTGGATTCTCTGCGACAATTTTTAACGTAAAGCTCCCCAGTGAAGTCCACTCCTGTGACTGCAAACGGCCGTGACTGTTGGAGTGTGAGACTTGTTAGTGGCGGTGCAACGAGAGCTTGAAATGGAAAACCAGACACTTTTTTGCATGTCACACTTATTCTCCACCTTTTTTACTTGGTATCTACACCAGCTGGAATCCAAAATCTCTGGCGTAAGGCGGTTAGAGTTGAGCTTATGCTGGCATGTAACTGGTGGGCATAGATGTCGTGGATGAACAGTGTAGTAATATGGTCTTTCTTCGGAAGGAGTATTGGAAACCTAGCTGTGTCTGTTACAGGTGCGTTATGAATCCTCCCGCCACAATGAAGTAAACCATTATCATAATAAACAGGCATAATTGTCGTGTCAAGGGTGGTCGAGATTTTGTTGGCGACAGAATGCTGGCTAACTCAGTTGCATAACGGTGGTGTTGCCGGCCGACTATCCATTTCCGTTGTGAAGATGTGAGTTCTGCGACAGTAAGGGGTCCCTGTCACTGGTCGGACGGGTTTCTCGTGTTATGAATAAATCTCAATATGTAACTGGTGACATGTAGGAGTTTGCTGAGTGTGCTGTATTTGGTTAGGTCCATGAAGTTGCTGATAGATGGAGATGATGGTGGAAAAGTCTTGTTAGACGTTGGTTTTACTTGTTGACCTGGTGGGTTGACCTGTAGGTCCGGTGGAAACGCATCATCCAAATCTTCTTCATGGTTCTCAACAAGGATGGTACTCGACTCCCATGTTTGCCAATTGCACTCTGATGATAGCCAGTGTGGACCATGCATCCATGTGGATGATAATTGAAGCTGGTCTGCACTTACACCTCGTGTTAGCAGATCTGCAGGGTTGTCTGACATGGGACAGTATCGCCAGATACTTGGTGGAAAAAGGCCTTTGATCTCTTGGATTCGGTTACTGACAAATTTTGGAAGTGTTTTGCTGCTATGCAGCCAGTGTAGGACAATCTGGCTGTCTGACCATAGGAAGACTTGAAGGTTGGGGAAATTTTGTCAAGGAATTCTGGAGGAAAGCTGCAAGATTTGCACCAACCTTCGCCTGCATGAGCTCTAATCAGGGCAGAGAGAGCTTTTTCAGTGGAGCTACACTTGTCTTGGCCATTACAAAGGCGATTTGGTTGCCTTTTCGTGTGTAAGCCACAGCTCCATACGGCTTTGGGCTTGCATCTGCAAACACGCAAAGTTGTATAATTTCTCCAGTCTGGTGCGAAGTAAAATACCTCCTCAAAATTGTTGATGTGTTTGTTGACTTTCGATGTCCTCTGCAATAATGCTGATCAAACGATCTCTTACGTCTCCATCTATCGATTCGTCCCAGTCCACATTTAACTGCCAGATATCCTGCATGAGGATTTTAGCTCGGATTGATACAGGTGTTATGAAGCCCAGACGATCATAAACCTTGGACGACTCCCTCAAGATTTCTCGTTTGGTTATGATGGTGTCCTGAGGTATTTGAACTTCTTTGGATGCAAGTGTTGATGTATCTGCTCTACTGTCCCATCGTAGGCCAAGAATATTAGTAATCCCATTGTCTGTGTCAAGAACTCCATCGGTTGCAGTTTGGTTTTGAAGAAGGGGACTGTTGGACACCCACGATCGCAAATTGAACTTCGCCTCAGCCATCATGCTTCTTTACTCCTGATAATATTTCAACGCTTCTGTATCCGTGTTGTGCCCTGTTATGATGTTGTCAACATAAAGATTTTCCTTCATGCCTTGTGTTACTGGTGTCTTGTGATTGTCGAGATGCGTTTGTAGAACAGCTTTAGCATGAAGGGTGAACTCGTAGAACCAAATAAAACTGACCTAAACCGGTAGGTCTGAAAGTCACTCTATGGGTCGGTCGGGTCTGAGGGCCAGAAGAAGCATGTCATATCGCGTTCACCCTCACTGAGTCGGACTGGTGGCAACTACAATCAAAAACTATTCGAATAGGTGTTGTTGATGACTCTTTCTTGACATGGTGGTAAAGGGTGTAGTGGGCATGATCAGATGGCTTAAAGTTGTGGATCTTTTCAGTGAACCCCCAGCTTTCCTGCTTTTAAATAATGTTGTCATAGCATTTTAGGAGGTCTGGTGTGTGATTTAGCCGCCGTGCAGCAGCTCATGTACGTTTTTCATAAACATTAAAGTTAGTGGGAAGAGGAGGATGCTCTTCTTTCCATGGGAAACTGGCAGTGTAAGCTCCATCATCACTTTAGGGGACAGAAGTAGCCCAGTAGCTTGTCAGAAATTCTTTTTCGGGGGGGGGTCGATCTGGGGAGATATGCCAATAGACTCCAACAGCCAAAACTTTTGCAAATCAAATTCCTCATTTGTAGAGGCTGCTAGATGTAAAATGCTTGTCACATCGTTCTGTACACGCTTGGACTTCAGCGAACCTGAGAGTGAATAGCCTAGCCACGATTATACTGCTGTGGGCCCCCATCGCCTTGAATAATCTTATCTTCCACAATATCCCAGTAAAAATGAGCACCAACCAGTAAGTTGATTTCAAAGTTACCAACTGGACACTGGATGTGCTAATTTCAATCCTTTGAGGTGAGGCACGTTGACAATGTCTGTGTGATGTTTAGATTCAAGGGGTGTTGCTATTTGTGGAACAACTAAAACTTGGAGTGGAATTCGATCACCATTGCCAGTGATAATGTCAACCATTGTCACATCTAATCTCCTGTGGGAGTGTTCAGTATAGCCAAATGCAGACATTGCAATATTTTCCTTAGAAATGGGTTTAGCACCAAGTTCATTGGCCAGTTTTGTGGTAATAAAGAAACGTTGTGCTCCTTCGTCTAGCAATATGTTGGCGTCTCTACTTGTGTTTCCTGCTCTGACCTGGCTGATGGCAGTTTTAAGCAGCATGGGACAGTCATGCATCATATTGGTTTGCTGTGTTGGAGTGAGTGTTGCATGAACTTGCTGTGGTGGATCATCAACTGGAGGTAGGGTCCCATCCTCTGAAGGGGTGTCACCTTGGTTCTCTTCCTTTTCACAGATAGTAGTATGGTGTTTACTACCACAGTGTCTGCAACGATATTTGGAAGTGCATTTGGCATCAAGATGAGAGGTCTACAGACAATTGTAGCATAAACCCAACTTCGAAACAATTGATTTTCTTATCTTGGGGTCTACCACAATCGTGCATTCAATGGCAGAATGATTTCCCTTGCAATACGGACAGCTTTTTGATGAGGTTTTCGCTTGGTCATCAGACCGATTGGCATGATATGAAAACTTTCCCGTAGTTATTTTTCCCCTTACCCCAGTACAGAAGGATGCGGTGGGTGTAGGTTCAAACAAGGGTGTTGATCCAACTTCCAGTACTCTGAGTTCATGTTTCAGAGTCTATCTTAAGTCTTGTATAGTCCAGTCATCCCCCTGATGGGCTCTAGCTAGGTTACATTTAGTATCATCTTGAAGTTTAGTCATGATTAGTGGAACGAGGAGATCCCCAAAGGACTCTTGTGATTTTCCCAGAGCTTCAAGAGCTTTGATATTTGTTTCCATGGCATCATAAAATGAGCGTAAACTGTCACAACTGTTACTAGGGCAAGGTAATTCCAAGAAAGCCGACATATGAGCACTGTGTCGCAAAAGATTTTTCAGGACCAAGGGATCTTGCTATGGCATGCACCGGGGCATTTTGGATGTTCTTTCCAGATCCATGGATGACCCAAAGTTCTTCTGCTGGCAGAGTGTTCACAACTGACACTGCAAGCACAATGACATCTGTATCGTTGCTTTGGATCTTAATTTTCTTGTAGCCATTTAGCGTTGCATCAGGAACATGAAGCACAAGGCAACTGCCTGATCTGTCTGCTTCTTCGTGTGTACATGGAGCAAGGACACCCAAGTCTGTTCTCAGTGTGGAAAACAGGACATCTTGACAATGGGTGGAAAAGATTTCCTTATCGGAAATTGGTAGTGAGACAACCTGAAATATACAAAATTGTTAAAAGCATGTATACCCACACAAAAATACAATGAGCAACATCTATTGTTTAGAAAACATAATCTTATTTTTATCTGCTATTTTCTCAAAATTGGGGAATACATATCACAACCATAAAAAGTATAGCAACATACCTTGTTTGCGAGAAATTTGAAAAGTTTGTCTTTGTTATTGTTGACTCTTAAAAAGCTTTTCCAGTCTTTTGGAATTCATGTTGATGCCAATACTTTCTGCCTTTGCCAGTACCCCTCTTTTGTCGCAGACTTCAGTGAGTCCTCTTGATATACATCCCAAACTAGATCTACTCTTTTGGCTCTTTAAAGATGTTTCAGGATGTAGGGCACAAATATGCTTAAATAGTATTCTTCAAATGTATGTGCTGTTTTTGGTTGTAACATTTGCATGATAACAGCACTATCAAGAATGACTGCATGTATGGCTGGTTCATTCACGGTCTGTGCTGGTGTGCTAGGCAAACACTTTATTAAGTCTGCTTTCTGACCTCCTCTTAACTGACCTTGCTGTGACAGCAATGGTGGCCAAGGCTGATTCTTTCACTTGAAAAAGTCATCTAGATTTCATTTCTGACTTGACAAGCTATATATAAACCTGAAAACAAGGAACAGCCCTCCTTTAAAACTGCCAATTTTGCCTTGTCTTTAGAAACAGGTTTCTTGTTTGGGGTGTTAATTGGGTGTTATTCTTATGGAGGGGGTCGGAGATGGGATTACTTCAATCGACGAGACATTCTTAAACAAAGCTTTTGAACTGTTCCTCTCCTATTTTTTTAGCTTGGTGCACTGTGTCGATAACAGTGTCATCTATGACATCTCTCATGTGGAGAACCATAAGGTTTCCACTTTCTTCCATGAAAGGGTTGCCAAGCTCTTCAAACGAGGACACTGTATTCTGGATATCTTTTAAGAATACACTTTGAACACTTGCTTTCTGTATGTGGTGCTTTTCTTCTGAAGAAAAGATGCCGCTTTTAAATTCTTGCACCATTCTAGGAATCTTGGTCCTCCGACCATCCATCTTCTTAAAGCTGCTGGATTCTTTGTGAGTCCCACTGCACGTCCATCGCCTTTGACAACAGCATTCTCTTGTTCGTGTGCTTATCTAATGCTATTGATGAAAAAGCCTGCTGGTCTTGTGCACAGCAAAACAACCATCAACAAACTGCCTGTACACGTTTGGGTGCATGGATGATAGAACACACATTTACCTGTAATGGACAGCGAGCCATCTGGCATAGTTTGGATGATCCATAGCAAACATCCACAGTAAGATCTGTTGTATAGCATTGAGGTATAGAGAAGTTTGCCTCTCTAAAGGATCTTACAAGCATTAAACAGATGAGTTCTAGATCCAAAACTGTAAGCCAGTACAAAAATTGAGGAGACTTCTTGATCATTTCTTCTTTCCACTTTTGGAGTGACAACAGGTTACATTGCTCATTCTCTTAGGTTAAAGCTAGGTACTCATTATAGGCTTTGTTTATCAAAATCTAGAGGTTTGCAGCAGTGACGTAGAATAGATATGATAGTTGTATTTAGTAAATCTATAAAATGTTTACATCTCATAGTCAGAGTAACTCTTCATACTCCTCAATGTTTGTTTTATTGGAACATTTTGGGGGTGTTTTTGTGCCTGGTGAGCATGTCTCGTTCCTGCTATATGACTTGCAGTAAGAAATGATTCCGCTACACCTTGTGTTGCAGCTCCAACATTGCACAGCACATCTGCCCATCCACTACCAGTTAACCACTTTCCCATCATTTTGAAGAAGGCCATTTCTGTGTGTAGCCCTTCGAGCATAAGAACAAACTGGCATTTGTTCAAATCAGTAAGCTTCCACTGGATTTCTTTAGCTAAAGCAAATAATGGTTGATCTAGCATGATGACTGGTGTTTGTGAGGGATTGAGGTGCTGCACGGCTGCCTTGATAACATTCATGATGTGGGCCATGGTAGCTAGTGAATGTGCATTTTCCACAAACATTGGCAACAGAGAAATGATTGCAGGTCGAAAGGACAATTGCAGTGTTTGCAATGTTCTGAATGCTGCCCACGATACAAAATCATTTGGTTTAAGTTTTCCCTGTTCCTTAGCTTTACTTACCCACTCTTCTTCATTCAAGTAGCTTTCATTGCTAAGAGAAGGCTGTAAAGTTAAAAATTGATTTAGCACCTCAGGTGCATACAAATCACTTGCTGGCAGAGCTGATGGTGAAATGTCACAATAGCTTGAAGGTAACTGAGACACAGTCTTAGAAGTACCAGAAGGCTTTGCTGAGTCAAATGTATCTGTTTTTCTTTGTTTTCCCATCATTGGTTGCAGGATGATTCTGCACTAAAGAAATTGCTGTGCCATGAAATGAGCTTTGGGCACTAGTGTTATGATCAATATTATCAACAGCTGCCATAGCGAAAAGTCCATTGTTGAGTTTGTTTAGAAGAGCACAGAACTCCTTCCCGTTTATATCTTTTGACACACTGTTTGTTATTTCGGTGGACACAGTGAGGAACCTGTCACACAAAATGCACAAACCCAAGTTATAAAACGTATCGATAAGAGATCTGTCTTGAGTGGCTCTGTGTATTTTCAATGCGATGTAAATGGGCAGTGGGCACTCCCTGAATCTGACATGATGCGTGCTACCAGCAGCTTCAGGTCGATCACAAGGCCTTGAAATGCTGTTAAATACAATAAGCTGAGTGATTAAGAGACAAGCCTGACCATCGGAAAGGTCTATGTTGGTAGAAGAACCTTTCATAATCGTACCAACTAATGTTAGCAAGGACATAGGAACAGCATATTTCTGACAATCAGGGCCAAAATGAACCATTACAAGAGTGGTCATGCTATTTCCTCAGCCCCATCCACAATAAGTGATGCTGGTATTTCATCATAACCAGAACTGACATTTTCCTTCAATTTCTTCAAGATGCACCAGACAGTTATTTCTAACACATCCTTGAATTCAAAGGGGTACTCATTAGGATTTATACTGTTAGATAATTCATTCCAATCTATATATTGTTTTCGCCAAATTCTTTAAGGTCGACTTTAGCTTTATCCCAATGTCAGTAAAGTAATTGCAAAAGGCATTATCAATAACTTTGCTATCAGACGTTGTCGTAAATTATTTAATATAGCTTGGAAAAAGAGTCTAAAATACGTGCAGTAAATCTGCTCAACTTGTCAACAACAACGTTCTAGAATAAATCTAGATAAATTATAAAAAGTGCGCGAAGCCGCGTCTGTGATAATTAATACCCGCATAATCAATTGCAACCAAATCCATGACACTCCCCCCTTGACCAGTGTCTACTGATCAATAAGTCTTCCGATACACTCCGCATCCAGGGTCGCTTCTCGTCTAGGTTTGTTCCTGCTGACGTTTGCTCCCGCTGGTTCGACACTCACTTCTGGAAGTTGCTCGTCATCATTTTCTGGGTCTGGTTCGTCATCTTGCCGGTTACGTTCAGAGAACAACTCTAACGGAAATAGTTTCTGGACCGGTCTTTTTAACAATGTGGTACGACCCCTTTTTGACTTTACTTTAACGACAGCCGCTCGGATTTCTCCATCGCCTCCTGGTATTACACTCTCGATCTTTCCTAACCGCCATAAACCTCTAGGAAGTCCGTCTTCGTGTACTGTTACAACATCGCCAGCTGATACAGTAAACCTTCCTTCGGCTCTGCCCTTTGCCCCTTCTCGCGTTCTTAAATCTGCCACATACTCTCAGCTCCATCGACTCTCGACTCCATCAAAATCTTCTGAAGATTTCGTCTTGCTTCGACGCAGCTTGAACTGTCATCTACTTCTTCAATCATTGTAGACGAAACAATCGGTATAGAATTAACTCTTCTGCCAACCACCAAATGGGAGGGTGTTATTGGCTCATCTAACTCATCAGACGAAACGTACGTCAATGGTCGCGAATTCAACGTACTTTCGATTTCAACGAGAACGGTATGGAGTTCGTCGTAATCTAACTTCGCATTTCGAAGTGTTTTTCTCAAACATCGTTTCACTTCTTGAACCATACGTTCGAAGAAACCCCCCCACCAGGGGGCTCGATCAACGTTAAACTTCCAGCTGATACGTTTGTTGGTACAAAATCTTCTTACACTCGGATGATTGAAGACCTGGTTAAGGAGTTTCTTAGCTGCCTTGAATGTTTTTGCGTTGTCAGATATGATCAATTCAGGCACGCCACGTCTTGAAGTAAATCTCCTTAGGCATCTAATAAATGTCTCCACCGATAAATCCATCGTTAGCTCTAAATGCAAAGCTCTAGATGAGCACCGTGAAAACAGAGCTATATACGCTTTTCGCATATCTGAATCTTTATTGTCCTTGATATAAAATGGCCAGCAAAATCTACACTAACATGTGAAAATGCTGGCTTTTGACTTTATCTACCCTTTGGCAAGTTTGCCTTTGGAGGGCCCCGGTAGCTCGCTCCTTCGTATCTACGACATGCGCAACATTTCGAAAGTACCTTCTTAACGACTTGTCTTCCGTAAGGTATCCAAAAACATGTCCTAAGTTCGGCTAGAGTAAAGGACACCTTACAATGATATACCCGTTTATGACTACTTCGAACTAACTGTTCCACTAACACACAATTTTTCGGTACGAGCGCTGGAAACTTTGCCTCCTCGCTAATTTCGGCGTTACCGATCCGTCCATCGCACCTAAGAACTCCGTCTTCATCTTCGAATAGTTCTAATCCCTTTCTTGTTGCCGATAGTTTGATTCAGACTTTGACGTTTTTTGCACAGTTTTTAACCACAGAATTTCAGCCTTCGAGATCTCACAGTTTAATAAGTCAGCTGTGCAAACTTGCTCCTCAGTTAACATGCCAGCTCTAACTTTCAAATAGTGAACAAAACGTAACATCCACGCAGTTGTTCGAAACAAACGTTCACTGTCACTGTACTTCCTTGCATCAATAATTTCTTCTAAGTTTACCACATCATTATTAACCGTAACTGTTACCTGGGTATTCTCAACAGGATCACTAACTTGCTTCTTCCTGGCTTCCATCATACATTCTTCGGTTGGACAATTAACCGCTACATCCGAACTTGGCCAACTACTCTCGGGCTCGTTCAACCATTTCAGCCCACTCCATCAAAGTTCGTTGTTCTTCAAGCCCTCCGGTAACTCCCCCCTTGATCCAACATCTGCAGGGTTTGTTTCACCTGGACAGTGATGCCACATATCTCAACTTGTGAGACGCAGAATTTCGTCAACACGGTTCTGCACAAATTGCTTCCATTCCTTGTTTCCAATTATCCAATAAATCGCTGTAATGCTATCTAACCACAGATATATCCCTTCCATCACCAACTGTTGTCCCAGAGCTTCTTTTACCGCAGAGACAAGTCGAGCAAGTATTAAACCAGATAATAGTTCCAATCTTGGAATTGTATAGTTCTTATTCGGTGCAACTCTCGTCTTCGATGTAATCAGTCTCACGTAACTACCGATACTTGTACAAATTACCAGGTACACCACAGCACAATACGCCCTTTTCGAAGCGTCCCTGAATTCGTGTAAACAACAAGATTGGACTTCTTCCTGTACTCCAGGGTAAAGACACTGAGAGATCATCACATACTTGGCTTGACATAAACTCTGCAGCCAACGTCTCCATTTTTTTTCCAGATCACATGGCAAGGGTGAATCCCAATCCAAATTTCTTGCACGTATCTCTTGCAATAACATCTTCATTAAAACAGTCACTGGGCTAACAATTCCCAGTAGATCATATAATCTGGCAGACACCTTCAAGACAGTACGTTTTGTTGGCGATAATTCCTCGATACCATCCAACACACTATCAAATTCAATCAACAGTTTATCGGTTTTACAGTTCCATGGTAAACCAAGTACCTTATGTTCATCCGTTTCTTGAAGCTCTTCCAAATTTCCCACTGTCGTTTTAGCATATGCGTCTGTGTCTTCGACTACTCCACTCTCTCATGCCTTGTTAGTCTCACACTTCACACGATCATCTTGAATCCGGTCTAGCAACTCTGTAGAGTTTGACGCCCATTTACGCAAGTGGAACCCGCCTTTCGATAAACATTCCTTCGAATCTTGGTAAAACTCAAACGCATCTTCATCATTTGCTTCCCCTGCCACTAAATCATCAACATAAAATGATTCTGATAATTTCTCAGCAAAGTCTGTGTCCGTATTGTAGTGTTTAATGTGATTCTGAAGGTTTGCATTCAACAAAACTGGACTAGCATTGACCCCAAAGACAACACGGCAAAATCGGTAAATAAGTAGTTCTGTATTGTCCCTTTCGAGGTCATCAATCCACAGAAATCTTAATACGTCTCGATCAATCTCCTCAACTCCAATGTTCAGGAAGGTCTTCTCTATGTCGGCCACAACTGCTACTCTGTACTGCCGAAACCGTACCAAAATATCAAATATCTAGGGACTTAATGCCGGACCGACATTAAGACAATCATTTAAATTGGGTAAATCTGGTGCAGCCTTCGAAGATGCATCAAAGACCACTCGCAACTTGGTTGACAATGCTTGCTGGCAAACAACTACATGGTGGGGAAGGTAATGGACCTTGCCCACTTCTGGGATTGTTGAATTATCCACTCTCTCTATAATACCCTTTTGTTCTTGATCTTCAATAACTGAATTATACTCTCGAAATACTTCGGGTTGTTTCCTCAAACGCTTAACTGTTGAGTTCAATCTCGCTACACAATTCTCATAATTATCAGGTAGAAGTTCATGGTGCTTACGCCATGCCAAGTTCACAAAATATCGACAGTCCTTAAAGTTAATATTCTGTTCGAATTCTTCCTGAACTGAAGCCCTTTCACGTATTCCTACCAAGTCGAAATCCCATAATTTATCTAAATCATCTTTCACTGATTCACTTTCCACAAGTAATACATGGGTTGACTGGAAATTTATGCTCGGTAGTTTTTCCCTTGATTGTGCTTCGACTGGCCCCGATAGAAGCCATCCTACCTTTGTTGATATGGCAACCGGTTGCCCTGGCTCACCCCGTACTGTTTTGTCCTCCACGAATTCCCACATATAGTCCGATCCAATTAATAAATCTATTTCCATTACACTGCCTTCTGCTTCGCGATCAACAAACTCAATCCCGTTCAGATGTGGATATTTTCTTTTCGCTGACTCGATATCTTGGCTCTTCAGCTCACTACAAATCTTTGGCACAGCGTAAACATTCATGTTCGTTTCAAAGTTGGTTTCCTCCTTTCGCACTGTCAATTTAACAAGATTTACCGCCTTCGCTCGTTGTTTCTCAGCCCCAAATGTCTCAATAACCAAATTGTTCGTTTGCACAGTTTCTAGACCTAATTTGTCTGCAACTTGCTTCGAAACATATGATCTTTGTGCCCCCATATCAAATAATGCTCGAACCTTTAGGTCATCGCTGCTCCCCAATTCTGGACCTGTCACCATCACTTGTGCAGTTTGTAAAAATACTTGCGTTCCCATGGTTACGTGCATCCCAGTATCCGTATTTGCTTCTTTATCACCCTCCTTTTTCTCCTTGCCTTCGCCCTTATCGCTTGGTTTCTCTAACGAGTTGCATAATTTTGCACACACTGCTTTATGATGACGACCATTACACTCTGAGCACTCCATTTTCGTCTTACAATCTCGCGCAATATCCCCACGACGTAGACAAACAAAACACCGTCCTTGTTTTCATAAATTTGCCTATCGGTCATCAATCTTTGTAACATATGTACAATCGGATGCCCGGTGATTTCCTTCGCAATATAAACACTTTGAAGGACGCGTTTGCCCCTCACCACTTACTAATGCACTGCCCGTCGCTTGTTGAAATTTTGACTTCCTATATCCTTCAGTTTGTTTTTCCTTCGAACTGTCCGAATGTGCAATCATCTTACAGCGCTCTCTCACCTCGATTTCTAATTTTGCAGCCTCGACAAGTTCGGTTAAGTCGAAATTATCCTTGTATTTTCTACTGATGATCAAGCGAAGTTCTTCTGGCAATTTGTCCATCAAAATAGGTACCAGCAACGTGCCGTATTGCTTAGAGTCAATTCCTAATGCCTTCAGTCCCCTAACGTGTGTTTTGACCCTGTCAACAACCTTTCGAACAGCCTTGATATTTCCCATCGAAAGAGCAGGCTCTAAATTCAGTAATGTGTCCATATGAGCATTAATAATGACCTGTTTCTGGGCGAATCTAGTTTGTAGTATTTCTAAAGCTCCCTTGTAGTTCGCCGACGTCAGTGGCAGACCTGCAATCGCACTTTCTGCATTCCCTTCGACCAAACTTCGTAAACACGTAAACTTTTCAATCTCGCTTAGCTTGCTATTTTCGTCAATAGCGACTTTGAAGCACTCCCACCATTCTTGCCATCGTTTTGGATCTCCACTAAAGGTTTTTAATGTTAGCTATGGCAGTTTCGATGAACTAACACTACTTACACCACTGGCCATGCTAGTTATGTTTACACTTGGGCTTCCAGCAGAGCCCTGTTCGCCATCTTTGTTTATATTAGATAAACAACGCTCTAACTTTAGTAAAATCTCTTGTACTTCGCTGCGAATAGCTTCGGATTCTTTGATTTCGTTCTCGATATGTTTATCAGCGACCAATAATAAGATACCATCGTCCAGTTCCTTCAATGTTGTCAGCTTTTCCTGATACTTCACGATCAACCGTTGTATGCGGTCTTCTTGGCTTTGTGACCCATCGAAATTCTGCAACAAATCATTTGCACTATCGAACAATTTCCTCGTAAAAGCCCTGTGACCTTCTCTTATTTTCTTTCTTTTTCCAAGATCGACGCTCATCGTAGCAAAATATCCGGCTCAAAAGGACCAATTGTCGTAAATTATTTAATATAGCTTGGAAAAATAGTCTAAAATACATGCAGCAAATCTGCTCAACTTGTCAACAACAACGTTCTAGAATAAATCTAGCATAAATTATAAAAAGCGCATGAAACCGCGTCCGTGATAATTAATACCCGCATAATTAATTGCAACCAAATCCATGACAGACGTCACTTTTCCATCTATCCCAAAAGATTTAGATAAATTATTAATAGTAGGTTTTGTCGGATAAATTTTTTTGACCTGTTTCTAGAAGCTTTTTGGATTGTTGCTATTTTCGGCAAAGATATTTCTCGCATAATTAGCCTTAATATGTCGAATTAGTCTGGTGCATTGATTTCTTGGTCTACGAAAGCTTGACCAGTCTGTCTCCCGACCAGTTCTCCCTCGCCTTTCGTAGATAGTAATCTCGATCATTCATATTTCTTTTTATCTCATGTGTCAGCCAAGGGCAATTTCGTCTGCGAACTTGCTTTTCAACCAAAGATACTGAAATCTGCTTAAATTTATTCCAGGCAGTATTAGGGTTAGTTTATGTTATGTACTTGATACCAAGAGGCATTTTTAAGATCTTTGTTAATATCAAAATGAGCAAAATTTCGCGTGCGAATTTTTCTTGGCACAAATTTAGAACAGTTTATTTTCCTAATTGCACCAGTTAATTCTTGGTCACTTATGCAACTTGAATATGTTATGTGTTTAAATAGGTTTTGTTTGTGGGTTGTAGCAATTATGTCAATCAATGTACTCGACTCTCTTGTTATTCTTGTTGGCATTGTTATAACCTGTTTAAAACCGTGCCCCAAGAGAACATCTTTGAATTCTTTAATCTTCAGTCTATTCAAATATCACAATTAATGTCTCCAAGGATGATAGTTTCCTTATTTTCAATCAAACAAGTACTTAACATATCATTAAGCATATCATTAAGCATATCATTAAGCATATCATTAAACTCAGGGCTAAGGTATTCTGATGTATTTGGGGGTCGGTAAACAACAGTGGCGTAGCCAGCTTCGAAAATTGGAGGGGCCAATATTCGTATATTTGTGTTCACAGACCTTAAAAACAATCGATTTCAAAAGAAATAAATTATGCAAAACATTATACATGGATATTCGCCCCTCCAATTATCGACGCTGGCTACACCACTAGTAAACAACAAACACCAAGAGTGATTTTGAATTTTTAATAAGTAGCTCAAGCCATATTCTTTCAATAGTATCAAATTCAAGATCTTCACCATTGCCATTGTAGATTATTGTTAATATAACAACGCACCCCACCGCCTGGGCCGCTTTTCCTGCCCTTAAATATAAACATATAGCCATCAATCGCAATTTCTTCATCACCAGTGAGTTTCAGCCAGTCCCAGAATATCAATCTTTCTCTTGGACTCATGTAGCATTAATCTGAGGTTATCTAGTTTACCTAGCAAGCCATTCATGTTTTGATGAAACAGAGCTAGTCCCTTCGTATTCAGAAAATCGTTCAGCATTCCAAACACTGTTACAAGCATTTGAGCTTGAACTATCATTCAAACTTTGTTCCTGATCGTGTACACATTGCTGACAATAAAATTTATCTTGATCGCTTACTATCTTATCAAACGCACATTTCAAATGTAAGGCTTTACCACAGTTACAACAATCAGTAGACCTTTGATTCTTTCGTGTAATCTTAGCACAAACAAAGCATTTTGGACCAGGACATAATTCAACATCACAAGTCAGAATAAGTAAAATGCTAAGTGCACAAGTATGAGAAAGACAGATTCTCTTCTCACTTTTATATATCCATAGCGATTAAATTATTCACATATCTGGTACATCTTGTACTTCTTCCCCGGGAACGAATAACAAACAGAATTTGCTGCGGTAAAAGATGCTTTCTTAACATCAAAAATTATAAAAGTAATAAGAGTGAGTTTTAGTGCAGCCGCCATCTTGAGCATTGTAGCATTAGTTTTGCAGTAGATTTGTGTCAACAGGCTTATTACAAAGGTTTCTTCTCAAATGATTCCAGTTTTGATCTAGATTGCAGATTCTAAGAATACAGCTGCACAGATAACTTGAATATTTTTTCTTTTACAACAGGACGAAAGCAGCACCAGATCCATTGATGGTTCATTAGCAATTTCTGACTTTTGAACTTTAAATGGCCTTGCCCTGTTATACATACCAACTAGGCGCCTTGTGTGGTATCTTGCCTCAATGGCAATTAAATCACCAGCTGGCAGTTTAGCGATAAGCATGTTATCATTTAATAAAGCTGCACACTCTCTTTTACTATTTTGACGACATCAAGTGTTGATGCAGAATGCAAATTTGCAGGACTATCACATTCTCCACAGAAAAAGCACTGGCTTTGAGGGGTGAAAGTAAAGAACTTGATCGTCTGGATTTTACAGGAGTATAAGGAAGCTTTTCATTTGATGTTTTATCTTCATCTTTACTTTCTTCTTGTTCAACTGCAGATAACTTACGTTTCTTAGCTTGCTGTAGCTTCGTGTTGTTGTAAAGATCTCTACATGATTTATGCCATGATGCTTTCATTTGTAACAGTAACTGGTTGATTCTGTCATTATCTTCCTCAGGGAACCTATCTATTGGTAATTGAGTCTCAATCTTTTTGAATTTGTTGATGTCATTCATAAAAAAAATATAACCAGCACCAGCATCCTTTCTTTTTGAGTTTGCAGGGCATTGTAGACTCTCCCTGGTGGTTTTCTGACATATGATGCACTTTTTCCAACCATTTTGATCAACTAGAAATGCTAGAGTATGAAAGTACACATTGGTCAAATATTTCATTTACGTGGCAGATAAACAACAAATTTTATAACTTATGCAACTTATTTGATATTAAGGGGTGTGGTCTCTTCAGAAACACAAAGAAATAACTTAAAAGTTTGGGTAAAATTGGAAAAGACACTTACCTGAAAGGACTGTAAGTGAGCTGCCATCCTTACTGCATTCCACCTTTTTTCCCCTGCCAAATATTTACGTCAGAACTTCAGCTTCACAAAAAAGCACTCCAATGATTGTTAATGACTCAGTGACAATCTAATAAAGAAGGCTGCAGAGTGTAGAGCTATACGTGCCATGCGCCATCGTCACACTGCCACAGGCGCAAAAATCTGAAAGGAAATAAGCGGGCAGCCAGATTGGGGGCTCTGAGTGACTAACCCCAATGGCATTTTGCACACCAACAATGCTGTTAGTGGTAGCCTATTACCGTCGACAGAATTGTGTCAGGCGGACAGTCAGTCAATCACAACTTACAAAATGTATCAGTGACTGCGAAAAGTCAATACTTGGGGGGAGGCAACATCCATATATATTCGTTTTCACAGACTGCAAAAACAATTAACAATGGATTTCACAAGAAGCTAACAAAACAGAACAGAACATGTCCACATGTTTACATTTTGGACTGATATATTTGTAAAGTATAATTTACTAATTAAATACCTGACACTGTTCTACTTTGCTTTGCTCGTAAATAAATGCAAACCAGTGTTTTTATTCACAAAAAGTCTGAAAGGTGAAAAATTTAGACAAGGTTTACATCTGTGGCTCCAGGTTTTTATGAGCAGGACCAATGCGCAGAAGGAACGTCCTATAACCTATCTTTAAGCGGTTCGATAAGTGAATTTTGAGAAGCATACTAAATATTTAGTTTTATAAATTGTTCTTTTTAGGTTGGTAAATTTCAGTTTGTTATCTCAACAGTATAAACTGGTTTTATATTTTCGACCACCCACCAGTAGCAAAGCCAGCCTGACAATTTGGTGACGCTATGCAAGTAATTTCGTCTGTAACAATTAAATTCTAAAGAAATAAATATTAATGATAATGATTTAAAATTTGCATGGCATGACTAATTATTCAGCTGACTTTGTTAAACACCTTTAATACAACCAGCACCTGAAGGACCTGTTTGTCGCTGTTGATAAATTAAACATCACGTAGATAGTACTGTATCTATGAACGCAACAATTTGTGGTTGCAGACTTGCAGTTTTCAAGTTCTACAAAACATATGGCAACTTAATGTCAGAACTTTCAATTCTGTCAATAACTTTGCTTGTCTTATACACACATTTGTCCCCAGTAATAGGTAATAAATGAGACTTCAGCCCTCTCTTCTTGTCTCCGTCCAGGTAAAGTGTGGCAACTTCTTTAACCATGCGATCTGCTTCCAATGGCCCAGGCAAGCTCCAGTCTAACTTTGTTTGCAAGGAAAGGGTTTCGTTATTTTGACTACCAGCTTTCTTGTGACACTTCATCAAAGAGTAGAAAGACTCCACGATTGCTTCAGGGCCTCCTTTTGCCAGCGCAATATCGATGACCAGACAAATTTCTTTGTTTGGAAAGTTTGGAATACACCGTTTCATCTGTATACAACGACAAATACACTGCAGGCTCATTAAACTGGACTGTGTATATCTTCTCATCTTTCGTGAATTGCATACGAAATCTCGTAGTGACAAACGACTGAGACGACTTACTCGAAGCTTTCTACATGGAAGAAAGATTGCCACTATCTTTAGAAATAACGGAAGACAGAGGTTCGATTTTCTTACTGGCCACAGATGGGACGTAGTCAAACCAATTGATTATGATTTCTCTTTGTTGCCACAGTATATCTTTAAGTACTGGCTTTAATTTTTTGTGCAGAGTATGACTTAGGCGAGGGTTAAGATCAACGGTACCATCTTCTATGGCCAATTTCACATGTGCCATGTCTCATACATGACTTATAAACGACTTGAATCCTTCCACCCCATATTCTTCAAGATCTCCTTCATTTATGGATGGTTTGCCATGTCGCCTTTCACCACATAGCAAAGTGATGATATTCTCTAAATCAAGACACGTTAACATTTCGCACATGGCTGGCACACATAGATCGTATCTTGTGCTCAACGATTCCAATGAATCTTCGACAAATATCTTAAAGCTTGCCTGACAATCATCAATGTCTCTTGCTTCCCAATAGCAGTGGGTTTCATCTTGAGAAACTAGTTTCCATTCTTTCACCAATTCCTGGCTCTTGAAGGTTCCTCCCATTATTTCCTCAATGTGCTTCTTTCCAACAATTCTTTCACACAAGGCCACCATACGCATATTTTCCAGCATGGGCAGCACAATCCTTGAACAGCAATTATCAAGTCGACAACGCTTTTCATGGAATCACATATACAACATAGATCTAGCACAAAGTCAGTGCCAAGAATGTTGTATTCTTTCATTTCATTGTAGTCATAGCTTCTGAAGGCAGCTGTACAGGCTTTGTAGCTCTGAATGATGGGGTTGAATTCCTTGTATTGCGATGACCAAATTCTTGCAGCACAATTGCCTCTTGTCATCTTTAGCTCAAGGTTCTCAGAATGTGCGAGTGCTATAACATTGCTGAGCATCTTTCCTCTTTGGAATGTTGAATGGCTTTTCTTCGACCTCTTCACAAGAGATGCCAGGAAGTCAGATGCTGAACCAATCTTTCCATCTTTGATATCGAGTATGGCAAGATTTATCCAATGCGATTGGTCCCAAACTACCACTGAAAACTCAGGATCAATCGGGATACCAAGCTCTTGATAAACTGCAGTCTTAAATCCATCAGCTTGATAGTGCCTGTCACAACAGGTACCTTGCCAAACTGCTTTTAGATTGAAGCTTTCAGAATCACCGTAAGCTTCTTTAATGGCTTTGACGACTTGTTTTGCAAGCTGATCGGCACATCCCCCAGAAACACCGTCTGCATTCAGTGAATCTACTGAATACACTTCAGGAGCATTCACCGGAATTGCAACACGCTTCCCACTAACAAGTGGACATATCTTGATGGCGTGGTTGGAAATCCGATGAGGAGTGCTTTTATCACAAGAAACATAGAAATGAGGTTGGAAGCCTGTTGAAGGCAATGGTTTTGCAATTTGTTTGGCTGTTTGTTTATCAAGCCACACGTTGATCGCAGACAGGATTTCATTGAAGTGGTTTCTGCTATGACCTAGATCACCCACATTACTCCCGGTAGCAATATGTGCTGCAATTTCGTGTTCAAATTGCTGAGCTGCTGATTTTGACTTCACCACAGACAATGCTATTCATATTAGGTTTTTGGTTACTTCCAATCCTCTAGACCTCCTCTTTTTCAGTGTTGCTGCATACTGGAGAGCCTCAAAGTGAAGTTGAGAATGTTCTCCGTCGCATGAAATATGTTGTTTGATTGCATTTTTTATTCCATACCAGTAATTATTACCTCCCTTGATTGTACACTCTGTTTTCTCTGAAGATAAAAGAAGCCCAGATGACAATGATCCTGCGTATTTTCCTATTCCTCTGAGCAAAGTTTTCCGTGGATCTGCTGCAGGATTTATCCCTGTCAACCTGCTTGAAAGCAGCTGAAAGAATTTTCGCATCTCAAAATGGAAGGACTCTTCTCATTATTTCCACCATAGAATTTTATTTCTGGAATTGATTGTGTCAAGTTTATGATGTTATTTATGTTCTTCCAGTCTATCACTTTGTTGTTTTGAAGACCAAGGTATGATGAAACAACAGGTTTAGCTGGAGCCGGCCTAGATGTTTTGATTTTTAACTCCCTCACTGTTTTAATTAATGCATCCATTTTGGAATTCAATAAGCTTGTATTCTGCTCACATCTACAAGAATGACTATGATATGGAACTGAACTTTTGCAATCGGCACTAGCAAGTTTCCCACCTGTTGTTGGTTCGGTAAATGCTATCTCTTCCTCTAAACCATGGCACGTGACGTTGTCATCCTTTTCATCTACACATTCCTGAACAGTTGGCATGACTCTTGTTGGACCTGTTGGTTCACTATACTTTATTTCATTGCTTCTGTTTGTATCCTTTTTTTGTTCTGGATAAACCTGGGGTAGCTCTTGTTGAACAGGATAAGCTGAACAGAAATTGAACAATGTTCCCTGAGTTTTAGAACTGTTTTTCTTACATACACTATTGTTACTGATTGCAAAATACTTTTCCCTGGCAGTACAGATTTCTTTACCATTTGCATCAAAGTTTACAAATTCTAATTTGAGACAATGTTGATTCAGGGTGTCGTCGCAAAACATGCCTATTCTTTGTAGAGGTGTCCCTTCTACTCATAACATAGATATTTGGTTCTATAACATTTTCGAAGCATGTTAGGCATACACAATAGCTTTTCCAGTCATTTTTTTCAGTTTGCTTTTTGGGATTTGAAACTTTGTGCTTTAGCTCTTGTGAACTAGATGGATACGCAATGCTCCAAGAGGATGTTTTCTTTGCAGGTGGCTCTGCTGCACAGTTATTACAAAGTATTGAACAGCCCCAGCCTTCTTCACCATTAATTTTCCCACAGATGACATGTACATTTTGTTGACATGATGAGCATGAATAAGCATGTGATGACTCCAGTTGACAAACGCAACAAGAGGTCATTGTTGATGATTGATTATGGGTCAGAACAATTGTTTCTAAATCAAGATATGTTGATATCGCAATAGACAATTTGCATGTTACACAAAACATGGATTTAAGAAAAAACCCCCGAAATCTATCACAACAGCTAAAAAGAACATCTTAACATCTGCAGAGATGGTTAGGAAACTCATTAGAATTACAATACAAGTAATTATCTATGTTTTTGTTCTAGTTTTTAAAGTCTTACACATAACACATTTATATACAAAATCACAAACTTTTAGAACATTTGGTAAATGGTAACCAATCTTTGAATTTTTCATTAATGTTTAAATGATCTTTTTAGCTGTTGTGATAGATTTTGTAGTTCTTACATTTATCTAAGTTTAGTCTAACATACCAATAGGCCTTACCCATAATGATGTCATTTTAATTAAGTGAGTAAAACTATTTAAAAATGGCTTAACCTGAGTGTCAGTCTTTATTTTTCTTGCCTTTTGCTACACTTGGCAAGTTGCGGGCGGAGGCGGTGGGCGAGAAGACAAGAAAAATAAAGCCTGACACAATTCTTGACATAGCTGTATGCCACCCACTTAGTAATCATTTGGAAGTGCTAATTTACAGAAAATAATAACCTTTGACGAATGTTACAAGGAATTTAGACAAAAAAATGGTATTGTGGTATTATATTACTGATTTGTTAACAATAATTACATAAAAAAGTTATTTACTTCCTTGTAAAGAAGCAAATTTTAAGAAATTGTATTATATACATAACAATATATTCGGCGACATTTTCTCTATCAAGACGTATGTATATGTTTCAAAATACCAGTACATCAAACAAATCGCTGTAGTTTTCCCTACATTTTTGCGAAGTTTCACACGAAAATACAAAAAGTATATGCTTTAATAAACCTGTAGCGTGGAGCAGGCCTCGCAAAATTTGAAAAAACATTGTTGTCCTTGGGCAGGTGACAGCCAAAATTTGGTTGCCCAAAGCCATTTCTAAGTTGCCCACCTCAATTATTAATAAGTCGAAAATTTATCGTAACACTAACGAACCAACATTTATTATTGTCAAAGTTAAAACACAATGTTATTTACAATGTCATCAGTATGTTGGATACAGTTCAGCTATTCCAAAACAGTATCTAAAGAAGCTCCTTCTGAAGAACTGTCTTCTTGTACAGGAATCTCCTCTGAGTTTTCTGACAGATCTGTCTCCTCGTCCATTGACCTTCCCTTTCTACTTCTCTGTGTTATTTTGTGAGATAGGTGCCTTGTACCTTTCCCTGAGAAAAACCAATGTTCCACTGCTTTATCAGGCGGGTATTCGTCCACTTCACACCCATTGGCTGATAGTTGCATCAAGTCATTCAAAATATCATTATGCAAACAGGTTTTTTGGGAATTCTTCACTCGGTTCATGCATGAGAATCCCCTTTCGCAAGATGCAGCGGAAGGACTGAGGGTCAACAACAATTGAACCAGAACAAGTATGTGCTGTAAATGCTGTGGATTTTCTTTGATCAAATCACTGTACAAATCAAGAAGATGACTTCTGCCTCTGTGTCCTGCCATCCAAATTTTGAAGTCAGGCCACTGATTTGGAATTTCTCTGATTTCTTCTTCTGTCAAAACATCTGAAAAGTGTCCAATTAGATCATCAACCTCCTTGTCACCATAGATTGCCACATCCTCTCGATCATATGGCAACTTGGATATGTCAAATATTTCAAAACAAGACAATGGTTTTTTATCCAGGTTTTCAAAGCGAGTGTCAAGATAAGCCACCGTATCTTCAATTAACTTCAAGTGAAATCTGGCTCCTCAATTTCAACAGGAACATTGCCAGGAACTTGTTGTGCAATTGTACGGACAGGTCTTTTTTGTCTTGTAAGTGTCACTCCTTTGTAGGTCAGATTATCATCACCTGTAATAAAATCTACAAGATTAGACCGACTGTATTTATTACTTTCTAACACAGACTACCAACTACCAAGAAAACTGACAAGTAAGAGTGCCAAGTAGAGTTGTTTATTGAATGAATGAATGAATAAATGAATAAATGTAAATTTTCAAGTTTATAAATTAAGACCCATCACCTGAAAGAAGCTCATTGAGGTTCTTTGTGTATTTCCCAGGTTTTGTCTTTAACTTTAGTAGTTTGGCTGTAGTTGACTGGATCATCTGCTTGACACGAGTGACGAAGATATCTTCATACTGAAAGTTCTTGCTGCATTCAGATAGAACAGCACTATAGTCAATCATGAAATTCATGAATTTTACAAATCTCAATGTTTGCATCTCAAGAAGTAGACCTTTTGCCTTGGCTGCGTCATCAGCCTTTACGTCAGGCAATTGTCCACTTGCAAGGTTGTCTAAGTGCATTATAGTTGCTGCATAATTTTTCTCAATTGCTACCAAACTTCTAAAACGGCTTGGCAGCCATCTTGTGGATTTAAGCTTGCTAAAGTAAGCCACCTGTAAACAAAAAAATAAATTATATTATTAATAAATTTAAATAATATAAATAGATTAAATATTTATATTTGCCATTATTGAGTGATCACCATAATCAAAATGATAGAAGGACAGTAGGTAATTTGAAAATGCTTAATAATGTATTTATGACAAGCTTTGTTTACACAAACCTTTTCTTCCACGATTTCTCCTACTTCCTTCAGTTCTCTTCTTTTCTTCGGAGAACGATAATACATTTTGAAAACTGCCTTTAATGTATCATCAAACTTCTGGAGGTAGGCAACTCCTTTAACTGCATCAAGTACAGCCAGTTCCAGTTTATGTGCCACACAATGCAGAACAACAATATGTGGAACACGGCGCTTCAGTTGACCGGCAACTCCATTTATCTCTCCCATCATTACACTAGCTCCATCAAAGTTAGCACAAACAACTTTGCTGCGCCATATCTCCAATGTAATACCAACGTCTTTAACAGCCCCGTCAATAGCATTTAGAATACCAACTGCATGTGCATGCTTAAGATCTACGATTTTGATCATTTTGGTCTGGGGCTTCCCATTGCACAGAAACCTAACATAGACAAGTTCTTGTTCAATAACACTATTGTCTGTACTTCCATCTGAAAGTACAGGCAAAAACCTGCTCTTTTCAATCTGACTTGTATCTAATCTATGTACATGCGCCATGGCTCTAATAAAGTTACGACATGCATGGTCATTCAAATACGTGTTATTCATATTAACCCCATTGCTTATTTGCAGCTTACATAAACTTGAGAACTTGGCCATTGCAATTTCCTCTTTTGCAACATAGTATGCGGTACGAAACAATTTTTTCAGAACTTCAAAATTGTCCTTGTTCATTGTAGCAACTGTTTGTGCCATTGGTGTGCTTCGTGGAGTTTCTCTAGCTCTCTTTGCAAGTTCACACTTTGCGTGGGCCTTTGATGTAGCATGAGTTTTAATAGAACTCTTTCTAAAAGTACTTGTTCCAAGATAAAACGGGCTTTCTTTGTCTGGCTGTTGGGAAAACGCGTTGCAAACGCGAAAAACCATTACGTTTTTTTCTTTATTGAAATCAAGCCAAGGAAATTCCTTCGACCAAGATGGGACAAATTGCCGTTTTCTCTTTTTATTTTCGTAGTCTTTCTTACCTGTGGCTGATGTTTCGCTTTGTCCTCTCTTACCTCCCACGCCTGGATCATCACCACCTGGCGCATCATTGTCAGTTGATGCAGATTTAAAGTATCTCAATAAACTCATTATAATATCAATCCCGTATTAGTGTAATATTTGCAGCAGCCATGTTGTTTGACTTTATCTCGCAGGACGCCTGATTTGAATTTGGCAACTCGTGGTAAACGCGCCAACGAACTAGAGAACGCGAAAATTGTAATTTTACAATTTTTCCGATCAATTTTGTGAAGTTCAATTAATACACTTCAAAGTTCAAACCAATCGACCATCTTTTCACATGCACAGCTTGATTTACTAAATATTAACAACTACATATTGTATAAATGTGGGTCTTTAATATCGTGGTACCTAAAAAATTCTGGTTGCCCTTCGGGACGTCAATCTGGAGATTTTGGTTGCCCGACAGAAATTTTGCCTGCCCCGGGACGTCGGGCAGGCGATTTTGCAAGGCCTGGCGTGGAGTATGTATAAAATATGGTGTGCTGACTGCGTATAAAAATATATTCAAAAATGTCGTTCTAAATACCACGTTGTGAATATTTTCATCAGGTTGAAAATACATACATAATGATTACTCATGCATCTTCAGCTGGTGTCTCACTTTGAAGTGATTTAAATATTTTTTAAAAGAGAAGTCTATGAGCTGACGATAATCTACAAAGGTCGCCATATGTAAACAGAAAACATACTTGCCTGCTCACCTTGTACACGAACCAATCAGAATCGAGCTTTACGTTTCTTTGTTCAATCAGCCAATCAGACGAGAAAGCCAGAATCTGGCTTCTTACATGCGGCCAGGTAAAGAATTGTATCAGGCCCTCCTTCATTCGCGCTCACTACCAGTCAAATCCTAGCAAATGAAGGAAAGGGCCTGACTTTGTCAGGTTAAAAATGGCTATGCTGTTAAATTGTTTTTAGGTTCCTATCTGGGTAATCTGGCCAGAACATTAAATGAAACAAATAATTTAACATATTTATTCCACAAATAACTTTTTTATTACTTAAATTATATTGCCATATGCAAATAATTTTACTCGCTTAACTACTAAATGACGTCATTGTAGGTATAGTCTATTGTCCATTAAATATAATAAATTAGTGCGACTAAATTCTACTGTGATATAAAGTATGAAATTCTCCGGAAGTAATGTAATGAATCGGAAATGCAAGGAATTAATATGTCACATCGTACGGGGGCGTGTACGGGGGCGTGTCTTGTTTACAAAAAGAATATAAATTGTTCTTGTAGTGATTTAAAATGCGAGTAGCGAGCAAAATACATCGTATTAATTCACTGTTGTTTATTAACATTGTGATTTCTTTGGAAAACTTGTCATTCGAGACCCGAAAGTTACGAGTAAATAAAATACATAGATACTTTTGAAAGGTGAAGTTCATTTCAAATGTTGATTTAGAAATGTAACTTACTAAACTTAATACATGAATGATTCATAAACATAATGTAGCAACAAATCACAAAAATCTACGACTGCAGACTCCAAGGTATCTACAGACTTTAGTGTATGTACAAACGTGCGAACTATATTTATAGATAGACTTTATAGTATTTAAATTGAATATTTCAATACGGTAAGTCTAAAGTCTGTAATCAAACATGAATTGTTCATAAATCTATTTTCACCTACCTCAAAATCTGCCTGGCGGCCATTTTTCCTTTCATTTCACGGTGGGGGATTGCCGTAACGCCGCCAAAATTAGCGTGCGAGATAAAATTTACGTCAAAATATCCTGCCACATCTCAGTAGAGGGGCCTGGAATGCAGTCAGGGCTGCCATCTTGGAAACCATGAGAGACCTGGACTCCACTGGTACGAATAACTTTGAATCTCAGTTTTAAGAGATTTATGTACTGAAAAGCTTTACTTGTTTTTTGCTTTTGTTTTTTTTCAAAATTACGTATATTAGGATATATGAAAGAGTTTTAATTTTTTTTGTTCACCACAGGGGGTACCCAAAGTTAAAAATAAAAATGGTCACGTGACACCTTATCAATGCAAAGCTGCTCTGTAAATAAGTCAACTAAATAATGTAGAACTGCAATAAACAAGTTTCCATGTCAAAAACAAAGAATATCTGAATTAATTATTGTTTGCCACACGGTACCCAAATGTATATAAAGTATGAAATTCTCCGGAAGTAATGTAATGAATCGGAAATGCAAGGAATTAATATGTCACATCGTACGGGGGCGTGTACGGGGGCGTGTCTTGTTTACAAAAAGAATATAAATTGTTCTTGTAGTGATTTAAAATGCGAGTAGCGAGCAAAATACATCGTATTAATTCACTGTTGTTTATTAACATTGTGATTTCTTTGGAAAACTTGTCATTCGAGACCCGAAAGTTACGAGTAAATAAAATACATAGATACTTTTGAAAGGTGAAGTTCATTTCAAATGTTGATTTAGAAATGTAACTTACTAAACTTAATACATGAATGATTCATAAACATAATGTAGCAACAAATCACAAAAATCTACGACTGCAGACTCCAAGGTATCTACAGACTTTAGTGTATGTACAAACGTGCGAACTATATTTATAGATAGACTTTATAGTATTTAAATTGAATATTTCAATACGGTAAGTCTAAAGTCTGTAATCAAACATGAATTGTTCATAAATCTATTTTCACCTACCTCAAAATCTGCCTGGCGGCCATTTTTCCTTTCATTTCACGGTGGGGGATTGCCGTAACGCCGCCAAAATTAGCGTGCGAGATAAAATTTACGTCAAAATATCCTGCCACATCTCAGTAGAGGGGCCTGGAATGCAGTCAGGGCTGCCATCTTGGAAACCATGAGAGACCTGGACTCCACTGGTACGAATAACTTTGAATCTCAGTTTTAAGAGATTTATGTACTGAAAAGCTTTACTTGTTTTTTGCTTTTGTTTTTTTTCAAAATTACGTATATTAGGATATATGAAAGAGTTTTAATTTTTTTTGTTCACCACAGGGGGTACCCAAAGTTAAAAATAAAAATGGTCACGTGACACCTTATCAATGCAAAGCTGCTCTGTAAATAAGTCAACTAAATAATGTAGAACTGCAATAAACAAGTTTCCATGTCAAAAACAAAGAATATCTGAATTAATTATTGTTTGCCACACGGTACCCAAATGTATGGATACCAATCTGTCAAATTTGTCATTTGTATTACTCAATTGTTCATACTACAAAGTTCAATTAAAAAATTGCCAAGACCAATTTTGTTTCAGAGGAAGATATAACTTTAGCCTCGTTTCCATGCTTAGAAATTCCGCTCATCCGTGGCTCTCCTATCCTAGGGCCTATTTGGATTGGCATGATATCGGAACATGTTATTTTTAGGGTCATTAACAATGTGTTGAAGTTTCATGCTTTTATCATCAATTTGCACAATTTAAGGTCTTTTGGACGATAACAGCTGGACTATACTTATAATCCAGAATAAACAAAAAAATGGGTACGTGTAGCGTACATGTGGGTAGCCTCAGCAAAGTAAGCCAAGACACTCCACATTATAATTGTACATTGCAAAGCATTGTGACCATGTTAATCACGCTGCATGATTGCTATTTTGCAGGTTATGCTCCAACCCAGGCTAATTGCAATGCTATGTTTGATGTATACCAAAGGACTTTTTTTTGAAATAGGTGCATGCTAGTCTAGATTCGGTACAAAAAACCTCCGCATAAGGTATAAGGAATTAAAGTTTTTGTAGTTCAGCTACACCACAATGTATTAATGCACTCTCCAAACAAAAGGTGCACGCCAGTAAATATATACGTTGGACAAAGTATATACACGAATTAGATCATATGAAGTACACTATGTAGAGAACGGTTCTACATAATCATAGCTAATATCAATTTTAAGAGTGTGATTTACACATATACACTATTTTTTACAAGAGAGAGAATATATAAAAGAGAGAGAATATAGAGAAATGAAAGAAAACGGAAGAAGTAAACACAAAGACATAAATTACATGTTGCACAATACAATACTAACAATTTAACACGCAAGAAAGGAGCAAGGTTCCAGGATGCCGGCACACATCAAAATACATAAAGTTTGGATTTGAAGAATAGAAGCTTTCAGACTTTTTACGTTTCGTATCATTAATCAGCTACTATAATTTGATATACGTAAACTGTTTGTCACATATGTTGTTCAACAAAAGCCTTCATAATTTTGTCGTCCTTTCGTGTATGGAATAACTTGGCTTTAAGAAAATTACATCCAGTATGAACGCACGGCTTGCTTGGGTGGCCCATTCTTGAAATGTTTAGCATGTAGTTGCTTCGTCTTTTACAAGTATCGGTAAGCATGATGTAGATAGCTTTCCAAATGATACGATAAATCTGGTATGAATGAATTTGTTTAATTGACAATATCTGTATTATCATCAATTGGTTGGATACAATGGTACAAGATCATTAATGCCAAAGCGATGGAAGGTTGTTTGCATAGTTTATTGACAGTTATCTCGTTTGTCAGTCTCAGAATCAGACGAGTTATTATTGAATCCCATCATTCGCAATATATACAAGCATAATTGTACATAGAGAGATAAGTTGGGTGATTGTAGCTGGCCTATAAAAAGCAACAGGTTATTAAATACAAATAAATGCACGACTGTGATCAGGTACGTGCGTATTGAATACGAATACAATTTATTCGCATTAAAGGCATTATTATATTTACCTCAAAATTTTTGATGTAAATATCAGTGGATGGCCGGACATATTGATTATTGCATTAGGATCATTTCATCAAATTCGTATGGCACTGATCCAATTGTTTTCAAGCAACAAGCATTATTGTACATAGAGATACGTTTTGCGACTGTAGTTGACCTATAAAAAGCAACAACAGGTTATTACACACAAATGAAGGCACAAATAGGATTAGATCCACCTGTGTATTGAGTACGAATATCGTATTAGCATCAAATGTACTATTATATTTACCCCAAAATCTTTAATGTAAATATCAGTCGAGGGCCGGGTATATCGATAACTCCATTGATTCATTCATTTGGTATCACATCGATCCAAATGTTTTCAAGCAACAAGTATAATTTTACGTAGATAGATAAATTTTGTGACTGTAGCTGACCTATAAAAGCAATAACTGGTTAAATACAAATGAACGCACAATTAGGGTTACATATGTGCATATTGAATACAAATATCATATCAGCATTAAAGGTATTATTATATTTACCTGAAAAGTTTCAGGTTAGCTTTGATGTGATGTGATTAATTTAGAAATACGCTGCCGGAGCCTGAAAGAAAAAAAAAGTGAATAAAATTGAAAGAGAAAAATCATTGTATATTCAAAGATGCTCACCTTTTATATTAATCAGAGGCAGGCCAATAAATATTGGCCTATTATCTAACCATGTCCATACTATGGTTATATCTGTACCGTTTCAATCAATTATGTTTCTCTTTTTAACTTGTTATTCATATGTTTGCTCTCATTACTTTCTTACCTTAACTGATAGTCAGGGAGGCAGAGGTACAAAAATACATGTCTACTTACCATATCGAGGGACAATTTCATTCTGCTCTTAAATTGTCTGTTACATGCCTAATATAACAATTCTGAATGTTGTTTGGCCCAATTTTTCTTGTGGGCTCCAGCCAACACGTTTTTTCTTAAATTTTCTATAAAACTATATTATTGTCAAAAAAGGCAAAATTTCGGACTTATTTCTAGGAAAAACCACTTACGTTATCGAAAAGGTAATAAAAAACTACTTATAACACATTATGGTTACTTTTATTTTCCACATTTTTGTTGAGTTATGAGCGTTCGAAAACCTATTTTCAGGCTAGTGCCCAGGAAATTAGCGTCTTTTTGGGACATTTTCCGGTTTTGAAGCAGCAATAACTCGAAAACAGCTTGAAAACCAGGGTGTCCGTAATGATGTCTTATATGTTGTTTTTTATAAGCTTTCTAATGATACAAGTCATTTTTCAAATGAATGAACTTGAAAGTTTGCTGTTTTTGACCGCATAATAGTTTTATAATAAAACTGAAGAAAAACATGTTGATCGAAGCCCACAAGATAAAGTGGGCCAAACAACATTCAGAATTGTTATATCAGGCATGTAACAAACAATTTAAGAGCAAAATGGATTTGTCCCTCGAGAAGGTAGGTAAAATGACCTCTGCCTCCCTGACTATGAAGCCCAAATTGCTTTGTGATCACTAAAGTAAGTTTCAAGAGTACCTGCCTAGACGTCTTCACTTAAATTTGTATACAGATGATCAATCAACGTTCCATTATCTGTTGTACAGCTAGGTATAAGTTGCTTGAGACAATTTTCATTAATCATAATGTTGTACAATGATCTTTGTTCTACCTCATCAACCCGATTAACATTGAAATCTCCCATAAGTATTACCTGGGAAGATAGTCTGCATTGCAGACTGTGTTCACCCCCCCCCTGGAAGGTGGACGACAGTCTGCAATCAATCAACACATTTTGTGTTCCAGCCACCGCCAGAATACTGGCGGCACTTTCTGATTGGCCCTTTGAAATTTGATACCTTGAATTAATTTGCATACTAATTTTGCTGCAAGCATACAGACAAAGAGTAGAAAATGGCTTCCATGATAGACTACGATGAATATTTGAATGTTGATAGAAATAAAAGACGTGTTGGAGTTGAAGACGTAAAGAAAGAGCAAGTGTAATCACTTTATAATTTTATTAACAGGAAAGACGTGTTTGTTAGCCTGCCTACTGGATTCGGGAAATCATTTATTTATCAAATGTTCCCGTTTGTTATTGAGCAATTGGGCATATGATCCTGTCCTATAACAGTTGTTATGAGTCCACTAGTTGCTTTGATGCAAGAACTGGTCAATTTCTTGAACTCTTTAGAAATATCTTCAGTATGTTTATCCAAGGCAGATAAACATGATCCGAAGTTGATGTCAGGAAATTACACGTTTGTCTAGACATCTCCTGAATCTCTACTTGCCGATGGCTTGAGAAGAGAATTATTTTCATCTCTAGTTTACAAAGAGAGAATTTTTGGCATTGTGGTTGACAAAGCCCATTGTATAACTCATTGGTACGTCAGTATGTGTAATATGTATTCCTTATTTATTGTTAATATGAATATATTTGGTGTTTTTTTAGTTAATGAACTTGTTGAAGTATTGTATACATGTATCTTAAATAATATAAGTGTTTTCATGTATTTACACAAACATAAACTCACCATGCAAACTTACAAAGAACATATTAGATTTCCTTTCACTGGACATTTATTTTTTACCACAATCACATTATGCATGTAATTTTAAAAACTCATTTGTTTTTTTTTCCATTTTTATAACAATGGAGTTATGGTAGTGGTGGACAGAATTCCAGAAAAGCATTCAGGAAGTGGCATGCTTGCATTGATGAAATCAGAAGCATACTTCAAAGTGGTACTCCAATGATGGCACTCAATGCAACTGCCGTTAAGCGTACTAAAGAAATTATTATCAAGTCTTTGGCCATGAGAAACCCTGTAACAATAACAGTTTCAACTAACAAAGTAAATGTAAAGTACTATGTTTGGATGATGGATAAGAACATTCCAGTTGCTCTTTATTTTAAATGGCTCGCTGATGAATTGAAGGCAAAAGGCATTTCTACCCCTCGTGTAATAATATACTGTCAAACTATTAAACAATGCCATGTGTTGTATTCCATACTGTTAGAAGAAATTGGGCAATGGGCTCACCCAGACAAAACAGACTGCAGAAAGAGATTGGTTGAAATGCTTCATCCCACAACTCCTGATCGAGTCAAAGAAAATATTATTGATTCATTATCAAATGTAGATGGAATTGTACGATGTCTCATTTGCACGATCGCATTTGGGATGGGAATGGATTGTAAAGGTGTGCGTACAATTAAATTTTGGTCCATCAAAAAATATTGAATTTTACATGCAGGAGAGTGGGAGATGTGGCTGTGATGGAGAAGATAGAAGATCTTATAATCTTGTATTTTAGTAGGATGCTTCAATATGTGAGTAAGGAGATGAAAGAGTTCACAAAGCTCATAAGAGACTCTTGTCGAAGAAAATTCCTTCTCAAATTTTTTGATGTAACTGAAGAGGAAATGTTGTTGAGTCAAAATGTCAAACATAAACATCAATGTTGTGATTTGTGTGCTGAATCTTGTGATTGTAATCTGGAAGGGTGTGCAGTCATTGAAGATATATTTCCAACAAAATTACCTGTTCCCACACCAGTTGTCAAAAGAACAGTTACTGCCAAACAGCATGACCAGTTGAAAGAAAAACTCATTCTTAACTGATGTTACCTATATTAGAGAATTTTTCCGGACACAGTGGAAACAGCATTTCACCACATGCAAAAGCATTTTTTGCACATTCTCTAGTTTTCAAATAAATCAAATTTTGAACAATATTCAACAACTGTTTACATTAGATGGCATCATGCAGTATGTTGAGATATGGAGGAAAGAACATGCATACAAGGCTCTTCTCTGATAAGGGAGATTTTTGATGATGTTGATGATGTCCCTGAGATGAGTTTCAATAATTTGGATGCAGTAGATCTTGAAGCAGAAGAGGAAAATGAATGGGAGGAAGTCTTCAATGAAACAGATGATTGGATGAATGTAATGGATTATAGTGATGCTGGTATGTCATCTTTTGATATAAGTTACATTGAGAACATAGGTCAAGAACGGCCTGAAACTGATTAGCATGTATTACTCAGTACAATAACATTTATAATGAATAGTAGACCTATACATATATTTACATTTTAACAGTAAAAAAATGTAATATTTGAATTTTAGATCAATGTAATTGCAATTTCTTGCATTATAATTTGATGCTAGCACAATTACATGTATAAATATATTTATCCCACTATTAAAAGAAATATTGAACTGCATAACCAATATGAACATGTTTAGCCACTGCTCCATGTATTCTAAATGTAAGCATAAGTCTTACACTATCAGATGATTAAGAAAAAATGGATACCTCGTACAAATCATCACCCATAGAACACAAAACAGCAGTAACTCTGAATAACATTTCAAATGACTACATGGTTGTCATCACAACAGATAGTGAAAAACAAAAATGGGCACAAGGTCCATTAATTTAGAAGGCTGAAAGGGCCATGCAAGTTTACACTGCATTGGCAAACCACCCAGGAAAGCTATTGGCTTCCTGTCATACAAAGACAAAAAACTAAACTCCAGGGTATATCAATTTTCCTGTCTTGGCTTCAAGAGCTTTTACATGTTCAGAGTTACTGTTGATTTGTATTTTATTAAATACGTTGTGGTTCCAATAATTACTACCTGTGTCCACCATCTATTTTTTTCTTGTGTTCATTGACCCATTGATGCATCTTATGAACATCAAGATCATCCAAATTGCTTTTTTTACAGTTGCTAAAGTATGCATAATGCCTTCCTTCCTTCCTCAATAGAAGCTTCCTCTTTGACAAGATTGGCAAGAATTTTTTTGAAATCCTTCTCGTCAAATGATTTGAAGTGCTTACCAGACCTTCTGATCACATGCATTGTTTTATCAAATGATTGCAACATATCACATGCAATTGCTTGGGCTTTAACAATTCTACTTACAGATTTTTCATTTACATTGCCACCTAACTTCTTAATAGCTTCAATTACCATTCTGTTGTCATGTTGTAGGTCAAGGTCTAGTGGAACATTCATATATTTACCCTTCACAGAACGGTTCCACTTCAGACGGTAAGCTTGTCTTGGAGATAACAATGAGATTGTTTGCAGAATGTAGTAAAGTGCTTCGAAGGCATATTTGGTGCTTCATTTAATATCTGCTCTGAAATGCACCAACAAAAACTTCCAGCATGTGAAAATTCTTCCACCATCTCCTTTCTGAATTGCATCATACAATTCTTTGCAAAGCAATGCATACCGTGCAAGACAGACATTGTAATTGAACATGTCTATGATGGCCCAGGGGTGCCAAATTATGTTAGAAATAAAAACAAATAAGTTATCCTTAACTGAATGTATTTTAATTTTTTTTTAATTTAAATTTTAAAAAAAACTCAGTTTTTAATTTAAATTTAAAAATACTTTAGTTCTATGTGGCCCAGTGCTGCCAAATACTAATGATTTCACATACCTTTATTATTGAACTAAAATGTCTAACTACTATCGCGTAAGTGCACGAAACAAGTACAGCAGTCGCCATCACTGATGCATTACAAATTCATCTCGTTTATCTGTTTATTTGTATTTTAAAATTTGCAATGTCTGAAATCAGTAAGTGGAAAAAGTTTGCAAATGAAATAAAACGAAAACAGACAAATGTTGCCACAAAGCAAAAAAACACAAAAAGCGGGCAGACAAGCAAAAATGCTGGTAATGCTGGTGGTTCGAGTATCTTAGAAAATAAAGAAATCACCGCACAACCTCTAGCTACCGAAGCTGCTGGAAAGGCTAAAAAGTACGAGAGAACTGGGCCACAAGAGTTTGTACCATTCGTGTTTGATGAAGTAACCATTCCCAATATCATTACCGCTTGCAACAGCCATTTCAAGAAATGACCCAAAGGTATGTCATGTGACGTACTTGCAACCGAACGTGGCCCTTCGTGTACAAGGATTTTGCAACTACCTAACCTCAAGCTAATCCATATTAAATTTGTTGTTGCAGAGAGCGAGGTGGACAGTATCATTACCAGCAATACTCGCAGTTACAGATTTACGTCTAGCCCTGCCCAATGTGAAGCATCGACATCATCTATACGTCCTAAACAACTTCCTGTGCCACATTCGACTAGTGCCCTTGGTGTAAAACGTAAATTAGAAGTTTCGTTTCGAGCTCCTCCTAACGTTCCAAAAAGTCTGAGTGTTACAACCATGATGAAACTTGGACACGCTATTACAGCCACCGAAACATAGCAAGAAATTATCGAAGTTTCAAAGTTTAGCATTTCTGATATGGTGTGGTCACCACCAGTATCTGCACATTTTACCATTGAAAAGGAGGCATTTGCAGATGGTGGGTTTAGAGCAGCGTACAGAGCTACGTCGAAGTCACCTAATTTTGAGGACAAAACCTAGGTTGTTAAACGCTTCTTGCCCAAAACAATTGAGCTCATTGCCACAGTAAATGAAACCCAAGAAGATCATGCACGTAAGTCAATTCAGATGCAAGCATTGGCAGATAACTTTGCGTCACAAATTGCATCAAAAGTGGAAAAAGATGGGAATAAAAATGTGTATGGCAAGTGTTTCAGGTATGTTGATGCTTTTTTGGGGAAGATTTTGTCCACAAACGAAATTGTAACTATAGAACAGTTTGCATCTGGTACCTTCCAAAAGTATGTGAACAGTGATGGCTCCCTTTCACGAAACAGTGACACTGAGAAACAAGGGAAAGCCGAAAGCCTTGTTCATTTTTCATTTGTAAAGTCAAACAAGAAGCTGTTATTGGTTGACACACAAGGAGGGGGATATGATTTAACGGATCCAGAAATTGCCACAGTAAGAACCATATATGATGATGATCACCATCTACTATTCTGTGCTGGGAATCTATCAACTGAAGCCTACATTCATTTCTTTACATCTCACGAATGTAGTGTATTTTGTAATCTTCTTGGTCTAATCCCAGAAGAAGTAAAGGACTGATTGGCACATAAAAAAGTCCAATGTAAGAGCTTTTGGGACTCAAAAACAAACAGTTGGTCTTTAGTGAAATAGAAACTATCCTGATGTTCTGTTTCTGCATGCATGTATGCATGCATCCTAAAAAAATATATGTATAATTTTGTGTTTCTAAAATGTTATTTAATTTGTTCAAATTTATTATATATAATGGCTGACATGTTAATTGTTGATATTCATTATTCTACTTCTGATGGTCTCAGTGAATCTGCATAACCTTGCTTGAGTAACAAATACTTTTGAACAAATTCAATGCACTGGGTTTTTTCTGGCTCTGGCAATATAGCCGAAAGTAATGTGCGTAATTATTATTATTATTATTAAAACTTTATTTCAACATGTTAGCCACTTCAACTGAATGTTGATTTCCAAGTGGGACGTGATACAACTATAAATATACACAATTAGAAACATGTACAAAATCAATAAATTACTACATTAATACAATCATATATTATTGTTGAACAGGCTGGCATTAGCTAGAGATGTTAGCATTAAATATAGACAGAGATTCGCTATTTCTAGCTTGTTCGGACAAAGAATTCCATATTTTTGGGCCTCTAAAACTGATGCTTTTTTTAAGATATTCAGTTCTTGGACGCGGAAGGAAGAGAGTGGAATTAGATCCTCGTAAATCATGGCCATGAACAGTATTAGACGTATTAAAAATCTCATTTAACTTTGTTGGTGCCATATTATGCAAAACCTTATACATTAGTCTAGCTGTACTCTGAGCCCTCTGTTCTTCCAGGGTTTTCCATCCAAGAAGACCAAGGGCCAGACTTGACTGACCATGCTCATTTTTGCTCATTATGATTCTGGCACTTCTATTGTGAAGCTTCTGTAATCGATTTGAAAGGGTCGCATCAATTGAATCCCAAACTTCACAGCAGTAATCAAAATGAGGCTGGACTAATGCATAGTAGACCGATTTCAAAGTCTCTTGATCCATATATTCTTTAATTCTTTTTAATGCACTTATACCAGCAGAAATTTTACTGGAAATATGATCGACGTGACTGTTAAATGCTAGATGTTCGTCTAATTGGACTCCAAGAGCTTTTGTCGCTTGAACTCTTTCTATCGATTCATTGCCAATGCAAACATTCGGTTCTGAACTCAAATGTTTTATATTATGGGGAGAGCCAATCAAAAGATATTCAGTTTTAACAATATTCAGACTGAGTTTGTTTGCTGAAAGCCACTCCTTGACATTAAGAAGATCAAGATTGATGGTCCGCTCCATTTCCTCAATTGATTTACCACTTACTGCTATATTCGTGTCATCTGCAAACAGTAGAGCAGATGTAAACTGTAGACAGTTTGGCAAATCATTGATGTAAACTAAGAATAGAAGTGGGCCAAGAATCGATCCTTGTGGTACTCCACAATTTACTATTCTTGGATTTGAAAGTTTACCGTTTACAGAACATACCTGTAAACGTTCAGCAAAGTAAGATTTGAATAAATTAAAAGCTAAACCAGTAACCCCATAAAGCTCAAGTTTCGCTAATAACAACACATGGTTGCTGATAGATAGCAGTAGGGTAGCAATTCTGCTGATAAAAAATCATCTGGGGCATCAAGGACTCCTGATAATTCAGCTACTTCTTGACGATCTTGGGTGGTCACTTTAAAACCTATAGGAGGGCAATTAATAAAATTACAAATTTACTAGGCAAACAGAGGGGGGGGGGGACTTTAAATATTGGACAGGGAAATTGGTCTAATAAATAAAAGACAGCTGTGCACCATACTCATAATGTACACTAGCTTCAATTCCTCTATGTTTAATATTTAGATCCATGTAGCTAAAATATAGAAAAGTTAGGAACCAGCCTATTTGGACATTTAGTAAAATATCACATGGAAGTTTTCCCAGGTAAAATAACATACTGAGACCTTTGTTTTCCATTTCATATTTTTCAGGGAATTCAAAAATATGGTTTGGAATGCCATCAGCCATGAGTGTGTCTTTCTGTTCACGAATGCGGAGGTTATTCCATATTGTTTGGCGAAATTCATCGAGTTCCCTTCGCATCATGGGGATCATAATGTACAAAAGCAATGACCTGTTGAATAATACATAAAATGATTTAAAATGCAGCTGTATATCAATTAAGTTTAACTTATTACATTTAATTTGACCTGTCTATCTCATCTTGTGGGTTGTAGTGACATTCTTCTTTTAACCAGTTTAGACCAATTTTGAAGTACTTCTCCAACCGTTCATGTAGCTCCCTCCACCATCTTTCAATCTAACAATCAATTTTCAATTAGTGAATCAAAGTATTTTTTAGTCCAAAAAAGGAAAGAAATATCATAAAAGCTTTATATATAAATAAAGAAAAGCATTAAGAACTTGGGTGTGCAATCAGTTGGATCTTCCAGGTCGTCTTGTTGGCTTCTGAGGTATGCCTGAATAGTACTCATAGTTGTGGTTTCAGTTCCCTTATCTAGGCGAATATAGTTTGGCAATATACCAGTCTCCAACAATGATTGTAGGTACCACTTGCCAACAAACAATGGGTTTGAATTTGTTGTCCAAACTTTGAGCCAAATTAATTTCCGGCTGGCAGTATCAATGCACCCATATATTGCAATGGGAAAGGCCGAACTCTGAAAGCCCATCATCTTATCGTGTCCATCCATGGAATATGTCCAGTTTGGACCAATAGTAACAAAGTGGCCTTTAGCTTTTTTCGCCTTGGCGCCTGGAGCTCTTCTAGCTAAACCATCAGGATCGAGCTCGAACATCAAATCGTGAACAAGCGCTCTAGGCACTTTAACATCATACTTTTGCCAAATCTTTAGGGTCATGGCCCTATAACCAAGCATTGCACCAGGGCCATCAAGTTCTTTCTCAGCGGCTTCCCTAGCGACTTCGAGAGGCATATTAGAATCAATATAATGAATACCAAAATGTCTCAACCTTCGACCCAGAGTTCTCAAACTCCACTTATATGCACTGTAGTCTTTTCTTATGAAACGTATTTCTTTAAATCGTGTTCTAGTTTCTGATCGTTTTTCCAAAAACCCGCCATTATTGGCTATAATTTATTAAATTATGCAGTACGTAAACGCATGTCCCACTTACTGCATGTCTAATGAATTATTTTTTAAATTTTTTAGCATTTGGCAGCGCTGGGCCACGTAGAACTAAAGTATTTTTAAATTTAAATTTAAAAAAATTAAAATACATTCAGAATTCCGTGCTCATTCTGATCCGCTATTTACTCAATTAGGTATACTAGATATTTTTAAAGTTAATTCACTTTATGTTGCTAGGTTTATGTTTTGTTATAAAAACTTAATGTTACCGCCAAGTCTTCTGAACTTATTTATTACTAACAACGAGGTCCACAACTACAATACAAGAACTGCTGAGAATTATCGTCCTCACGCTTGTCGAACCAATTTAAAACAATTTACTATACTTTTTCAAGGTTCTAAAATTTGGAATGCTTTGCCATTACATATAAAGGATTTGTCTAGTCTTTCCTCCTTTAAAAAACATATGATAGAATTACTGTTAAGATAATCTTTATACGTCGTGCACATATGCTAGCTTTTGAGTGAAATATTGCATTTAGACTAATTGACTAATGCTAGATAAGCCCAGTGGTTTCTTGAGGTCTCCTCGCCATCTATTATTTTGTTTGTGTTTTATTTTAATTGTATTTTTGTATGGCGAATTTAATAAAGTTTAATGTAACACTTCATCTTAGTGTGCCAGTCTGCAATTCCAAAATTGAAGCCTTCAAGTTTTTCTAGTGTGTTATACCCATTCTGTCTTGACAACCTGGCATTGATCACCAATGAGACCTTGACATTCATACTCAATATCATCAGGGTCTTCTGGGTTAGTCATTGTACAGAGGTACTGCTGTAGTAGCTCAAGAACTTCGACAATGCCATTATTAGTATTCTCATCTTTAAAGTAAATTCCAAGTTGTAACTATATGAAAGATGAAGCGTACCAATTAGCATTTTTATTAAAAGGTAATCAAAAACAAAATATCTCAGAATTTATGTATTGCAGGTGAACAGGTAAACACTCATTCAGTGGGTACATAATAATAGTAAAATTGGTACCAATACCTTTCTTTTTGTCTTCTTCATTTCTTCTGTATGTGGATGTGCAATATGCCATGAAACATGCTCATATAAATGTTGTAAACATGGGATACGTTTTACAAGGGTCCGTTCGATGTGGATATTTGCTTTTTTGTGAAATGCCAAGTGTTCTTTGATGGTTGGCAGAACTTCCGAATTGTCAACATCCATGACATTTTGGGTGCAGCCACTGTCAATCAAATTGTTTCCTGAAACACGATTAAAAACTATGTTCGCATTCACCCAATGACAGTCGACATTCCGATTCTCTTCAGTCATGTTTTGAACATTTTGACGTATGTCAATGTTGTCAATGACAAAATGCACCCCCTTATCTTCACACATCAACTGCTCAAGTCTTGAAGAAGCCTTTTTAACATCAGATTTTAAGGAATCCAAGTTTTTAGTTCCTGATGTATCTTTTAAGGTGTCAGATGCTTGAAAAGTATTGGCTGTGGATGTATCAGGTTCACATGTGGCTTCTACACGTTTTGAAGGACTTGTGTCAGTGTTTAAAGATGTGCTTGGGCTTTTATCAGAATCCATGTTAGTTGATGACACCTTTTCTTCTGTTTTAATTACTTTTTGTATTTGAGATATCTTTGATTTTAGAAATTGAATTTCCTTGCCTCTTGAACTCACACTAGTTTTCCAGTCTGTGATCTTTTCATCTTGCAATTTAGTCATTTCCTCTAGATGCCTCAACATGCTTGAGTTGGACAGAACCAATCTCATACAATTCAGCCTACTGAACATTGTCTAAAGATCAAAAAATATTATTTTGGAAATGAACTTACTCATTATCAATCACTTATGTATAAAATACAATATTATGTTTCATTTTTTTCTCAATACATTTCATTTTTTTCTCAATATTACTTCACTTCAATATTTTAACATCACTTAAAAATTTTAAATTGCATAAAACTCAACAGTTGTGAGTTGACTAATTATATATAATTACATGATTGTTCTATTTAATAACTCGTATCTTGAGTTTACCAGATGGCATTATTATTCAGAATATGTTTTTACTAATTATGTAATTCATCAATCATTAAAATTTGCTCTGTTCAACTTCTTAGGACAATACAAATTGACGACTGTAACTGGCTTCAGTCTTTTCCACTTGTAGGTTTAGTCCTCAGCAGAGAATTCTGAACATGACTGAAATCTAGTCCTCATGTGAGAAGAGTACCAGTATAATATCAATGTTCAGCACTTCAGCTCAGCTGTGGGTTTTTTCCAGGTACTCAAATTTCCTCTCACAGGAAATGTTGACAGGGTGGGTTGTATAATATTTTATTTGCAACATTTAATGGGCTGCTTATGATAAATCCCAACTCTAATTGCAACTTTTAACACTCTAGTGGACATAGAAAAATCAAGCATTGAACTGTAACTTTGCAAGCTACAGTAGTATCTGTAATGGAACAGTTTCTCTCACCCGATAGTGCTAAACTTAATTATCATACTAATGAGATGCTGGATTGCATTCATTTCTTTACACCTTTTTTGTAGCAATACTGCACCAGCAACTGCAACACTTGGATGGTGTACTGGCTGAGCAACATCTGATCTTTTTGAAGAAATAGCTGCAGATTTGAGAAAATCATAAAAGATTGGAGCTTTGACTGACCATGCTTCACACACATCCTCAATTCTCAACTTAATCAATGCTTGTGGTGAAGTATCTCGGGAAATTGAAGGATGTTTTCTGAAACATAGCTTAATTATTTCCTTCACCATTGCATTTATAACAAGTCTCACAAATTCTATTCTTAGAGCTACACACTTAAAGCTGGGTTAAAGTCGCATCTGCGCATGTGCGAGTTTTTTGTTTATGTGAGTCTCACGGAAGCGGAAGTGAAGATAGCGCAACTGCAAATCATCATCTTTTCTTCCGGTCTTGAGTCAGTCTGTCAACAGAGCGTAATAAACGCGAATCGAGTTACAAAGTGGACAGCTTGTGTTTGGGAGGCTTTTTATTACTATCTGACTTGAAAGCATGGCAGAAGCGTTGGACGAAGCTTTAAATAGTACGCTTGAAGATCTAGAAATCGATCAAATGGAACAGCTTGCGTCGGATTCTTATTTTGACAACAATACAACTTGTTCTTGTCGTGGAAATTGTCTTCGTGAACGAGGGAGAAATTTTTGCCCGTGCCGGAGTCTAAGCAATTATTGTTCGAGTGTGTGCCACAATGGGAACTCTGACATGTGTTTAAATAATCGAAGAGTCCAAGAAAGCGATAGCGACGATTCATCAGTAAGTGTGTTCGTATATTAATGTATAATTAACGCTTTTTCATGAAGTTAGCTCGTAGACAACTGAACCAACCACACAAAGGCATTGAATTTCTCACGTCTCCGTTTACAAACAACTGTAAAACATGGAAAAAATTTCAGTCGTTCTTTCGACGTTTATTTGACTTGAATACACTGCAATCGATCTGTTGAGATTTGCATAAAATTCGTATAATATTAGCATATGGGTGATATTACATGAATACTGCATGAATATTCATTGTAAATCTACTACGGTATTAGGATATATGGCATAGATATGTGTATTAGGATATATGGCATATATTATGGTTTTTATATACTATATTATGGTTCAAAGTGTCGCATTGCCAAGAAATGTCACAGGATTATTTTAGAACATAAAAATCCCACATCATACAGTATATTCAAGACATAACTACCAGAATTTTTTTGATACAATGTGTATTGCCAACAGTGTGGTTCAACGTTTTTGTGTGATCTATAAAGTTAATGCATTTTTTCACTTCTCAGGATGATGAGTTCTTGCATGAGTCTGGACAAGATGAATCTGATGGGCCATATGAGGAGACAACTGTGGTCCAAGAAAGAGGACGTACAAGAGGACAACGAAGGGCTAGAGGTAGTGGTGAAGAAAGAGGGCATGAAAGTGATGAAGCAACAGAAGGTGGGAGTGGGCGTGGAAGAGGACGTGGGAGAGGACGTGGGAGAGGGCGTGGAAGAGGACGTGGAAGAGCAAGAAGCAGTAGTCGAGGAGAAAGGCATGGAAGTGATGAAGAAACAGAAGTTGGGGGAAGTGGAAGAGGTCGTGGAAGAGGTCGCGGAAGAGGTCGCGGAAGAGGTCGCGGAAGAGGTCGCGGAAGAGGTAGCGGAAGAGGTCGCAGAAGAGGTCGCAGAAGAGGAGGATTACAAGCAGCAGAAGGTGCTGCACAAAATCAAGCAAACCATGAAAACCAAATAGTGGTATGCATAAATATATATACACTAGATTTCTATGTTACACTTACAGCCAATCTTAAATGCTCTTGAGACATACTGATTACAGCATGTGTGTACATTTTTGTGTTTTAGGACTTGGTGAATGGTCTGGAAATAGATGCCCTCAGAAGGCTTGCAGTGGAACTTTTGAGGAGGCAACCTGCAGCATTTGCTGATATTGTTCAGGGGGAAATAATGGCAGGTGATGGGCAACCTCCTGACCCACCATTACCAAATGATGTTCCAGATTGGTGTAAGTGTGGGCATTGTATAGTAATGCCAACACAAGCAGAAAACAAGTGTTGTACAACAGCGGTGCGTCCTTGCATAACAACAAATGCTTTGTTTTTACAAATTATCTTGGACGCAAATGTCCTTGATATTGCTATGAGGTTTCGAGAAGATATGTTGGCATTGAATAATGTGAGAAACAATGAAAACTTCAGGCATGCTGCATACCGACAATATATTTTGTGGCAATATGGGCACTTAGGAAAAGGCAACCGAAGGGTTGTTCCAAGTTGCTGTGTTAGAGAAATACGTGCTCGTTACCCTTCTCCAAATGGAATTTATACAGGATATAGACCTGCAAGGCTTTAGGACAATTTTACATTAATTAATGCTGCAGAAATTTTGTTGTGTAATTTGTATACATTTTAGGTAAAAATATTTTACATTTTGACAATTTCTAGGTGGTTCTACCATATGTAATAAGTTATTGAGCTTGCATGTTTTTATGACAACAGTATTAAACATGATAAGTCTTTGCTATTGTGCTTATAGGACTTGCACAATTTGCATTTTATTCAAAATTATGAAACTTAACCAGAAGTAGTTTTAACATTTTGGTTTGAAGGGTTAAACATAGTTAAAAATATGCACACTCACATAACGTATTGCTAATGTATTAACGTTGACATTGACAATAGTCAAATGTGCAATATGAGCGCCCAACGAATGATGAGTAAAATATAGTTTTAAATAAGATCAACACAGCAGCTTTGGAAGATTACAACTATAGCATTTAGAGTGTATCTTTTACATTTGCATGTAAAACTGTGATTATTTCATCATTCTTTTGTCGCGCATATTGCACATTTGACAATTGCCAACCTTCAATACAGTTGGGTGGTTAATCAATTATGTATTTTTTTGTAATATGGCTAGAATTAGGCTGTTTCGCTCAATGTCAGAGCTCATCAGCATGTCTAGGATAGCAGTCTTTACCCTTATTTCTCATCCATATCTGAGATGAAGAAAAACTGTTTATGTTTTAAACTGTGTCATTGCTGAGCAGTTTAGGAAACTTTCTAAGAACTTTTTTCTGAAACATTTAGGACATATGATTTTAATTAATAGTTTTCAATGACATTTTTGAGAAATATAGTTGATAAAGAATAATCCGACATGGACAGCCTGGTCATTTACAGGACCCGGGGGTTTGAAATCAGAGTTTTCCTTCTCCTAGATGGACTGCCTTCCATGGCTAATGAGCTCCATCTACCCAAAGTAATTTAAAATACATGTTCGACAAGTTAAACAAATCTTGATGTGTGAGAGTCAACAAGCACTTGCACTGAAGGTGGAGGGACTGCTGAAATATTTGGAGCTATTTGCCTGGGATCATCACTCGACATACCAACTCTGGCACTCACAGGTGTATTTGATCTTCCTTTCTGCATGAAAACCATTTTCATAAGTGCTGGTATGTAAGCATAATTTTTAGGTTCCAAAACCTTGACTGGATACCAACGTTTTATCCTCTTACTAAATTGCCGCTCAAATCTTAAAATATTAAGCAAATTTACGTGAGCCAACAGTACTTTTATTGAATTTTACATTAATACAGTCTATGGTAACATATGTCACTGTAATTGGTAACGCTGTAATTATTATATAATATGATAGAAAGTAAACAGTTAAATAATACACTACCTTGGGTGACCATCTGCTGTAAGAGCTGCTTTCCTTCCTCGATGATAATTAAAGTCAATCGCAGCAAGTTGGTTTCGCATTGTATAGGCTAGGAACCTGCAGATATGTAAAGGACAATGGCTTAGCTTCTTACTATTAGTAATTACTAATACTATTTACTAGTATTTTCTACTACTAAGCCTTTCAGTTTACTTCTACTAGTACCTTACAACTTACGTGTAAGAGTGCCGCTTTGAGGCATACATCAAAATATGGTTATGAAAAGATTCCAGAAAACCAGTATGCCTAAAAAGTAAAAAAAAAAACAAGGTTGTATTATTCACATGCATTACATACACGTTTGGTTTACTTTTACAAAATCAAACATTACACTGCATCCAAGAACTATATGCAAATGCATTTTAAAGCTGTGTTTCGTACAATTTTGAAACGAGTGTTATGAAATTTCATGTACATTATGTCAATACAGACAATACAATTGTGGATGATCGCAGCCCAAAACATAACTCCACCACTTCCTGATACACTGTGGACATAATGCTTTTTCATCACACCATCCTCTTGACCAGCCATGAGGTCCATCGAGAGTTGCTCGGCACTTATCCGTAAATAAGAACCTCAATTTCCACTCATGCACATACAATAGTGTTTCCATAATATATCCAAAATTTCATAAACTTCGTTGAAAAAATGAATTCAATCCAACAAAAAAACTGATTTGCATATTCTTGGATGCAGTGTATAGCATTTTTTTTACAAAATTTAAGAATTGCAAAAATCATAATAAACAAAATGTACCTGAAATTAACATAATATGGAATTGTGTTTAAGAATCTTTTATCCATCACAATTTTGGTCAACGCTTTATGTGCTGGTGACTCCTTCTTTAGCCAGGGCTTGTTGCGTTCATCATCACCCAGGGGCTCGTGTGGACATTCACCACCATTTACACCCTCTTCCAACATCCATTCGTGTTCGTTTACCACATGGTGAAGTAAACCAATCCACATATCCTAAAAGTTCAAAGATATAATTATGATAGCCTACCGGTAGTTTACAGTCTGTCTGATTTAGTAACAGATTTATTTCGGCAACCTTACAAAAACAGATGTAGCCCTGTTTATTGAACTATGGAAAAGTATAAAATCTGAATTGCCTGCGAAGATAAGAAAAGTAAATATAGGTAATTTAAATTGTATTTTTACCTTGAATTGTTTAGCATCAGCATTACAATTTTTTGAACAGTACCAGAAGTGATTTCTCACTGATGGTGCCCAGAACACGAGATCGTCATTGCATTTGGACTTTGCAGCCTACAGCAGATACAAAATTAGGTGCAGAAAATGAGAACATAAATTGCATGGCATTCCTTTCAATTGAAAATCTCACTACAATCTATAAATTATGCAAACATACTGCATTAATTTTCTTGGCTAGATTCTTTCCCCCATGCCAAACATCATGCTGGTGTGTTATGTCCTTGAATTTGTCAGCCTGTTCTACAATCAATATGAAATAAATTTTACAAATGATGAAATAAAGCCTACAAGTTCCACAAATGGCTTCCCTATAAAGTCGAGTGATAGTGCAACATGTAGCATTGAAAATTTCATGACTTAAGCTATAACTCTCAAATAACATAAGCCATATAATTTCCAACATGCAAGATCATGTAAATTCTGACATGTATCAATAGCACTTGACTTCAAAGGGTAGCCTTTTTGGGGAAAGGCTGTACTGTACTACAAGAAAACAACATGTGAACTAACTCATTAATGCCCCAATTTCAAGATGGCCATCTGTCACAACTTCCTTTATCTCCATTGTCGATGTAAGCAACTTGTCCATGCCCTTTTCAAAACCAATCCTTTCCATGTTGTTGCTCTTTCCAGCTGCCTGTCTTACATCAACAATGGTCATTTCGAGGATTGCTTTGTCCTTCATATCTGCCAAACTATAGGTGCAGTACTGCGCGGAGTGACCAGGTGAGTCATTTCTGCCATCTCCACTCAGTATGATGTCTTTACCCGATCTTTCATCACATAGCTTCTTCTTTTGCTGCTCCCAGAAATCCTTAACTGCAGGAGCAATGAACAAATTCTGATACTGGTAAAACAGTGTATGACTGAAATACTGTATGTTACAGAATTTGAACATCATTCCTATTTTCTGGTATGAATTCCCTGAGAACAGCAAAGAAGCCAAGATAAGATTACCAGCTCTGACCCCTTCACATGTTGGTTGAGCTGCCCATCTCCCTCCAGCATGACCAGCATTGCACCCCCAAGACACCACAAGACAAGTACCCACATATTTTTTTTTGTACCCAAGGGCACGGTCACATCCTTGTCTTTTACACACAGTCCCATACATGGATGTTATTAATGACATCAGCACATCAGTGAAGACAATGCATTTTTCACTTTTAATAGCATCATCTGATGTCATATACTGTACTGGTGTTTCTACGGATTCCTGGATAGTCTCCCCATCATCGTCATGGCCACCAACAACAAAATTATATTCTTCATTCATGCTGCCAACAAAAATATATGACTGTTAGCACTATAGTATATTTCAATAACACTCTTTACCATATAATACATACATACATCTAAGGTTTTTATACGCAATTGAATGTCATTTCTAAGTTAACATTATCTTACAACAAGACCCCAAGAATTGATCGGGTATGCTGAGATATATACTATCAGTCTATCATCTACAGTAGTGGTATATTTACTGAGACTTTATAACAGCAAGTACCGAGGAAGTTTTAAAATTAATTATACTTTATGCAAATTGCCTAACATTTTTTTACCAGAAAAATAACTTACACGGTAGTTTCATCAATTGGACTAGGCTGTGGGATAATTGTAACATCATCATCATCTGATTCACTCTGAGAATCTTGTTCACTCGCGGTCAACGTTGTGAAGGACTCTTCGAACGGATCGCGAGCTCGAGCTGATCTAAAGTAAATATATTTATACATGAAAGAGACACTAAAGAAATTTATTCGTACGCAAATGTTCAAGCAGCAAGCAGTTTATGCAAATTATTAGAGCAGTATATTGACAACAGGATACAAACCTGCGGGATATCGTAGACAATGGCGAACTTTTGTCAGCAGGAATCAATGCCCTTCTGCTAGATGGGGTATGTTTTGGAGTTGACGCTTGCGTAAACTCTAAAATACAAATCGAACAAACTGTAACTCAAATAAAAGATATAGAAGATCACAATTTATTTTATCTGCTGTACCTGACAGCCCTGACGAGGCCTCTTGGCTAATGGCTGTTGCCCAGTGACCACCAACTGGTGTTGAAGAAGAAATAGCTAATAAAACGATGAAAAATGTTTCAAATACATAAAATTCATGCAGTAGAAGTATAAAATATCTAGTTACTAAGCTTGCTAATACAATAGATGAAATAATACCTGGCGAATTGAAAGGAGCAATGTCGTCGCTGTGTATACTTTGTTCACCAGATAATGACTCCATTGTATTCACTGTCTGAGTCTCTTACCTCTCTAAAAGCAGCGCAAAATCATTTGGAATCAAATAAAACGTCGAGTTATCCGATATATAGTTTAGATCCGATAATAATAGGCTTACCGCGTGTCACTTTTCTTGGCATAACTCTCCAGGAGAAATGATGCCATTTCTCCGTCTGATTTAAAATTGTTGTCGCTCTTGAAGGCTCTCCATTGAGCAAAAGCGCCAAGTAGATACACCTTGGTCGCATCCCTTTTCTTAGTTTGCGCTTTTCTCGAATCGCTGGCATCAGTCGAAGCAGTAGAAGATTCAGCCATCACTAGTACAGACTAGCAGGTATTTGGTCTCGCGGTTGCTTGACTGAGTGAGTGACTGACTCAAGACCGGAAGAGAAGATGATAATTTGCAGTTGCGCTATCTTCACTTCCGCTTCCGTGAGACTCACATAAACAAAAAACTCGCACATGCGCAGATGCGACTTTAACCCAGCTTTAAAGGCAAACTGGCAACTTGCTTGAATGTTCCTCGTACAAGAGCTTTGCCAAGTGGTACCAGTTCCTGTCTGATATCTCTGGTAGCAGTCTTTGATGGCCGTTACACATACAACACATACATACACAATGTCAGTGATTAGAAAATCAATTAATTCAAACATATTCGTTGTAATGCTAACAGTGAGGTTAGGTGACAGGGCTTGACCATAATTGAAAATTTCTTTATCATCCCAACATATGTCGTATATTCATGCAAAGTCAAACCACCCACCTGTAATTATAAAAAACGTACAAGACTGACAGAAATCTCAGGCAATGAAGAAGCATTTAATAACACAAAACCACTGCATCAGAAAGCACTGAAAAAAAGTGGATACAACCATGAATTGAAATACGAGAAGCAAGAAAATTGTAATAGAAGAATCAGAACTAGAAATATCATTTGGTACAGCCCATCGAATTCGAGCAATGTACAGACCAGCACCAGCAAACTATTTGTCAAGATAGTAAAGGAACAGTTTCCACTGGAGCACATACTCCAAGATATTCAACATCAATACAGTGAAATTGAGCTATTGCTAATTTCCTAACTAATTCAGGAGTAACAATCAGAACATTCATATCTGATGGGCATAGAGGTATAGCAAAGTGGCTAAAGGCAACATACCCTCTTTTCCAATTTTTTTGATATATGGCATGTATCAAAGTCACTAAAAAGCTAGAAAAGTTAGGTAAAGAGGAAGGTTATGAAACTGTCCTTGAATGGATAAAGCCAATCCAGAGTCACTTGTACTGGTGTGCTTGTTATACTAAACGAGGTTATGCAAAGTTATTTTGGCAAAGTGAAAATCTTATTGGAGACACATGATGGCCAAGTCCAAGTTTCCTTCCTGTTTGGCAAAGGTAAGTTGGCTGCAATGCACGCCATGACACTTCCTCACTTAGAACTTTGTGCTGCAAAACCTGGGATTGAGATCACTGAGCTAGTTACGGATGAGTTGGCAATAACACCACACTCTGTCACCTACTATACCGACAGCCTGGAGTGGATCAAGTAGCGTTTTTTTAAAGGGGTGCCGGTGAGTCAAACAGCCAAGGTGGAAGCACCCTAGGGCAAATTTTGAAAATTATAACCCCGAAAATACCATTTCCAGTTTGACTTGGAAAAAAGGAAAAACCTTTGAAATTATACCATATTTTATGAGCTAAGCACCTTGTGTCATTTACTCATTTTCATGTAAGTCTGGCCATTCGTACATTTTTGAAAAGTTGAAATGGCGACAAATGTTGATTTTCAATATGAAATAATGCAAGTTTAAAGTTTTGTTTAAGGGGGTCCAATAGTAAAAAAAGAATTTTTGTGTGTTTTAATACTATGCAGTTCATCTTTGGTCAGGTGTTAGGACATGGTACCACAAACATAAAAATAAGTTTTCAAAGTTACCATTGCCATGGTTACCATTTTAATTACTTCCTGTTGGTGAAAAATCCATATATTTGTAAACATGATATCTCAACAACTATGAATGATAAAAATCTAAAATAACTTTATTTTAATAGTATATCACATGCTCTTGGAGATGAACCAGAACTATGGTGATTGAGGCAAAAATAAATTTTTTGCGGGCAAAATATTGAAACCAGATATTATCGAGATGATACTGACTATCATAACTTGCATGCTATTGCAAATATTTTTATGATTCTGGTTCATCTCCAAGAGAATGTAACACAGAACACACACTGAAAGTTTGAAGTCAATAGCTTACATACTTCTTGAGATATTGCGCATGCAATAATGGCAATTGGTGGTTTACGGCAATTTGAGAAAAACGACTTTAAAGTTTTTGCATGCATTAGAATAACAATCGAACAATGCGATGGAAAAGGACACAATAGAGTAAACCAATTGCATACCATTATTTGCTCTGGGTAAAATCATGGTTTTACCCTAACACGGTGTAGAATTTGCTGATTTTCTCCGTTTATAATTCATTTTGTTGTTTGAAATTTTGGACATGTTTAGAGAACGCCGTTAACAATATTTTGTAAAATTTTTTGAAAATCGATGAATTTTGAAATTATTTTTTTTTATTGGACCCCCTTAATGATAACTCTCGATGAGTAGCCTTATTTGAGTGTTTTTGATTGGTGTTTAACGGTCTTTTAAATTCTCTTTTCAATGTTGAATACTTATAATGATGGAATTTCTGCAATTATAGTAATACTAATTTTTGCACCCCCCCCCCCCCCCTTGCACCCCTGTTGATCAAGGCCAATAGCGGTGCGCACCCCTGTCCACCCCTCCCCTAAATCCACCTCTGCCGACAGCAAGGTCGTATTGGAGTACATCCTTAATGAGACACGCTGATTTTACGTGTATGTGTGTGTTCAGCAAATTAGACGATCATCTCGTCCTGATTAATGGAGGTATGTCGCGACTGACCTTAATCCGGCAGATGTGGCAACCAGATCCATGAAAGCCTGCCACCTCATGGATTCTACTTGGTTAGCCAGTACAACGTTTTTGCAAACCCAAAGTTCCCCCAAGTGGATGCTTTGTCCTTCGAGCCACCTGAAAAGGATCCAGAACTTTGTCCTGAGATAACCATGTGGTAACCGATACAAAACCCGTAGTTAATCGAAACCTTGGAAAAGCATGTTTCCTATGCTTCTCACAGTGGTCAAAGCTGGTGAGCACAGTATTGAACATAATCCTGTTTGCTCTGAAGAAGCATCAACACCATTATAATACCAGAGTTAGCCGTCAACCACCCAGAAAGAGAAATGACCCCACCCACTACTGTCGTCAAAGGAAGGAAACACACACAGACACCGACCATTAGGAATGTACAAAATTAATCATTCCATGAACAAATCGGTTGCCTAGAAAGACTACCAAAAATGTCGCCATTGCTGAAACTCAGCCCAATCGTCAACGGCGAAGGTCTTTTATGTATAGGTAGACGTGAAGGGCAGGCAAACCTCCCATACGAAGAGTGGCATCTGCTCGTTCTACCTGGTAAACACCAGTGACAAATCTCCTGGTCAAAAATTGCCATAAAGATGTCAAACACCAAGGCCGTCATTTCACCCATGGCAATGTTAGAAGTAAAGCATTGTGTATCGTTGGCGGAAAGCGCCTCCTCATCGAGTTATCCACCAATGTTTGAAATGTAAGAAACTCTGAGGGAAACTTCATCACGAAAAAATGGCAGACCTTCCTATCGAACGCATTACCCTGTCCCCTACGTTCACCTATGTTGGACGTGATGTGTTTGGGCCATGGGAGGTGATGGCATGCTAGAGGGACACGCACATAGTAAATGATAGGCAGTCATCTTTACTTGCTTGTTGCACAGAGCTACCCATACAGAACTGATAGAAAGCATGGATACTTGTGGCTTCATTAACGCTCTCCACCGCTTCACGGCTATGAGGGGACCAGTCGGTCAGATTCGTTCAGACAGCAGAACCAACTTCACTGGCATGCATAACGAATTAGAGGCAACCCTAAAGAAGATGGATCAAAAATTGTTAGAGGCATACCTCAATGCACAAGGGTTTAAGTGGATCTTCAACCCTCCGCATGCTTCTCATATGGGAGGAGTGTGGGAATGTATGATTGGAAATTGTCATCGGATCTTAGATGCGATGTTCACCGAAATGAAACCAACTCGGCTCACCCACAAAGTGCTATCCACACTGATGGCGGAAGTGGCAGCTACTGTGAACAACAGGCCACTGATGCCAGTCTCCAACAACCCTTCCGCACCCGAAATTCTCACACCATCTACTCTTCTAACCCAGAAAACCGACTCCTGGAAACTTTGTTCCTCAAGACCTTTACACAAAACAGTGGAGTCAAGTACAATACTTAGCCAACTGCTTATAATTGTGATGGAGGTGGGAGTTCATGCCAACATTAAAACAAAGACAAAAGTAGGAAATTGCTCTACCCAACCTAAAAGAAGGCGCTCTCGTCCTTCTAGGGAGAAAAAACGTCCCAAGGAATGATTGGTTACTTGCTCGCATATCCAAGACCATGAACAGCGATGATGGGAAAGTATGCAAAATAGAAGTTATGACATGCAAGAACTGTGCCAAGCAGTTCCATACAATATACCATGCATGAAATAAACCGATCATTTTTTTAATATTTTTTGGGCATGCCATGCTCGTGTAACCTTTGCGAGTAAAGGTGATTGTAAAATTAAGGCCTTATGCTTCTGTATTAAATACACTAAAAGATGATGCTTTTGCATGTATAAAAATACAATAGGTATTAAAGACACATGATGTGTCGAATAATGTTTCAGAAACACTACAGTTGGAATTTATCAAATATCCAGTCTTAAGGTTATCTGTGCTAGACCACTAGGGTATGTATAGTTTCTTTGTGTAATTGCAATTATTAGGACGACTTGCTGAAATTGCCTGTTTTTTGTCTTTTTGAAAGTTGTCTTGCTTTCAAATCATGGTGTGAATTCCTTAGGTTTGTCAGGAAAAAGGGATTACTTTTCTAATTGGCTTACCGTTGCTGCCGAGGTGATTTTTTTGGCGCAACTTCAAAACATAATTAACTTTTCCAAAGTTTATTTATAATATTGACTGATATAATCGCTATACACCGTGCCCGCGGGACCAAAATAATGATAATTATAACATTGACTGTGATATAAGCGTTACACTGTGCCTGCGAAACCAAAATGACAATAATTATAATATTGACTGTGATATAAGCGCTACACCGCGCCCGCGGAACCAAAATGACAATAATTATAATATTGAATGTGATATAAGCATTACACCGTGCCCGCGGGACCAAAATGATAATAATTATGATATTGACTATGATATAAGCGTTACACTGTGCCAGCAGAACCAAAATTATAATATTATTGTGTTTGAGGCGTTACACTTTTCCCGTGGAAGCAAAATTATAACATTAACTATGATAAAAGGGGAACACCGTGCCTGTGGAACCAAAAAGATTGTAATATTGTGTTTGATGTAATCGTTACAGCGTATCCGCGGAACCAAAATGCTAATTATATGAATATGACATAAGTATTACACCGTGTCCTCGGAATGACCCAACTTATCACTCTCTTAACTATAAACCTTTCATTTCAACCACCCCTTAGAAACTCCTGCTCATAATTCTGTCAGTTGCTGAGTGTAAGTCTTATTCTTAAAATCACCTTACCTTTATTTTGTGAATAAATGTCACAGCCGAAAAAAAAGTTGTTTTTTCCGGCATTATTTCTTTGTTTGGCCTCCTAAACAAAAGATTCATTCAGAAGGCCTTCTATTTAAATTTCATGCAAAGTTCAAGTGAATGCTCATAACATCGAAAATGGCCATACATCGTATTTGACCTCGACGACAATTATCAGTAAGTGCATAAATGTTTTGTCATAGATAGATGCATGTATTATTGCAAAAAAAATTTAACTAAATCTTTTCTTCAGTAGCTGAAAATGTCTGGATCATCACCAATTAAAGGAATTTCTGTGAGGAAAGACCAAGCTGGATCTAGAGCACTTCATGTCAAAACTGATACAAATCGTTACAAATGCATTTCAAACTTTTATTTTCAAATTAAGGCTTTTAGTAAAATTTGAAGAAAGAGACTTGATGCATTTTTAATGGCTACATTGTAACAGTGCACAGGAATGATGGAGTTTCCATTTAAGTATATAATTTGTTTGACAATATATGACCAGTTACACCAATTGTACTAGAAACCAGAAATAGTATTTTAATGCAACACTAAACTATGGAGGCAACATATGTCCAAGCCTTTAGTAGACTTTCCAGGCATGAGCCTAAAAGCCAATGGTAAAAGATATTATGCAGTACATTATGATGTGCCACATGCAAACAGAGGGATGTGTTTATACATGAAGGGATCCAAAAGAAGGCCGTTGCACGAGTTTTACTAAGGCTTTTTGTTAATCTTATAGGAAATGCTATGTCACTATTGATGAAATGGAGGTGGCAAAAAAGTTCAAAGTGGCCATCAACCGAAACTTCAACGAAAAAGGTGGAGTCCATTGGAAAGGTCTAAGCGACAAACAGATTGCCACTTATGCAATGGAAAAGGTTCAAGAATTTGCACGAACTGGTGGAAAACAGCTCAAAGCTGCTCTAGCCATTGGACGTCAGTCAAATAAAAAATACCTTGATGGAGAAGCCGCTGTAGTGGAAGTCACTCCAGAAGATGTCAGAGGGCAGTTCGAGGAAGAAGAGGACTGTGATTCTGCAGTGTATGTTTTGAATGGAGCAGTACAGGTAAACTTATTTTTGTTTGAGCACACTTGTTTTATGTTTGCATTTTACAGTTGAACACCAGTATTTCAGAAAGCTAGTATTATCATCATGACTCTCGTAATTTGTCATTGCACGCGCAGTTTGTTTCATGACTTCAGTTTTGTCAAATATTAGGGGGTGGATAAATTTCCTAATGTGAGGCTGTTCACACTGTCTGAATTTTTTATAACCAGCTATAATTAATTAATAACTGTTCTTCCTATAGGTGAACAAAATGGGGGTAATTAATGAAGGAGACTGGGAGTATTACTAGATGATTCCGTTTTTGCAGTTGATACCATCTGCACATTCCAGCAAAAAATAAAAAAATATTTGCAAGCAAACAGTGTGCAGTTTGAGTAGATTCAACTGGCACAGATTTATGTGCGAGGCCAGAACTTTTTTCAAACAGAATTTTTTATCGTTTTTCTGTCTGGTGGAATATCTGTGTTTCAATACAAGAAAATATTAAAAATAGCTGGTATGTTTCTCGATTTTTTTATAGATATCTATATAATATGTATAAATACTATACACAACAACTATTCATGTACATACATGTACAAACCTTCCTTAGGTTGCTGCCCTGTCACTATGGCTGTGGGAGAAACTACCAGTGGCAAATCTGCATTGAAGCACATGGTGTCACAATCATCAGCCGAGTTTGTCGTATCACATTTAACTAAAACGAAAATTTCGCTGGGTTGGGATGATCCCACACATGCAAGCATTTTGAAAAGACCATTGGTTTGTGAGTTTGATGGAATAGGCACTCAAACGCACGAAAGAGGAGTCAAGAAGCCTGAAACGTCCTTGCTGTTAACAGTGAACTTCATGCTGGAGGATGACATCAAACAGACAAAGGAGATAACAAACAGACAAAGAGCCTTCACTTGGAATGTCTAATTCTATTTTATCACTTAGGTATAGTTTGACCCGTTTCATAATATACTCTGAAGTTATTTATGAATTATTTGCTTGTAACATAACAATGGCATATACTTGTACTTTTGCGTTGTCACATAATTGAAGAATTAAACGAGACTTACCTGGAAGTCGACGTTTGATTGGAATTCTATCTTGCAGGGCGTGAAATAACTATTCATACAAAGTCGGACACGAGTCCGAGCATGCTAGGCTTTGCTCGGACTTGAAGACGAGTTGCTCAGACATCGCAAAATCATGTAAAATTGCCACAATTACCGCTTATCTCATCTCATATTTGACAACAAGCGTAACACTACGGTTATCACATGCATTCATTTATCTATATTTAACCTTCCGCGATCATATTTTCTTATTTTGAGTCCCAGTTGCAACAGTTCCGTGATCATTGTGATGTCAATAGGAATGGAGCAGAGCAACTTACACAAGTCAATGTTCGTTTATACGAGGTTTTTTACTTAACGGCTAGTTCGACATTTTGTTGCATTCAATTAGGTCGACATCGATGGAAACGAAGAGGGTGTAATGAAGGAAAGACATTAATACGCTAAAGAAAATAACCCAGCCAAGGACCCAATAACTGTTTAGTTTTACTTGTGTTTTCTTTCGGTAGCGACGAGGTGACGTTACAACATGGCAGCTTTGTGGTCTTGACCCTTGCGGTGGAAGTTCCCTGACCTCACAGCTTAATATAGGAATATAGGAAGCGGGGGGATGTGCAACTTCCCATCGCGCTTGGTGCGGGGGGACGTGCGCGCAGCCTGTATTCGCTCGCACACAATACCGCCGGCCACGCAGGCTAAAATCTGCCTGGATATTAACTCAACACATATTTATTAAGAAAGATTCTAAGAGTATCTATTGAATGTATGCCTCACTATCACTGGGACTATCGAGGGTTTCCTCCTCCTTGCTGTCACTCATAGACAAGATTGGCTTTGCCTTTTTGGACTGCCTCTTCTTGTACTTCTTCCCGGGGTGTTGATCAGGACGCCGAACCTTTGCATTAGCCCAAAGTTCTATGGCAGATGATGCTTCAAACTGCTTCAATGGTACCCCTTCACACTGGGTCTTTAGAAGACTGTTCATTTCCCAGAGATGACCTCCCATCTGTTTTCATGCGTTTCATAAGTGAGAAGAGGTGCTCCACTTTAGCGTTGGAAACGGGAATACAGAATAAGAGCTCGACGACAAGAAGTACAAGTTTCCACTGATTGGCTAAGGAACTGTTAAAGATGCGGTACCAAACAACTAGGTAATTCGTGGTGTCAGAGGCCAGATACTTCTTTGTGTATGCGATAACGGAATGCCACTGCTGAAGTAAATCAGGCAAAGTACCAGAAAAGCCAGCATTTTTCAAGGGTTTTGCAAACCTCTCGTACACCTCTTCCATCAATCCATCTGCAAATTCGTCGTCTGCCTCGTCTTCTTTCTGTGACACTTTAGGCCAGCATTCTGTATTGAGGATGACGGCAGCATGCTGCTCGAAATTTTCAGTTGATTTCTCCAGCCGTTCGCTTATGGAAGTACTCACCAACTCGACGAGGTTGCCTTTCAGATCGATGGCTCTTCTTTTGGATTCTTCAAAGTCAGTGAAAATAACATCTTGGTACTCATGTTGACCCTCGTCATTGCTCTTAACTTTCGACAGGAAGAACTTAACATGAGGTAAGTTCTGGAACAACTTTCTCTCCAACTTGGACAGGTGGCTCTGGGCATCTTGGAGGGCTTGCGACGATTTCACAGGATCGATTTCATCGTCTTGGAACGCCAAAGATAGAAACTTTGCTGGCTGCAAAATATCCAGGAACATGCTCATCAGGATTGGCATTCTTGAGGTTTTCCATTTCCGAAGGTACCCTCTGAACTTAGCACGATCTGTTGCTTTGAAACTATTATCCTCGGCCATATTTTCCAGATGCTGGATGTACACTCCATAATTATCAACTGCTACTTTTAGAGCCTCGACTTTGTGACTGACCCAGCGTGTTCCTAATGAGGGAAAAGGATGGCGACTGTTAAGTAAACGCAACTGAGAGCAATCTAATACGCACATTTTGCCACTAATATTCAGAAATGCTTCCGATTAAAATGTGTGCTTCGTTTAGCTACCTGATGCCCGTTTTGGTTTGATCCCCCCTGCAAGGAGGGCCAACTCCAAACGATGACTCATGCACCACCCAAACACCAGCCATTCCACATCTTCCTGCAGCAATTGCTTGACACCATTTTTGTCGCCTCTATTAACTGTTGCGCCGTCAGCTCCAAAACCTGAGAGAATTGGATTCTTAATTTGGCTTTGATGTCAACGGTTAGTTATTTTTGAACAACTGTTAACTTACCTATAAGCTTAATCTCAAAATCATTGATACCAACAGCTTTAAATGTATCAATGATTACCTTCTTTATCCCTTCTGCTGTTGTTGTTTCTGGCTCAACTAGTCTCGCAAAGGTAAGTTTAATCTGCACCTTACCACCACCGGTTGGCTTGGGGTCGAAATGGAGAATAAAAACAGCTTCCTGTTCCATAACTGAGCTATCAATTAAAACAGAGTAAAAGTTGGATTTATTGACATCATCAGAATGCTCTTTTGAAATGGCCTCACCGATGAAGTCAACAAATGTTGCCCCGTCGTTTTCATTTCTGTAGGCTGTGCCTAATTCCACCCCATGCATTTCCTCCAAAGCTAAAAGTTTTGGGTACTTTTTCATGGGTAACTCCTCCTTAGCCATGAAGTACGCTACCTCGAACTTCTTCTTAGTTAACAGTTTATCTCTTTCCGTCATCGAAGACACACTCGACAGGAAACTGGTTTGACCCTGCCCTCGCAGGTGCTGAGATAGCTCTGTTCTTTCACTCACGCCCAATCCTTGCTCTCTTCGGAATAATTCCATCGCACGCTTGTGCGCCTCACCAGTAGCATGATCTTTCGCGTTACTTATTTTGAGGTTTCCACTGCCTGAAAAGGCCCATGTTGTTGAAAAGGACTTGATTCCCGACAGCTCCATTGAAAATCTTTTAGAAACGAGGCAGTTCAGGGAGTCCACATCCTCTCCATTTGCTGAGTTAATGATCAGCCAATCTTGACCCGAATGTTGAGCGAGAGCGTTTCTTTCCAGGCTGCTGCCGAGGAAACAGACAGCTTTCTGTTACCCTTATTAGAAACTCCTCTTTTCTTTGAAGGACCTGCTTCATTTGATGTTGAAAAAATGCTGTTAATCTTGACTGCTTTCTTTTGTCCATACCTATTCGTGCATGTCCATGCTGTTCGCATCACTTACATCCCACCACGAGTAGGTCGGATCGACAGGTCAGCGGTAACCATAGACTGAACTTCATGACAAATATTTGTAATGTCGAAGCCTGTTAACCTCGCTCTGATGTCAATATGGCTGCTGTGTGAGTGAAACGCTTCTGAAATGCTGGCCTTCCAAAGCTTTACAAAATTCGTGTGAGTGTTGGTTTAAAGGGTTCCCATTATGAACTCTTCCGGGAGGAAAAAGAATCAATTCGTATATTTCAAATTTGCTCGGACATAATGCCCGTTCTAATAGTGAATAGCGCGGACAACTGCCACATTTGCTCGGACATTGTCCGATGTCCGGCCGTTATTTCATGCCCTGTCTTGTCATCAGTCCGGAACGAAGGAGTCACATGAGATGCGCATGCGCATTTGCTGATCAGTATTCATCGTGAGAAATACAGGAAAAACCAAAGAACGAAGGAGATGGGAGGGAAGGGGATTTCAGGGCATGTGACTCCTTCGTTCTGTACTGATGACAAGATAGAATTCCAATCAAACATCGACTTCCAGGTAAGTCTCGTTTAATTTTTCAATTCTATCATTTCATCAGTCCATGTCACTCCGGAGTAACATGAGATTTCAAAGTCCTGTACGACGAGTCCCACTAATTTTTGTGTTCACTTCAACAAATTCATGTCATAATGTTAAACTTTATTTTACCATTACTAACCGGTACCATTATGTTACCCTTGATAACCAATAAACTAAAATAGATCACTCATTGTCCTAAAAGAGTGTTCCCAAAATTTTTCTAATTAAACTCAACAGGTTTATCATAAAATTTAGCGAATGACGAAACACACACATGCCTTGGTCTTCGTGAAAAGTGCGCAAATCTAAAGGTTTCTAATGTTTGCTAGGTTTAGTCTGTTTTAGTTTTTCATCAATGGTAATCCTGTATCTATCAGGTAGTTCTTGTATGCAATTTACACTTATTTTATGAATTATCTGGCGTCGCTGTCCCGTTGTAAGGCCCAATAACATGGTGAGCTTTAAAGTTAGTTCCTTGATCGACAAAGTTGAACGGTCTGTAAATGTTTTCAAATAGTCCAATACAAGTTTCACGTCCCAGATTTCTGAATATTTCAGTAAAGCCAGTTTTAGTTCAAATACACCCTTCATGTATCGACACACTAAAGGGTGCTCTCCAAATTTATATCCGTCTTTACATATCAGTATGGTTGACAATGCCAAACGGGCAGTGTTTATGGCACTATAGCCCAGTCCGATTTTATATAATGAAACGAGAAACTCAATTGGGTACTTTAGATCCGGGTTAAATAAATCCACATTATGTTCCTGGCAATAACTCTTCCATCTATTTAAATAACTTTGATACTGTTTTGAAGTACCTGATGTCCATGAAGCCATCAATATTTCTTGAGCACTCGATGACAAATCATATCTCTCTAAGCTCTCTTGATAAGAGGCACACCAAAAGATTCAGTTTTGTCCATATTGGATGTTGTTCCATTGAATGGCTCGGCAGTCTGAGTAGGTCTGGGCTGGCTTTGAGACGCACCGGTGGTTTTCCCATCATTTGAAACGCCTTGGCGTACCGACTTTGACTTGACCAATCCGGTAACACACAAATCCCCTCTCCTCCCTCGTTCTCTATCTTTGATAAAACAGCTGCTATTAAACTGAAAGGAGGAAAAGCATAAAACATTAACTCACCCCAATTTAGAGTAAATGAATCGATGGCAAAAGCATGTGGATCTGGCCGATAAGAAACATATTTATGAAATTGCGCATTTATGCGACTGGCAAACAAGTGAATTTCGGGTGCAAACTTGAGGCTTTCTAAAGCAACAGAAAGCAAGGAATTGTTTAACATCCATTCTGATTCCCTTTGGTTCCTCTGTGACTCAAAATCCGCTGTAAAATTTTGTTTGCCCGGAATATGCGCCAAACTGATCCATATGCTCTTGCTAATGCACCACTCCCAAATTGTTTTAGCCAATTTGTTGCATTCATCTGAATGACTTGTACCCATATTGTTAATAATGTTCACTGCTGCAGTGTTGTCACACCTTATTCGTATATGGGTATTCTTTTTATCCTTGGCAAACGTTTGCAAACCGAAGAACATGGCAAGCATTTCTAGGAAATTTATGTGATTTGTGGCTTCTATCTCAGTCCAGTGCCCCCAGATGATACCCCACTACATTCTGCCCCCCATCCAAGAAGGGAGGCATCAATAGTAATTTGATGTAACGGGACATCTTGTACTAACTTCTTAAAGGCAGTTTCAACATTGTTGACCCACCACTGTAATTCCTTTTTTGCTAACAGTGGCAATGACATTTTTTCGTCAAAGTCGCCGTTGTCACTTTCAAAGCACTGCTTTTGGTTTTCTCTAAATCTCTGTAGTACAATGGGCCATATGTGACCCCAGGAAAACTGGCCACTATTTTACCTATAACCGAAGCCACCTCGCTTATGGTCAGTGGCCTACTTGATTTTGAAAGACTTTCACAAGCCTGCTTTGATCGTTGGTCTTGTCAGCAGTCAGATGAATAGACATGGATACGGAGTTTATCAAATCCTAACGTGACGATTTCTTGGGTTGGTATAAGGATGGATTTACGCAGGAGAATAACCCAGCCTAAACTGTCAAGCAATACTATTGTATCTATTACATTACCAACACACTGTTCATAAGTCTGGCTTTGTAGATAACAATCATCTATATGCGCCACTGAAATATGCCCTTGTTTGTGCAATGTTGCTAGAGCAGGTTTTAGAGTTTTTGTAAACTGTCTAGGTGCAGAGGCTAGTCCATTTGGAAGGCATGTAAACTCATACAATTCTCCCCTCCACATAAAGCGTAGAAATTTTCGATCAGCTGTTCTAATGGGGAGAGAATAATAGGCATCCTTCAAATCTAATGATGCCTTGAAACAATTTGGTGTTACTAACTTGGCAATTGTTTGAATACAATCCATTTTGAAATGGTGGTGAGCCACATTAGTATTAATTTAAATTCAAAATGAGACTGTGAGACCCATCTTTCTTAGGGTGCAAGAATATACTAGAAACGATTTGGCCAGGTGCAGCATTAGCTACTTTAGTTGTTACACCTTTTACCAGTAACTTGGCTATTTCCCCATCCATTATGGGGTATTCATGAGGTTGAAACTTTCGCACATTAAAGCTATGCTGGATAGGTGTGTCTGTTAACTCTATACTCCCTCCTGATACATTTGAAAGAATTTCTTTGTCACTGGTAATTTTTGTCCAGTGTACCAAGTGATTAGCTACTTGACCAGCTTTAAATTTTTCACATGCTTGCTCAAAATGTGACAAAACTGATGGAACAAAATCAATAAAATCACTCAATGAAGTGTGTAATTGTTTTAACTTTTTCGATTACTTTGAGCTGTCCGTCTTGCCTTTAGTCCAAGACCTTTTCCTTTAGTCCAAGACCTTTTCCTTTTCTGAAAAGGTTTCTGCTGGCTTATCCATAAAAAATCCTTTTGCGTACCTTTGTAAGACATGTTCTTGTTTGATCTTGCTGGGCTTTTGTTGAGGAAATAAGGCTTGTAAGAGTTATTTCTTAATGATGCAGTAATGCTGTTTGCCTCTTTGGCATCTTTGAGCGATTTTGCAAGATCATTGCCAAATAACCATTGACTGTCTGATTGCACAGCAGCTGAACAGATGGTGGAGACCTCATGTTTCAATATGGGTTCGATCTGATCTCTTCTAAGCTGTGACAGCTGAGTATGACCATGGGTGAGTAAAGCCAAAGTATCAACTGACTGTGCAAGTAACTGGATGTGATCTTCTGATGATTTAGAAGTAGCTAAGGCATTTGTGGTTTGCAAAGTTGCAGATGCTGCCTTGAGAACAACTTGTTGAATGTTAAATAGTTGTATGTCATTTCTCTTTTTTGTAGAGCCTAATTGGCTCTATATTTCAGGATTACACTTGATTCCTGTCATACTTGTGCAGTTAGCTGGGCGATGATATTTATCAGTAATACTCTTAAGCTTCTCAGGGGTCAACTTTTTCCCCCATTGTTTCATGGTAATATCAGCCAACTTGGGCTCAACATCTGGGCTGGTTGACTCATCTTCCTCTGAAAATGACTTTGCCAAATCATCTAAGAGCTTTGAATTGTCTCCAGATAGGGTTGCCCTTTTTCCTTTGTCAGTTTTTCTGGGGGTGGCAGACAGTTCGATCAGATCTGCCTTCTCATCCGCACTGTCTCCAGCATAAGTGCTGTTTTCATCCTCGGTATGAGGTCGGGAAGCTTGTTTCCATTGTGGACTGTCAGAATCATCATCTGAGTCAGCCTCAGAGTCAGAGACTTCTGATGTTTTATTCCTGCCCGTGGGGCGCTCGCCTTATAAAGGCTCGTCCTCTGACGCACTTGGTTATTTTCTACCCGTTGGGTGCTCACCTGTTAACGGCTTATTTTGTTGTTTTGTACTTTTTGTGCCTGTTGGGCGCTCGTCCCCTTGAGACGAAATGTGTGAATTCATTTGACGTTTTATGCCCGTTGGGTGCTCGCCTTGTAAAGGTTGAAATCGATTTGGATTTTTTCATGTTCTGCTTCGGGCACTCTGGTCTTGCCCAGGCTCTACATCCAAAGCAACTCGTCCTTCAACAGAACTGACAGAAGTTTCCTTCTGTTCAAATATTTATATGAGCAAATCAGTCAAATTTCCCAACTTTTTATCAAGATTATTCAAGGCACCAGTTATGTTTGGCTCGGCATTATCGCGTGAGCTTTCACCTGAAAGGTTAACAGTGCATGCCGGCGTGGTCGTGGGTGACGGATTTTGCTCATCCATATTCATAGCTGAAATATCCCTAAAATGAAACAATAATCAGAAAATATAATACTTACATTGTACGGCTTGCTTTCCCAATCGACAAAACGAGAATATTTACCTCGATGTTCGTAAAAATTTAGATTGTTTTGAAGATTCTCACTGTTGAAAATGACTTCGCAGCAAAATGCTTAGCACTGATCAGCAAATGCGCATGGGCATCTCATGTTACTCCGGAGTGACATGGACTGATGACATGATAGAATCATCCATATATCACGCTATTTTTTGTTGACAAGACCGGCAACCTGTTTGCTTATAATGAAAGATGAAAAGGCTAAAAATCAAACACCTTATAGTAATGATCTTCAAATCTTATTTTAGATCAAAATCGTTTTAGGTCCTTTGAAAGAACGGCACCAATTTGTTTTCAAAAACTGTTGACCAATGGCAATTAAGAGCCGTCAACGTTTTTGGACAAAAGACGTTGAATGTTTTCATTTGCCAACACTCACTCAGATGTCATTCATATGGGTGAGAGTTTGACTAACGAAAACGTTGATGATCACGTCACATTTTTCAAAGACCTTGGTGGTTTAGTAAAAAGACTTCCAAATAGTTATTCAGCGTATAGACTTTTTTCTCGCAAGGTTAGTCCGTCAAATAGCAAACATTTGTGATACCGAACATAAAAAATTGTGGAGGAGGAGATTTATACTACGTGGTATTATTTTATTAGCACAACACGTTTTTTTTTAATAGATTGTTGAATTGGTTGATGATGAGTCCGTTCTGTGCAAACAAGCACTGGATATTTTTTTCAAAACTCAGTTCTTGCCATACGTCTTTCGTTTTATGACCTAACGGTTATGGTTGACACCTCAATCGACGGTGTCCTTAAATTATCCATAGAAGCCATTGAAATACTGGAAATGGAAACATCTAAGGCAAAACATTTCATTTGTTTAAGAAAACTCTCTGGATGTTGATTACAAAGCATACATTAAGAAAAAATTGTAAACATGTTTACTTTCATAGGTCAAAGAGTTGATGCGAGCAGACGTCAGGGGCATGCACAGCATGCGTTCAATTGTCTTTGTTCTACCAAAGGCATTGGATTATATTCAAACTGCCAGCCTCAAAGCACCTGTTGGGGATTCCCGCCTCCAAGGATATGTATCCCACAACAAGTCACAATAAAAGGTTTAAAACAATATATTTTTGCTTAAAATCACAATGCTGTTGTATATTTTCACAATTTTCCCAAATACTTAGAAACATGCTTAGCTTGCACTTTCGAGGCGTGGTCGGTGATGTCAGCTACCGGTAATATCCAAAGTCCACTGGGCATATCAATCCTATTTCCCGACACACTCCCCTATGCATATCCACGGAGTGATATGCATGTTACAGTATATACGTCTGACATACAAGTTGCAACATAATAGCCAATGTCAAATATCAACTCTAGAAAATTTAGTTATTAGTCTCAAACAGTTCGTTTAGTAATCGTTTTCTTCTTCAGCTGTTTGTTGAATCTGCACTTCCGTCGCCACCGCTGCATCTCTTTTTGGTCTTGGTTGAAACATGGGTGCATTTGGTCAAGTTGAGGTGGTTGTTGCCAATCGCAGGGGGACACAGGTGTTGCAGGGCATGTTCAAGGTTGCCAGTACCAACTCTTAACTTTGCATCTCTTGTGATTCCATCTCTTCTCTTTACCAATTCAGTGACAATGATTAGTCTCCACGTATTCCGGTTCTTCTTTTCGCTCTTGATGATCACTACTTCTCCTACGCTCGGGTATGGCGTTTGTTTTCCTCCAGCGCGACGATGTTGCTCACGAAGACTTCTGATATACTCTCTTGTCCAACGATTCCATACAGCCTCTTTACATTTCTTAAAATGTTTGGCTCGCTTCCGTAAATCTGCTTCGTCAACCTGCTAAGCCTTCAGCTCAGGTAGGTGATTAGGATTAATGGTTAACATCGAGTTAGGGGTTAGCAGTGGTAGTTGGACGTCCTCCTCTACGTAACTCAGAGGCCTATTATTAAGAGATACCTCTACAGATACCTCTTTTCGAGTTCCATCCATCTTAATGCGCGATTCCCTACAGTCTTGTAGAAGGCGTTTTTGAAAAGGCCAATTAGACAATCAAATTGGCCTCCCCACCAAGGAGCACGACTCAAGTTAAATTGCCACTTGATGTTAAGGCCAGCCAGGTAATCATTAAGTCGCTCATCTTTCTGCACTTGCCGGAGCCATTTCTTGGTGGCCTTGAATGTCGAACCATTGTCCGAGTATATAAGTTTTGGTCTGCCTCGGCATGCAATAAACCGTTTGAGGCTTATGATGAATTCGGTTGCTTCCAATGACTTCAATAAATCTATATATAACGCTCTTGTCAGGCTGCATGCATACAAGGCCAGATATGCCTTGCTTTCAGTTCCGGGTTTTGACTGGTAGTAAATTGGGCCTGCAAAGTCCACCCCGATTACTTGGAATGGCGCAGACCCTTGTGTCCTTGTGCTTAGAAGGTTTCCTGGGGGTGGGGATTGGTATGCTTGGGCTCTAAATCTCTTGCAACCCCAGCAGGCACTTCTCACTTTCTTGACTAAGCAACGCAATCTGGGAACCCAATAGACGTCCCATACCTTTGCCATTGTCAGCGAGACACCGCCGTGTAATGTCGATGGATGCGCTTATCAAACAATTCCGTACGTAAATGGATGACTATCTGGCAGGTAGATAGGGAACTCTCCCTCAATTCACCCTCTGCATTCAAATATATCTTTGCTGTTTAGCTGCAGATTCGGTTGGAGCTGGTCTTGTTTGAAGCAGTCTTTCTTGGCATTCTAGTCGTGCTCGCTTGGTCCACCAAAGTCTCTGTTGTTCAATCTCGATTGCATTTAGTGGACCATCTTGCCGGTCTCCAGCTTGGGACCTACAGTTGCTGATAAACCTCTGAATCCATGCACAAATTCGCAGGACTTTGTGCACTTCGTGAGCATCAAGAAGTTGGTCAAAATCATCATGGACTTGTGCTGTTGCAGCAAGGACGCTTCGAGTCACCTTTAACTCCGCATTGGAATCTGCGTTGGGCTCTATGATTATGTCTGGTCGCCATTCAGTTTCTTCGCTCAGCCAACTTGGACCTTGGTTCCATGGCAGATGATGATCAACGTTTCGGCCGCGGCTGCCCAAATCTGTGGGGTTTTCGGTGGTCGGCACGTGATGCCACTTGACGTTCTGATGCTGCTGTATCTTGTGTACCCTGTTCGCAACGAACTGCCGGTACTCCCCCTGGCCACGTATCCAGTATAGTGCCACAGTCGAGTCGAGCTAACAATGTACCGACACTGGGTATAGATTGATGGCCAGTTGAATATTGGTTGCAAGATTGATTGCCATATGGTTAGCCACTAACTCGAGCCAGGAATGGTTAAATTCCGCTTTGCCAACTGAGATTAAAGCAGACGAGTCCTTGAGTTGTCCCATTTTCCTGCCTAACGACCGCGTAGATTACTGCGCTATTTCCCCGAGTGCTCGCATCTCCGTATGCATGCAACACAATTTCTAAGATTGGTTGTTGATATGGTGCCAGAGCTCGCTTAACTTTGATGTAACTTGGCAGTTTTGAGTACCACTTGATCCATTGTTTTTTCAATTCAGCTGGAAGTTCACTGTCCCACGCTATGTTGATCTCGCACATCTCACGATAGAGAATTTTCCCTTGCAAAGTTGTTGGTGAGGCCAGTCCCAGGGGGTCATGGATCTTTGCCAGTTGAGACAGAGCGTTCCGTTTTGTAGAAATAGTTTCATCTTTGTGCAAACCAACTTTGAAGGTGTCTTTATCCTTGTCCCACGCTAGTCCCAAAAGCTTTGTCCCCGGTCGGCTCTCTCCTAATTGCTGCTTGGCATAGGTTAACTCATCATCTGCTGGTGGATTACTGCTGGCTTCGAGTTCTCTCTCATTTGAGTGCCATTTGTGAAGCGTGAAGGATGCGTCCTGGAAAACTTCAATGGCTGTGGCTTTCTTTGTTTGCACATCATCAACTGTTGCACCACCCGCCATGAGGTCGTCCACATACAGGCCATCACGAATCTCTTTAACAATCTCAGGATACTGGCGTTCCCACAGTTCTAAGTGTTGGTTGAGGACTCCTGCGAGAAGGAAAGGGGATGAGGTTAGCTCGAACAAGGCTCATAAAACGGTATATTCGAGTTTCGGTACTGCCAGGCGCTCTCCAGTGGAACCGTAAGGAGTCTCTCTCTTCTTCCTTTATTCTAATTTGCAGAAATGCTTTCTGCAGGTCACCTGTCAACAGGACCGGAAGGAATCGTGATCTTATTAGAATGTTCCAAAGTATGTTTTGTAGAAATGGTCCTGGGTGCAAGCAGTCGTTCAGGGAGGGATGCTTCACATTTTCCCACGCAGACGCATCGTAGACCACCCGCATCTTTGTACTTTCCGCATCTTTCTTAGCAACTCCTTTATGTGGTATGTAGTATTCCTTGCCCTTGGGTTCTGTATGTGCTCTTTAAAACACCGCTCTGAAGCTGCTCCTGAATTATGCTGTCATAGTCTTCATAATTCCCATCTCGCTCGAGCCGTTTGACAAGTTGCTGTAATCTTCTTCGGCTGCTCGCTTTCGTTTGTTGGCAATTCTGGGTGGTTGGCCTTCAAAGGCAACTTTGTCTCATACCAACCAGCCTCGTTCCGTTGAAGTTGCTCTTTGAATTCCTGGTATACAGTTTCTTGATCGTTCTCTGGTTTGTCAGCAAGTCCAAGCACATCCAAGGAGCACAGCTGCTCATAGTCTGTGCTGACTGATCGAGTTAGCAGAAGTGGGCTTGTCACATCCTCTCTACCAGGCGACATTAACACCCAACCAAGGCGAGTACATTCAGCAATGGGTTGTCCGGGTTTCCCAACTCGTGGCGCTGCTGTTGTCTTAATATTGGCATACTCGTTCACTTCGAGAACTACATGTATAGGAAGGTGTGGTTTGTCATCAAGATCATCTATCTTCACACCCTTTAAATGGTTATACTTGCTCAGCAGCTCTTCATACCGAGGATTATCAATTTCCATCAGATATGGCTTATGGACTTTCGACTTCCATTGTAAACTGACCATCAGCTCCCTTGATAGTTGCAGGGTAGATTTTAACTCTGGTTGTTGTTGAGCCGAGCATAATTTCAATCCGTTTTGTTTGGATTTCCTTCGGTTTCTTGTTCAGAGCGTCCATAAGTTTGGCTGAAGCATAGCAGCTCCCCGAGCCGGTGTCAAGTAGCGCTCGTGTCTTTATTCCATCGACTTCGATAACCACAACAGGATAAATAACTTGGTTTTCCCCTGCCCTATGGGCTGACATTCACCCCTCAGGTTTCTTTGGATTTTCACAGATTGAGGTGTGGTGTCTTCTAGCACAGTTGTATGGTGGCTCATTGACGCTATAGTAGTTTTTACGAAATTGTCATGTTTTTTCCAAGATAAATATAAAATATGACGATGATTTTTTATTTTTTTTTAAATAATTATTTATTATATTACTTCTTTAAATTATATTTTAGTGATATTTTTTTATATTCTTTTTTTATTTTTTTCTTGTTTTTTTTTATTTATTTTTATTTTAGTTCTACTGCATTTATTTAAAAAAATAAAAATGTGCGCCATGGCCCATCGACACCATAACAATATTTATAAAGGATAAAAAATCATGCTACATGGCCCAGAGACGCCATAGACCATAAGGCCTTTCGGGCATGATATTCCAACATGGCGACTCGGATAAGGAATAATGAATGGGAAGGCAATATGGAGTTAAAAGACGACCTCAAAGCATATGTAGGCCAGAATTTGCATCAAACAGAAATTGTGGATTTGTTAAAAGTAAAGTATCCGATGTATGCGTGGAGTGTAAGGACTTTCTCACGTCGCCTGCATCATTTTGGTATAAAATACATCGAGTACGACACAAATATTGACGATGTCACATGTGCTGTGGAAAAAGAGATGAATGGGCCAGGAAGATTCCTAGGCTATCGTGCTTTACACAAGAAAATTCGTGAAGTACACACATTGAATGTACCTAGAAACGTTGTGTATGACGCGATGGTCGATGTCAACCCTCAAGGTTTACAAGACAGAGGTGGTGTGGGACAACCAAAACGCAAACGAAGGAAAGAAGCATTCACATCGACTGTAAGCGTATAAATGTTGCATATTTTGTTGCACTAAACATTATATTAATAAATGTGACGATTTTCTTATCTAGGGAGCTGATTTTACAATGTCACTTGATGGGCATGATAAACTGTGTGGTTTTCAAAAGTCTGTATTCCCACTGTGCATCTATGGTGCCCAGGATACTTTCAGCAGCAGAGTAAACTTCTTGAGAGTATGGTCTTCTAACAATAATCCAAGCATTGTTGGCAGATTCTACTTCGACTATCTATTCCAAAGTAGAGGTAATATAATATTTGCCTTTATCTTTAAAATTCTTAAGGTTCTTCAATTTAGATTATTATTATACCCTTTATTAAGCATCGAGTATGACTCTCCCTCGAATATGCTCCCGTTAAAATCAACAACCAAAAAACATTTATATAACATAGAAACAAGTTAGCTTTTAATGTTGGCTGCTCTGAGCCATCTTGGATGTATTGTACCTTGTTTTGAGTCCTAAATGCATTTTGAGTAGCATTTGAAATAATCATTCACAGGCATTGTTTTAGCACCCTTTTTGAGCACAATCATATCATATTGACATTATTGTACAAAAATAAGTGTAACATTTTCTGTATTTTATAGTGTTACCCTCAAGAATACTTGTGGATAGGGGAACAGAAACAGGTGTGATGTGTACTATCCACAGTTATTTACGAGCACAGCATGGCGATGTGGAGAACGAAGATGGCTGTGTTCTATATGGGCCCTCCACGGAAAACAAGATCGAGAGATGGTGGAGAGAGTTATCACACAGAATGAAAGGCTACTTCAAGGAGCAATTAAAATCTTTGCTTGAAGATGGCTATTATGATCCAAGCAATGAAACTGAAAGGTATACTTTTGCTATATACTATTCATGAAATGTTGCAATTTCTAACCCACAATGCATGATCTCCATCAAGTGTCATAGATCCAAGTAAATTAATATATATGCATGCATCTACAATATATCGAATTTTATGCACTAATTAGACTTTTGGAATGCAGGAATGATAATCACTTCTGAAGAGCAAGCTTGTGCATGCACTACTGCTCCACTCCTTAATGTAATTACCAATTCAACTAAGCCCAAAATGAGTTCTTAGATGAGAAATTTATTAGAAGTGCACCATTTGCACATGATTTTGGACCAGATAGTGGAAATTGCACATCACTTTCCAGTCAATGTGCAAAATATCAAAGCCACATTATTGCACATTGTTTTTTTCTTGACTAATTTGAACTCTGTATTGATCGAAATATGATTGTAGGACACACAGTTGTTAAGCAAATTACTTTAACTAAAACCCTGGCACTTTTTATTTGCAGAAACATTCTAGCGTATGTCTATATTCCTGTGGTACAAAAGGAATTTGATGTGTTCAGGGTATCAGTGTGGAATAATCATTGAGTGAGAAAACAAAAGGGCAAGGAGCTTCCTACTGGTGTGCCAGAACATATATACACATGTCCAGAGCAACATGGTGCGGAAAAGTGTGGTATTCCTGTAACCGATCAGCAACTACCAGAAGTGGCTGAGTTTTCTCATGTACTGGATGCTAATGATGACTTTTTAGATGAAGATTTTCGCCAAGAATGCCAAAGACACATCCCAAATACAGAGGACATTAAGCCAGCCCAGGCTTCCAATGCATATTTATATTTAAAAGATCACATTTGGACATAACCCAGTTTGATCTTTTGTCAGATAAAATATTACACTTTGTTTATAAAGTTTTCCCTAGAATGGGAACAAACTCCACTTACAAAATAACATATTTATATTATTAATTTATAAACACTACAAAATGGTAATGGAATAAAGTGATTAGACAACTGGCAAAACAAATAACAAAACATATGATTATATGATCATGGAGTCAGTTTTCAGTCTCTTATCAATATACAGGATATATAGGCTATTTTCATGTGGTGTTACAGCGGCCATGTTGGTGTCTGACTTCGAAGTACTGATGTTCAACACAGCGGATAATGAACACCAAATATGGGAATAATTAACCATACATGAAAACACGCTATACAATCCACATTAATTTAAAGTTGGTTTATTGTTGCTTTGAAAGTTTTAGCATCTCACAGTATATGTTGCATTTATGGAATGTAAAAAAGGATCTAATTGCTGCATCTGACATATTACCAGTGCAGAAACGAATTGATTGGTCTTCAGGGTCCTCCAGCTCAGCCGTTGCAATTTCTGCATCACACAGGGAATAATTGACACCTTGAATGTCAGTGACCATAAGTTGTTGGTTAGATTTCTGGAATGTATAATGAGCAAATGTCTCAGCTTTAAGGCTTAGTTCACTAGCATCTGCAGGCATCACACATAACTCACCAGTATTGTGGATGAACTTCTCGAAAACACTATCAAGGTGATTCTCTAAGGTTACAGGTTCGTCATTTAGAGAAGAATAGTAGACCTTACCATAACTAAACGTTTCTCCAAATTCTGCAGCCTGGATCTCAGAAGCCATACTCTGAGCAAAATTACGAGCTAGGGCATTTAGTTGAACTGACTTTTGTGTATGGAGCTCAATTGATTTAAACAGTGTCTCGATTCCTTTTTTTCTGGCTCCAAATACTTCTTGAGGACATACTTTCCTTTGGGCATACCAGCAATGGATTTTGCCAAAAACGCTTCACAGAATGCCCCATTAGCAAAGGGTTTTCTTTCCAGTGAAAGCGACACCTCAAAAGGTTCCAACCACTCCATTCTTGAGATGCAAAACTCTTCAAGCCGAAGAGTTACCACATCAATATCTGGGACGATGACTTTTCCCAATTTGAGCATCTGACTTAGTGACACTGAACGCACAACAGATGGTGACGGTCTGACACTGACAGATGTTGTTTGCCTTGAGTGCGAATTTTGGAACGAGCTTTTGGGGGGACTTCTGGCAGTTGGCTCACTGTGGTGTGTTGACTGTTTGTTCGTTGTTTGTGTTCGAGAATTTCCACGAAGCGCACATGCAAAACTTTCCAGTTCTGGATTTGTCCTGACTCGGTAAAGGAAGGACCACGTTCCCCAGCAAGAACATCACATTCCAATTCCGTGTTGAAGTGTGCCTTACATGCAGCTTTGATGTTTTCTACTGTCAGTTCTTTCTCACAGGGAACTAACGTCAAAGGCCCAATGCGTGAATACTTTTGGCATTTGCCCTCCACGTTTGCCGACAAACGCTGAACAGTCAGCCCCCCTTTTGGACCAGTTGCTGCTTTTTCTTCTTTTTTCCGCATTCTCTTCTTCGCTACCTTCTCTTTATAGTTATCCCAAGCAGGTCTTCTCTTCAACATAACAAAAATATACTTATAATACGATGAAAATATATGTAAATTTAAGCAAAATAGTTTGATTCTGATAGCGATGACCACGAGCTCGAGACAGATTGCAGTGTTTCCACTTGATATCAATGAACTTCTTAACCAATCCCGAAAGGCCTTATGGTCTATGGCGTCAATGGGCCATGTAGCATGATTTTTTATTCTTTATAAATATTGCTATGGCGTTGATGGGCCATGGCGCACATTTTTATTTTTTTAAATAAATGCAGTAGAACTAAAATAAAAATAAATAAAAACAAGAAAAAAATAAAAAAAGAATAATAAAAAAATATCACTAAAATATAATTTAAAGAAGTAATATAATAAATAATTATTTAAAAAAAAATAAAAAATCATCGTCATATTTTATATTTATCTAGGAAAAAACATGACAATTTTGTAAAAACTACTATGGCGTCAATGGGCCACCATACAGTTGTAACATGTCACGGTACTTTTACATTCCGCTGCTTGGTGGGAGGGTCCAGTACAGTTGAAACAAAGTTTTTTATTTGCTAGGATTCTCCTGCGTTCTTCTGATGTTTTAACGGTTCGGCAGGTGGTCGATTTATGATCTGCAGCATTGCAATATACACATGTATGCGAAGTCCCCATCCCTTGATGAGTGCGGTAATTCCGACTCGTTTTGTCCTGTCTTCGGTCCTTGTCTTTGGAATTGGCATTCTCAGTGATTGGGTTCCTTCTCGTCCAAAGTCGAAGAGCCTCTGTAAGCTGTATGAAGTCTTATTTCTCCCAGTCAGGGCCAGTACGAACGAGATCACCTCTGATAGCTGGCAATTTGTCTAGAGTCATAGCTACTGCACCGTCTACTTGAGAAAGTTTATTCATAGTCTGGAGTGATTTCACACTGTGTTAGTTTCTTCCAGAACTCATGAATCTTCCTCACATTGGCTGTCAGAACTGGAGGAAGCTTGAATATTTCCTTTACGTATGCCTTGACAATCTCGCATTCTTTTCCGTACCGCTCTTTAAGGATTGCTACTGCTCTGTTATAGCCTTCTGCAGAGTATGGCAGGGCTTCTACAGCTTTCCTGACCTTGTCATCTAACAGTTCTCTCAAGTATGAAAACTTTGTAATTGCTGGCAAACTGGATTTGTCGATTGACTCTGTAAATTGTCCCCAAAATCTATTCCAGTCAGTAAATGTCTCGTTAAATTTGGTGATGACTAATTTAGGTAATTTCACTTGAATATTTGTCGTTTCACTATGAGTATTGGGAGAACTGTTTTGATTTCCCTCGTGTTCTGCCTTGAATTTAGCTTTGGTCTTTTGTAATTTTACTTCGAATTTAATCTGCTCTTCTCTCTCGTACTTTTCGCGTTCTGTCTTTCGACTATTGAGCCACTCTTGCAAGATTTCCACACTTTGATCTCCCTTTGCAATTTGTGTCACTATATTTGCATTCCACGCATCTAAATCCTCTTCCTTCACTTGCTCTGTAATTTTGAGGGCTTCGATTTCTATACGCAGTTGATCTACTTCATTTATCACAGTGCTCAGAGTTTTTTGATGTCTTTCTATCGCTTCGGCTTGACCATTATCCACAATAGGCTTTGTTCTATTTGTTATGTTTAATTGAGTGTGTTTTGTCTTTAATTTCCCTTCAGCGACCTCCATTGTCGACAATATTCGCACGGCAAGGCTTTAATCTCAAACTAGAATTCGACAGAGGACAATTAAAATCACAATATTCATTGTTTTTGTATGCTCACCAAGCTCTAAAGTCCCATCGGAGGTTCCAAGTGTTGGGGATTCCTGCCTCCAAGGATATGTATCCCACAAGTCACAATAAAAGGTTTAAAACAATATATTTTTGCTTAAAATCACAATGCTGTTGTATATTTTCACAATTTTCCCAAATACTTAGAAACATGCTTAGCTTGCACTTCCGGTGGCGTGGTCGGTGATGTCATCTACTGGCAATATCAATCCCATTTCCGAACAGCACCCAGTGAAGAAACTGTTCGGCAGATGATAAAAGGTGTCACAGGCGCAACATCTGATTACAGATCAAGTTTTCACAACATGCCGAAGAAAATTTATTGTGTGCGAATAGCTAGAGACGTTGTTCACCAACAATTTGCTTTTAAAGAATTGGACAAAGGTAAGTCCTCAGGTGTAAAGGGGTTTTTCACCCGTGTCCCCCATTAAGGAACATATGGACACAATAAAAAATCTGCAGCAAGAAATAAATTCACTTAAAAAAACAAACATCAAGCTGAAGAGAAAGACTTCTACTAGCGAAGATAACTATCGCTCAACCCTCGCCACTCCAACTCCAACAGTGGCACGGTCAAGGTTGCCAAGTGAAACTAGCACAATTAAGGTAAACCTTAAAAGAAGATTGCAATACAAAAGTTCAGCATTGTCACTTAATGTTAGACCACACAAAGTAGCAGAATGTGCAAAATGGCTTGTGAATAATAGCGACCTTTATAAAGAGGAAGGCATAACTTTCAATGATTCATGGCTTGAAGGTTGCTCAAATATCTCATTAGTTGATGATAGTGACGAATGTTCAGAGCGTTTAGAGAATGTAGAATCTAATGCAGCAAACAAAGACTCTAGTACAGACTGTCAGACCCAACAGACTAGAGGTGACAACACTGACAATGAAGATGACTGGAGTGAAGACCAGGTAGAAATACCTGCTGGAGTCACTGATACTATGTTAACAGCTCCAGACTTTGTTACTGATAATGAACGGCAGTATATTTTAAATATTGCATCCGGTGAGGGCAATAGACCTATAAGTATATTAAAGACAAATACTGTGAAGAATTAGCATTCATTATATGAGTATAGAGATTTACGGGTAGTATTCGGCTGAAATAGAACTCGTATTTCACTGCATACTATATTTTTCTCAAGTGAAAAAAGTCGTATCAGCGTTTTGATTGGCTGACATTTTCTTACCCAAAAATTCAACGCCTGTTCACAGGCTAATGTAAACATGGAGTCCGATTTTGTCAACTTACTGAGAAGAGAGATTTATGATATTTTGTCTGCAAAAAATCTCAAAAGATCATGAAGAAATACATTTGTGGTTTCATTAACATGAAATAAACCTCATGGTTGTATTTTCTGCACGAAAACAAATCGTTAAATGGTAAGAAATTTTGTTTTTATATTTCGTTGGTATTTTGTTGTCCATAAGTATATCAAATATTTGGTATCTCTATACTCATTTTACACTGATATAATAAACAATTTACTTCATGTTTGGTTCGTTTGTACGATTTTTATTATTCACTCTGTGTGAAGGATCGCTAAACTCACTTGTTCGCTGCGCTCACTCGTTCGTTTAACGATCTGTCACAACTCATGAATAAAAATCGTACGCACTCACCAACCATGAAGTAATCTCTATATCCTGGTATATTTCTAGGACAGAAACGTTCTGACAATACAAACAGATTAACTAGTGTCATTATAGTTATATTTGCAAGTCAGAGTTAAGAAGGTCAGACCAAAGTGCAGCAATGTGTGTTGAAAATATTTTTTAAACTAATATTTAAACTAAGAAATTGCAAATGAAAATTTTACTTGGACAATCGCAAATTGCTTCAAGGGAATGTCAAGGTAATAGACATACAATAACGGCTGGTCAACTAAAACAGCCTGGAGCAATAGATAACATGATTTACCATAATGAAGGATTTAAATTTCTAAAAGCCTTGAGATGTTCACCTCCATATTTTGAAAAAGCAAAAAAGGACATATTTGCAGTGATACGACAGCTAGGTTCTGCTACATTATTCTGCAGTTTTTCTTCTGCAGAAACACAATAGATTCATCTATTGAGAATACTTGGTAAACTTGTTGATAGCAAAGAATATACTGATAATGAACTTGAAAACCTGAATTGGGAAGAAAAAAGCAGATTAATTCAAAGTGACCCAGTAACATGTGCCAGACAGTTTGACTATCAAACAAATCAGTTTATACAAAACTTTCTTTTAAGTACAGAAGCACATCTGGGAAAAATTGCACACTGGTTCTACAGGGTTGAATATCAGCAGAGAGGATCACCTCATATTCATATGTTGATATGGCTAGAAAATGCTCCTACATTTGGTGAAGATTTTGATGGTGATGTTGTTTCATTTATTGATAAAATAATAACATGCGAAAAACCAAATCATAATCCAGACTTACTTGCCCTTGTAAATAGACAAGTTCATCGTCATTCTTACACTTGTCAGAAGAAATCAAAAAGTGTTTGTCGGTTTAATTATCCACAACCACATATAAGGTCAACTAAAATCCTGTATCCATTAGATGAGGATGATGATACTGATGAACTTGAGCATCATAAAGAAACTTGGAAGATTGTACAAAAATATCTGAATGATATGAAACAGGGTGAGGACATTAACATTTGACCAATTGTTAGTAAAACTTAAGTTGACTGAACAAAACTATCTTCTGGCCATTCGATCAAGCCTCAAGGCACCAACAATATTCTTGAAAAGAAAACCTAATGAACTGAGGATTAATAATTATAATGCAGTATGTCTCAGTGCATGGCGTGCAAATATGGATGTTCAATTTGTACTTGATGTATATGCATGTGCAATGTACATTGTGTCGGTGACATGACGTCATGACTGAGATGACGTCATTTTTGCACGAGCTAGTATCGTCGGTTTGTTCCGTCGCCAATTTGGCTTCAAGACCAAGACACCTGAATTTTGGAAGGCGCGCGTAATCAAGGATGAGGTAATAAAATTGTACGACCGTATAAATCAAACAGCGATGTTGTAAAGTAAGTTCAGTATTATCTTGAAATATTTCTTGAAATGCATGAACCTATTATGTTTTTGTCTACCTGGCCTCTATATTTTAGTAATTTTTATCCATCAACTTGCAAAATTTTTGGTAAAATTAACCATCCAGTACTTTGAAAGTGTCCTGACATCAGTCGTATGACTCCTGTCATTTTAATTCTTCATCAGCCTGTTTTAAAATCATTATTTGCAGTGACAAATCCGGGTCATGTTTTGGGCTTGAATGAACTTTCTGTATTTTTTTTTGTTTTGTGATACACTGATACTTGTTCATGTAAAGCATCTATTTACTGCTTTAGCATGCTGTATTAATACTTGACTAGTTTATAGATAAATTGTGACTTATGAGTGGAAAACTGATCTGACCAATATGGAGACAGCATTATTAACTTTTGCATCCAATTAAGGACAAAAAAGTCTTGAACAACGAATAAAAAACTGCAATAATTATGATGAGCCTATCAAACTTTTACTGCTTGTATGATTATGCACATTTTTGTTCCATTGCTACCCTGTTGCTATGACTTGGTTGAAAGCTATATTGTTTATTGATAAATCCTTCCTGTTTGTCGTCATGGTTGTGATGTGTTATGCACTGACAAAAGTCCATGTGGGTCATTTTTGTAGTACTGCAAATTAATATTGACAGTACATATTAATTTTGCTATTTTATTTTTGACATCCAGAGCCAAGTTAAATCACATTGAAAATTATTATTTCTAGTGTGATTTATTCCTTAAAGTGTGTTTGAGTATTTTTATTTGTCCTAGTATTGTAAACTCTACCTGCAGGTGATTTTCACTTGGCAGATTATTGATTTGATTATTAACTCTTATTAAAGAATAAATCATCTCTTATTTGTTAGACATATAAACAAAATAATAAGTCACATCATGGCAGTTGGTATTGATACTCAAATTGGTTTGATGCATGACGTGTTACAAAACCCGATCATAGTGTCACAAACACAACTTAGATGTCTTTATACTAATTATACTAATTATATAGTTGCATGTTCCAGTGAATGGTACAATTAAAAAGTACTGTACTGGTTCCAAACTAAGTAATAAAGGCCAGAAAAATGTCAGTAAATCATTTACTGGCATTTTTCTGGCGTTCATTAGGTTCAGGTTTTCTAGTTTCCCCTTACAGGAAATAAGAAGTAGTACTGCAATTTATATTGTTGCAGATTTAAAGAGTATAGGCTAAGTATTAAACCATACAGCTAAGTTAGCAATACCCAGAGGTGCTGCCGAAACAATCTAGAGCAGGGGGGGGGGCAGCAACTTGGAAAAGGGCACTTCACCTTTACTACCTTCATATTTAACTATAGCTTTGACAATAAAAACAAAATAGATGTTCTAAAATATTTGAAAATGTGAAATTATCTGAAAATACTAAATACTTTCAGTCTTTACATCACATAAATTATTACTAGTGATAAATGATTCAACCTTACAAGAAGGGGCAATGCTGCCCCTGTGGTTCCGGCACCCCTGGCAATACCTGATGTGAAGCAATTGATTTGATTATATCCACATGGAAAATTGTGCTAACAAATACTAATCTTAATTTTAGATTTTAACCTGTCTAATATACTTTAGGTAGCATTTAGAAGATGCACTTTTCTTGGCACTTATGCTTATACTTTTTCTCAAAATGTTTAATTCATATATAGAAATGGATGAGAGAGTTAGATACTTGAACTTCTGCATTTCATGCAACGCCATTTTTGTTTCGAGTTAATTACTTTAACTGGGATATCAACACAAGTAGGATGGTACCATTCTTGGCAAAAGAAGCATTGGACATATTGGTGATGATCATTTGGTTGTCTGCATACACAGAAAATTTCCACCAATGTTTTAATGCATGTCATCTGGCATGGTACTCTCTTTGTTGTTTTAGGAAAAGGTATCATAGCCTTAGATTCTAAACATTTCACATCGTGCTGGCGCATAGCAGTTTGGCCATATTGTTCATTTGCTGGATCCAATTCGTGACACAAGTCAGTGGCAAATGCCAATGCAAAAAGACTGCAATCGCTAAGCCCCCGTTGTTTCTGGACTTTTTCATTAAGAAATTTTATTGTACTCCTATTATGTTTTAACAAGCGAGAAGAATGTTCAATTGCATTTTGACTTGGCTTGTTCTAGAAGCTATCAAAAACTCTGACAATGCCGGAATCTGGTTTTGTTGCTCCTGCCGACAAGCAAACCCAGTGCCCTCTGGTATTTAGAATTTGTACAAATCCAGATTTTGCAGGGATAACTTCAGAACCAGTTTTTGAAGGGTCTCGAAGACCATCCACCATGGGAAAGCTGTTCTTCAGTAACATTTGACCAGCTTGAATTTCAACATTTATGAGCCAGGTGTGTTTTTCTAACAACCGTGTTTTTGTCTGCTGGTACAAGAGCAATTCATTCTCTGCGTTAGCTGTACAGATGTTGTTGTTTTTTATTTTAATCCATACGAGTGGGTCGAGTGAATTTTCATCAATGGTAATGTAAGCAGTTTCAGTAGAAGTAAAGGTCGTGGCTGTGCTTTGAGGTATGTCTGTTTCTTTTAGGTCGTTATGGTGGCACAGGGGACTTCATCTTGTGGACGATCCAGTAAAAAACCTGTTTGAAGGTCCATGGCGTTTTCGTCAACAGTCGAACTTCAACATCCAATTTCAGTTATGATATCGTTGGAGGCAGTAATAAAATCAAGACTTTTGCTTTCAAAAATATTCTCTTTTATATTTCGGACTGTGAGGCTGCTTGTCAAGAAGATGGCTCGAGCTTGAACGCAGTTCACCAGCTGTGGACAATGTGGATATTCCTTTGGTGGACAAATTACTTTTTCTTTGGGTCTTTTTCTTTTTTGGTTGAAAGTCATCATCTACTGGCAACTCAATTTGATATTTTTTTTGCATGATTGATGCATGCTCCCCAACTCCTTTGCCAAATCGGTTTTTCTTGCACCTAACTAGCAAAGAAATATAGGCAATTGTTTTTGAATCTACTCCAGGTTTATTGGGCTTGTCGTTTTGCAAACTAGTTTTCTTATTGACTTCTACATTGTTGACTATTCCAATTTTTTTTGTGGAGGCTGAAATATTTTCTTGTTCATCCTTTAACTGATGGCTTTCAAATTTGGGCAGAATTGGTTTCAAACCAGTTTTCAGGTTGCCAAGTGCACTTGGATCGCAAACATTGTACGTCAGTGTCACGAGTTCCTTCAAAATACTTCTGCATTTCATTTGAATTTGTAGTAACTTTCTTTCTGTGTTCAGTTTATTGTCACGAGGGGTATCGGGTCTTTGCTTATCTCGTGGCTCTTCCATCTGAGGTAAATTTCCGTGATGTAGGATAGGATTTTCATTTGTTGGACAACTAAACAGACTCTCCTCGTCCAAGGATAAAAATGGATTGTTCCGATAGTTTTCTGGCAAGGACTCCCATTGCCATTCCGGAAAGTGCTTAAAACCGAGAAGAAATGTTTGCATGGTAAACCATTTCGCCTAAAATCCAGACATTCACAACTAGGCATTCTGTCTTTAGCACCAAATGATAGGTTGTACCAACGATCGTTTGACTGCGCTTTCATGGTGAAACATCCGGGCTGATTTTCATTCTTGATGTCACTCTGTTGGATTTCGTCTGCAGATGTCATACGCTCCATGCAGTGTTGCAATAACTGCCAGGGTTTATTGTGCAGATATTTTGGGACTTAAGAATTATATCGTCGCTATCGTTCACTATATCGTGTGTTCAGCTCCAGGTATCGGGGAAAAAATAGTATGCACTTTACACGTTGGTTTTATAATCAGCCTTTATCTTTATCTTTAATTGCTTTACAACTACTTAGAAACGAGAAGTAATACAGAATGGGTGGTCCCTCGACCCCACTTTCACGTAATTGTGATGTAATTACCGGAAAGATCTAGTGTCATAACTTGTTGCAATGATAATTTACAGATCGTTCTCACTCAGTCCATAAGGATTAAAGAAATAAAGAAATAGGGGCCATTCTGATGCACCTAACAATAATGTAATTACTTTTTTTGTTTTGCTAATACATACCTGTTATGTTATGCTTATCAGGAATGAATTCTTCTATTAGTATTGTGATCATCGCGCTCAGACTGCAGTTGGTTTTCTTCTTTAAGTATTGGTACTTCAGCGACTCGTTTTGACGTTCTATGCCATTGTTTGTGTTTATGCTTGACATAAATCTGCCCTGTCTGAATACCCACACCCATTGTTAAATGTCAGAAAAAGTAAAAAAAACCAAAGCTTTAATTAGACAACTAACACTGGACTATTCATAACTGCGGTTGTTGCCTTCTCTTTTCAGCCAGAGAGAAAAACTGAACTAAAATGTTTCGGTGTGTCAAACAAAACACAAACTTGGTAAAACCATTTACAAAAGCATTCGAGTTGTTTTCTGCTGACTGAGTTGAAAAGCCAAATGATTACCAAGTTTGATTTAATTTGTGACCGAACATAAAGCATGGCGAAAGACTAATGGTTCATGTGCCATCATACTAGCATCTTCCCATAATTTCGGGGATTCGTTTTAGCCCCAAAAGTGGAGTAAAAGAAGGTGTACTATTTTATAGTGTACTAACCTTGGCTTCTTTTAACCACATGTTTCCAAACCAGTTTCTTAGTTTTGGACTAGCTAACCAGAAAGTACTTTTCTTTAGAGCACTCACATTTTCTTCAAATTCTCTCTCAGATAGAGATCTAGCTATCTTTCGAAGCAACACAAGGACCTCTACTCAGCTGTCGATAGGCCATTATCACCTTTACGAAGCCACCTTTTTCCAGCACTGCTCACGATGAAAATCACATATGTATGTAGTTGTTTCTGCAAAGATTCATATGATGACATTAACATAAGAGTGACGTAAATAGTTGTTATATTTTACTAAATGCAGAATTAGGGAGCTAGCTTGTATATAAGCGCCCTATGCCGAATTGACTAATTCATCCCCTATACACATTGACCATCACTTACATAAGTATGGTATTTAAAACAAATAGATTATACCTGTGAATGTACTTTCAATAGCATTTATTTCTTCCTGGCAGAAATCAGTCATAAAGTATCTGGGATTCCATGAATGATTCCAACATCAAAACATTCCAAGAGCTTCCTGTATACACTCTGTTGTCTCCTGAATGATAAAACTACCAACAACTATGTAGTTGACGTTTGTTTTTACCACCAGAAAAAAATAACGGCAATTCATATCTCATCGTTTTGTATGTGGGGTCAAGTAGTGTTATTTCGTTGCCATATCAGGTCATTATTCATTTCTGCCATGAAGTTTGATGAACAAACAAAAGATTTTGGGTAACGTTTGCATCAACGCAATTTTCGTGACTTTTCTCATCATCTGGTGAACAGTCAGCAGGTGATGCAGTGCAGGGCCAAAAAAAGAAATAATCATCTTCGTAACGTTCGCCCCACATTTGGATTTTCTTCTCTAGGTTCTCCTGATCAATTTTAGACAACATGTATTTCACTGAAGCTCGATACATACAGTTTCTAATATCTATATCTTTTGGATAATATCACCTGTTTGTTGTTGGTGGTGGTGGGTTTTCTGTTGAAAATAACTTGTTCTGCACATATATTTTCAAGTGACGTTTCATCTCGTCCACTGTTTTTACGCCTTCGCTGACAAGGAGCTCTATCTTTTTCGCCAGTCAATTGGCTGGAGAAACCCACCAACCTGTATGATAAATAGATAAATTGCACATTGCTGTATATTAGATGTTTAACAATGCATTGTTCACAAAACTTAGTTGACCATTCGGCATGATTATAGAGTCTTAGACTGATGGACTAACCTCTCTAATGGCATGATCTTTGTGTTCATCTTCGTTTGGAAGTTGAATATAGATTCTGCATTCAAATACAGGTGGATCAGCATTACTTATATCTCTCTTCAGTTTTTCTGACATATTTCTTCTCAGGCGCTCTGTATTTTCCCTAATCTATAACCCAGATATAAAAAATTTCACTGATTTAGTTGCATATGCTTGCATGTTAAAATGTTAGCAAACTCGAGTGAGTCGTGCCATTTCAACAAACACTCACCTTATAATCAGGATAAACTATAATTTGGGAAAGACGAATCTTTGCGGGATGGTTAAATTTTATTGTGTTTTGAGGAAGAAAACGTGTTTTCGTAAACGCATGGTCTTCATTCTGTAAATATATATAGGACGGAAGAGGGAAATATCGTATTAGAAAAGACCTATAAAGGTACAGTTTGTAGTTTTATTAATATATATATTAATATATTTGTTTGTATATTTGTTTGCATGCAACATATTTGCAGCGATTGAACCATGCATAAAGAAGCAATTTTTTTCTATGTCACGTATTTTCGACAAAAATGTTGAAAACTAAAAATCTTTTTGGTGTTCCTGTCAAATTCGTTTTGTAATCTGCTTTATTTCATATACTATTTTGAGCTAAATTTTGCTTGGTTCAAATGTTAAAATTCACTTATCACCAGTGTTTAAAATTACAGCCATACTTGCAGCAAAAAGTAAGCAAAAATTACTAAACTTCCTGCATCATTTTCTCTTTGGCATACCTTCTAAAATCTTTTCATTTTAGTCTTATTATTAATATTATATAAAGCATTCGATCATCTGTTTTAATTAGTCTACCGACTAAGAAACAGAAGATTCGATTTTTTGAGCGCCAGTTACTAACATACAAATTAAATTTCCAGCTCCGACCATCTGTTGATCGCCAGTCTCTAAGATACTGACCGTTTGCTAGGCCTTTGCCAATTTCGATTTTGACGCTTCTTTTCTGTCAAGACCATGTTTACAGTCAAACATCTTGACACCAACAATGTTAAAGGTACCCCATCAAATGGAATGCTGCCGTTTCTAAAGTAGATTTTCTTGATTTGCTGAATGGATCTATTTTAGGGGGGACACGGCTTCACAAAGTCGCTGCAAAAATTTCGTCGTTTGAGAGAAGGTTGCACATTTCTGTCAAACTTAAATGATCTGTTTTGCCGTCAAAATAAAAAAATGGTGTCTTTCTCATGGATACCGTCAAGTACCAAAGATTTATTTGAACAAAACAAAAGGAGCAATAGTATGCAGAGCTTGAATATTAACCAGGGGAGTCTGGCGAGGGATGCATGCATGCATTTTGAATATTGACAGCCTCAGAGAGTCGTCCAAGAATGCAAGTCCGAGTTTGCTATTCTCACCTTTCGTTTACTTCATGTTAATAGCACTTATATACAGGTTTTCCCTCAGGCCATTGTCCTTGCCACCAAGCCTCCCTTTCATATAAAGAGAACGTATTGCGTCAATGTAGGCTTGGTGGTGAGGATGATAAATAAGAGAAAACCCTAAGCCAGCCCGCTTTGCCGAGCTGATTTCATCCCGTGTTTAAATGAGACTGGCTGGCTCGCCCAAAAAAATTACTTGTCCCACTACTATAAACAAAGTATTTTCTCGCGAACCTGAAGTTACACTCTTGGCAGCCACTTTCACACTTGCAACTCACACAACAGTATTGAGACCTTTTAAAATCGAAATATGTCGAAAAAATCTAATTCATCACAGTATGTTCGCGTGAATAGGTGGGCCAGCCCTGTTTCCATATAAACTTAAGATAAATATTTACTATAAATTACCTAGCGATAGCTCGGGCACTCCATCTAGACATCCGCTAATAAGTTAAATAGCAAACACACTGTTGCAATATACACCTCACTAGTGTGCTATAAATACACTATGGCTGTGCTCTACAGGGTGTGTACAGGCTTGAAGTATGAAGTTTTTTATTAACGTACATTGCTTGGGTACTAACGGTGTAGAATAAATGAAAATATTCTGAAATTTAAATGTTTCAAAGCCAGGGGTGTGCGTATTTTGAAACACATTAAGAATGGCTTGCTGACGAAATTTAAAGGCTTAAAGGGGTCCAATAGTAAATAATTTCAAAATTCATCGATTTTCAAAAATTTTACAAAATATTGTTAACGGCGTTCTCTAAACATATCCAAAATTTCAAACAACAAAATGAATTATAAACAGAGAAATTCAGCAAATTCTACACCGTGTTAGGGTAAAACCATGATTTTACCCAGAGCAAATAATGGTATGCAATTGGTTTACTCTATTGTGTCCTTTTCCATAGCATTGTTCGATTAATGTTATTCTAATGCATGCAAAAACTTTAAAGCAGTTTTTCTCAAATTGCCGAAAACCACCAATTGCCATTATTGCATGTGCAATATCTCAAGAAGTATGTAAGCTATCGACTTCAAACTTTCAGCGTATGTTCTGTTACATTCTCTTGGAGATGAACCAGAATCATAAAAATACTTGCAATAGTGTGCAAGTTATCATAGTCAGTATCATCTTGATAATATCTAGTTTCAATATTTTGTCTGCAAAAAATGTATTTTTGCCTCAATCACCATAGTTCTGGTTCATCTTCAAGAACATGTGATATACTATTAAAATAAAGTTATTTTAGATTTTTATCATTCATAGTTGTTGAGATATCACATTTACAAATATATGGATTTTTCACCATCAGGGAGTAATTAACATGGTAACCATGGCAATGGTAACTTTGAAAAACTTATTTTTATGTTTGTGGTATCATGTCCTTACACCTGACCAAAGATGAACTGTATAGCATTAAAACACACAAAAATTCTTTTTTAGTATTGGACCCCCTTAAAAGTAATTTTGAGCTGGTAATTAGAAAATATGTAAGGTGTTTTATTGCTTTTCAAAATTTCAAGAAATTTGATTGAGTTTACGCCACTCAAAACATCGTGCGAACGTATATTTTTCTCAATAAGAATCATTTTTCTGAAGAAATGTTCCAATTTTAATTAAATGTCCCTTGGGAGTTGTATGCAAATTAAGTAAATACATAAACATACAGAAAGCTAATTTTGCAAAAAATATGGAAGTTTGTGCGTTAAAATATGGACGTTTTGAAAGGCTTACACTTGAGCAAATTTTCTGAAATTTTGTACAGCAATACAACACCCGACAAATTTTCCATTTACCAACCCAAAATTACTTTTAAGCATCTAAGTTTTATGCGCAAGGCATATTTAAATTGCCGTAAAAGACAGAACCCCCCAGGTATTGAAGTTTTAAATTTCTCATGTTTCCGGTTTATTCTAGATTACAAGTACCAAAACAATCTATTTTAATAAAAAACATCGTACATTGAGGCGCTTCGCGAAACAGAGAGCGATTTCAAATTTGTCTACTTTTTTTTATACACCCTGTATAAAGACGCTCTAGGCCTTGTTTTTTGTTCATATGTATTTACCTGTACTGAAGTTTTTGTCAGACTTAAAGCAAGAAAATTTACTTGTAGTATCCAACTCGTATTGTTTCATTATCGCCAGAGCTTCTTCTGCTGTATTCACATAACCGAAATATCTGTTTGTGCACCTTGTAAAACCCTCCTGCCATTTTGAATTGTGTACAGATGTATTTTGGTTAACTTCAGCAATGGCCAGCAAATCTGCAAAAAAATTAAATTTGGCATAATAAAAACAATAATCCTGCAAACCCACAAGACAGTGAAGCGAAGCCGACACGAAGCCTAAGATTTCTCGTTCGGCGAGCCAAGTGAAAATGACGTCACGTCAGTTTGGTAGATGGAAACAAGTGCTGACCCATTGTGTCATACATATCCAAAGCTCAGAAAGGCATGAGCGAGCTCTTAAGGACAGCTTGTGAAGAAGCAAGGAGTGGTAACTCCAGTATCAAACAACATATACATATACCATGCCTAAAATACACCACAAGATCCTAAAAAACTTCAAGAACGCGTGCCTTCGTGCCTTGAAACATTTAAAGTCGGTCTTAAAAGATTTGTCTTAATTAACAGTATTCAATGGAAACACCATGATATGCCTAGGCATAGCCACACTCCCCTACACAAAGCTGTTGTTATAGTGTGGTGCTATGTCTTCCTGTTTTTCATGCATGTTACAAGTCCTATCAACACTATTTCACTTTTAAAAGCCAGTGACCGTTTGGTACTTTTGATCAATACAATCATAAACACTATTCAAGCCAAGCTGTGTTCTTATAGTGTCATATCTTCCAGTTTTGATAATCCTATAAACACTTATTCCATATATCAGTATCATGCCGTCATGGACGAGGTAGTTGCCGCTTCCTACTATAGTAATTATACACACTATTTCATGTGTTTTATATGGCCGTGCCGCTGTGCCTTCGTGCTTTGACCATAAAAACACTATTTCATGTGTTATATATGGCCGTACCGCCGTGCTTTGATAATTGAAAAACAGTATTTCGGTGTAATACGGTATAATAGGCAAAATCACAGCCCTGAAAGATTTATGTATTAAATTTATATAGCTTCATCTTGTTGCCTGTTGTGGTAGTATTTGGACAGTATTTTACCCAGTAACCCCCCCCCCCCAAGTTACTAATATGAAACATCATGTTTTAGTCATGATTAAGAACAGAAAAATTGTGATCATTCACTCTTTGGGTGTAAAATAGTTATTTTGTAAATAAATATAGTTCAAACTAGTCAAAGGAGGCATTACTATATACACAAGCAAGAGAGTTTGCAGAATCTTGTACATGCTGAATCTTGTACGTGCAAAATCTTCCTCGTATTGGAAATTATGATGTTTCAGTACAGAATCAACAGACGCCCATTTCGCTTATAATCTAAGGATAGAAAAATTGATGTACACAAAATAATTGTGTACACCCACCCTAAACTCGGATCCACACTGAAAGATTCTCTAAAAGGCAGTAATGAAAATCTCTGGACTCCTATTATCAACACTAGATTCATTATATTAGCCACCAATAAGACAACAATTTTCTTGCTACTCAGGCAACTTAGAATTAGAGAAATATTCGCCTTTCATTAGTTTTACAGTATATGAAACGCTCATTCTAAAATATTGGAACCACATGATTGGTTAATAACCTTGGACGTTGACAGACGTATGTGACGTAATTTTTTTGCATGCAGAGATGAGAATATAAATATGCTGGTCATTTTGCCAACCAGCCCTTTCTCCGAGGTTTTCCAGAGAAGCAACACAGTCTAACAGCAATCTGCAAGTACGAGTCACAAGTTTTGAAGTGGTGAGTGTTAATTTCAGAGATACTCTGTATCACATTGTATTCACTGTAGCGACATTTCGTGGTTACTATGAGATTTCCTTTCAGCAAATCTGAACGATGAACACGACCAAGCCGACCCCAGAATCTCTAATTAAAAGTATTTCAGTCAGGGAAGATGAATCTGCTGCTCGTGCGCTATAGTCAAGTCGGGTAAAAATTACGCATTTTCAGCAAACTTTTGATTTCGTCGCAAAATATCAACGTACCTGAAAGCTATATGTTTGTTATGAGAGCTTACCTGATTGTCTTCCAGGTACATAGCAAATTTTAATACTTCCGCTATTGTGTGTCGGAAATAAACAAAAAATGTTTGCATAATTTTTACCCGCCAAATCGGGCAAAAATTACGCATGGCGGTGAAAAATTACGCACGCAAATTTACCACCTAAATTTTGTTTCTTAGCTGTTTGAACCTACTGCTTTAGTGAAACATGACTTTATCCTTTTTATTGGCGTTTTCATCTTGCCAAATACGTAAATATATAATACTTAACATCGTCATGAAGCAGACGCATTTCACTGATGACTATTGGTAATACGAGACAATTCTAACTTTCACGCGTTTTGTTGATATCATATGCAAAACATTGATAAAAAAGTAAGCCTTTGTACATTAAATGAGAACACCACAGAGTATATGCAGATTCTAGTCCATATGTGTTTAAGTCTGTTCTGCTCAGAACAAGAGTTTTAATTCAACAACAAAATATCAAGTATTACACATCAAAGTGTCAGCGCGTATGCGACGATCCGTTTACCCATGCACATGTTTATCATACAAATATTGAGTGTCATGTTATAATACCTATTTTGCTATAAGTGATTTTGAAAATTACCAGTTTCCCATGGCCTTTCATGTAATTTTTATGGCAAGAATAATTAGAAAGATAAGGAAAAACAAAGGTTTTGGGATGCTATACTTTTTTATTAATGTCCCTAAATTTAGCAGGAAAGTGCGTAATTTTTTCCCACCAAAGACAAAAATGGAGGGTAAAAATTACGCACCCGTTCAGCGCTAATTGCGCAGAATAACATGAAATTAAATATGAGCAGGTTGAAGGTCAAATCTAATGCCATCAAAACATGTCAAAATTGTCTGCATATTTATGTCGGGCTTGGCAAACAAACAAAGTTTAGACATTGTGCTCGAAACTTGATATCCGGTCAAAGTCTGTAGCCTTCAAATTTACTTGAAATTTTGGTAGGTAATCGCGTCCTACGTATGACTTTAAAAAACAAATACATTAAAAAAAGGTTAAACTACATGATAAAACACCTTATAATGTCTCAAGACAGACACAAAGAGAAAAATTGAGTGCGTAAATTTTACCCGCCAATCGTGAGTGCGTAATTTTTACCCGACTTGACTATACATTCAAAGGCAGGGAAACAAAAATACAGATGTACAGCAAACCCCCACCCCACAATAGAATGTTTTGTTAACTTTGCAAACAGGAAGAAATACAATGGATATATCCTAACTGTGCACAGGACGGATGGCGTATCAATGTAAGTATAACCCTTGTAAGTCATGCAAGTCATATATAGTGACGTTTATAATATGAGTAAAATGTTATTTACCAATTGTATGAAGTTCATGATATCGAACCAACATGAAAATTATGGTATTTGAATGCACGTTTTTTTGTGATCAAAGCGTGTATGTTAAAGCACACGCCCTTAAGCTGTGCGTATTCTACATACGCAACTAAAGCACCGATCTCTGGCATAAGTGGTAATGATATATTCATGTAATGGACGAGCCAGAAACACCATGTCTGAGTGGGCTTTGTGGAAACCTTGGTATATGAAGGGAGCACACAATGGGTTCTGTTCCCCTAGGGCACCAGGTGTATGGGTGGAGGTTTCTGGGGTGCAATATATTCTGGTGCGAGGTGTGAAACACTTCATGTGAAATCACTTGGAAACACCTCTGCTTTTAAGTATCCGACTTGTTTCAAAATTCGGATTAATAGTAGAAATGCCTATGGCAGACATAAAAATGAAATTTCCTGTCATGCCCGCGTTTACCACTGCTTTACTAAAATGCGTTGCATTAAACTATCTACAATCCTGGACAAAATATATGGCAAAAATGGCATTTTATTCCCCTTCCCCAATATCAATGTTGTTTTTGCCAATACACGTGTTTTTACGCGAGGATTTTTCCGAAAATAGAAACATTGATATAGGGGGAGGGACAAGCATACCTAAGAATTAAATATAGTAGACAAATAACTGTATGACGAAAAATAAGAAAGCAAAATAGGTTTAGCCAAACTATTTTGTCCAAGATTGCATTTTTTCTTATTTGTCAGCGACGGCAAAAAATTTTCCAACAATTCTACAAATGAAATTTATGCGTGCGGTATGTCGATGTTCGGTTAAGATTAAACATTATTGACGCAAGAATGAACAATAGTAATTCCGCAGTGTATTTAAATAAACATTTGGATGATCGAAATAATATATTAATGAAGCAGGCTATTCTGCACATCTTCTAAGTTTTTGTTGTCATGGACAACAAGGTTGTTAAAATATATAAATATTGTGTATGATGTAAGTGAACAATTACCTACTATGTGCTACCATGTTATGACACGTTACCACAGGTTACTGCACATGTTACCGCACATGTTACAACTAAAATACTAATATAATTTAAAGAGAACAACACACGTTATCCTCATTTCTTTTAAACAAATCAAATATACTTCTTAAAATATTGTGGTAACGTGTCATAAAACAATATTATTAAGTTCATGTAATAATCTAGGGTTTCGTAACGTGTTGATAAAAATAGCGAGGGAGAAACTACGTAAACTCTCCAAAAACTTGGATGAAAATGACATGACATCATACTATGTATAAATTTCTATTTAACAATTATTCGCCAGAGACGAAGTGATTATTGGTGAATATTCACCGAGGCGAAGTCGAGGTGAATATTTACCATAATCACTGAGCCTGAAGCGAATAATTGTTTTAGCATAATTTCTTTAGTGAAATTTGCATGTATAAAATGCTCTGTCGTCTTTCATAAATACAGTTTAAAGTTTACTTTAAAGTTAAGTTTAAAGCAGACGATCAATTACCTTTAGATAGTTTAACATCAACACTTGTTTGTATTCTTTGAGTTTATATTAATGCAATTTTTCTCCATTTGCTAATTTTGGCACAAGTATAATACACCAAAACGACTCATTGGCGGCGGCCATTTTGAAAAAATGTCAACTAGTAAATAATGCCTCATATTTACTGGTCAGGCAACCAATCAAAATGCTTGAAAACCATTATTTACTAAAGAAATTATACTGAAAGGTCCTTAGATATTAAATACTTCCGAGTATAACAAATCGCAACGTCCCCCACCCTGGAATTAATTGTTTAGATATTATCGTTGAAAATTGTAACAACTCTGGCGCACTTTAGCATATCCCTAACATGGAAATAAAATGTTATTTGCCAAAGTCTATTAATTGTGTAAGACAAGTGTTTCGTTTTTGGACTAGGTATAGACAATCCTGGAAAAATATATGGCAAAAATGGCATTTTATTCCCCTTCCTCCAATATTAATGTTGTTTGCGCCAATACACGTGTTTTTACGTGAGGATTTTCCCGAAAATAGCAACATTGATATAGGGGGAGGGACAAGCGTACCTAAGAATTAAATATAGTGCAAATAACTGTATGACGAAAAATAAGAAAGCAAAATAGGTCTTGCCAAACTATTTTGTCCAAGATTGTAGCTACACTTTTGTCAGTCATTTGATTAATTTTTTGCTGAAATATTTCTTAAAAAACTGCTTACATTTTTCAACTTCTAAAAAAATATCTTTATAATTCCTTTTTAAATTCCTTTTAGCGGTAAGAGCTTTTGGTAATGTTTGCTAAAAAAAACCCAAAAAACGTTTAAAAGACTTCTAAAAAACATCATGAAAACATTCCTTTCACCGCTTTTTAGCTCATCTATTTTGCACGATTAAATGCCCACATTTTGCGACAAACACCAAAACAAAACGCAATATGAAATGTTTCAGTGAAGTGATTAATTATTAGCAGATATGATTTAACATGTATGTGTTGCTTAAAACAATATATCAGTTCAGTCAACAATTTAGGTTACATGATGTATGTAGTAGCGGTATGCTTCGTTCAAATTGTTCCCTGATAGTTCTGTCACAGCAGATCTTTCATAAGCACTTGTATGTGTATACAGTTTCAATTAAGGTTGACATCGGCAAATGTATTATATGAGCGATAAAAGAATTGAAGATGAAGAAAATATATCTTTAAATGAGTATTTAGCATATACTTTTAAAATTTAAACGTAAAACTGCCAGTGATTATTCGCACATCATTCTTTTCTCGCTCATATTGCACATTTGCATATGGTCAATGTCAACCTTAGTTGATTTATTTGTTGACATATAATGAACACCTATTAATATAGATATAATTAGGGGCTAATAGTAAGTCCCATGCATATATATATAATATAGTGCAAAGCAAACAATTGCTAACAATGATTACTTTTTGGCCTATTTGTTTGAAAATAAACCTCAACATTTTACGCAGCGTAAAATTCATTGAAAATTGTATCTCGAAAATTTTTAGGTATTTACACCATGTGTGGTAGTTGTACGTGCTATAAGAATGTGTGTTTAATACTATATTTATGACCAGTAAATGTAATATTTGCATGTGAAAGCTTTGGTGCTAATGTTTCTTTTTACACTTATAACAAATTTACTCTATTATGTGTAATTACCTCAACGAATAAAAAAACTTAATGCATTTTCTTACACTTATTGCTACAGCCAATTTAAGTTTGATTATTTCAATACATAAACAGTATAATTTTAGGAAATAGTTGTGAACATAAATTAGATCTTTAAAATAATTTGGGGTGTACAAAAGCACAAATAATAAAGATTGAAAAGGTAGTTAGTGTAAGTGCACATTTCACCACGTAATGTACACAACAAAACAAATTAACACGGAAGCTTTCACACGCAAAATATTACATTTGCTAGTTAAAAGTATAGTATTTAGCACGCATTTTTACAGCATGTACAACTCCCACACATGATGTGAATACCTAAATTGGACTGTAAAGTATCTCTTACTTTAAGTAGCGAGGCTGAAGGCTTTTTTTCGTTGACATTGGTAATGCTTCTCAAATTTTCCTGCGCTCAAGATTTTTCCTTGCAATTAGCCTGATCGTAAAAAAAAAAGACAATTTGAAAATAAACATGCGCTGCCGCACTCATTGTTGCCGCCCATTTTTAGACCACCCACAACGCTGGCCCATCACATTATCCACAGATGTCAATCGAAAGTATCTAAACTTACACACTTACCAAGGAGTGTAAACTCCTCCTGGCTGAGAAGCCTAATACACTGGTATTGGCCAGCCTCGTACCCAGGCGCATAATGGTTAATTTATAATATTTTTCTTTGTAAAAAAGCACCTGGGTACCAGGTTGGGTATTGGCAGCTTTAAATGATGTTTTTGATGCTTGCAAGTGAATTGAACGTCTGAGCAGGTGTCTTGTTTATTATAAACTAGGCAGCAGGTGAAATTTTATAAAATGCTTCGGATTTTTGTGACAAAAGCCATGCAAATATCCCAGAGAAAGAGAAGGTCGCGTGCCTAAAGCTGAATTTTTAATACACCAAAAATTGTATTTCGAAAATGTTTTAATACACCACACGAAAGATGTCGAAAGAGGGTCTGCATTGTAATATCATGTCTGTAAAGCTAGAAGGAAACGAACAATTTTCAAAAAACGTCACTTTTGTTTCTGACCGTTATGTTGGATGGCTTGGGTTCATCATCCAACCCAATTTGAGGTCTTCTATAAAATATCACGAATTATGCCTTGGCTGGTGTTTTGAGTGCATGTTTACTATACTTCTCATTATGTCATATGCAAGTCGTAAGAATCTGAATGAACTATCATTTTGTAGAAATTAAGAGATAATTAACTATTATCATTATTATTATTATTAAGACAAGTAACGAAACAAGACTTTATTTTTTTAATACTTTTTCGATTAGCATAGCCAAACGCTAACCTTGTTTTCATCATCAAAAATGTCTTGTTAAGTTCAGTAAATAAAAAAATAGTATCGTACTTCCTATAGGGAATGTTTTGTGACTGTTAATGAAATGGAGGTAACCACTTTCTTCAAAGCTGCTATCAACAGGACGTTCAGTGATAAAGGAGGAGTTTTCTGGGAGAAGATTAACGACCAGCAGCTTAGGTGCATAATCATGGGAATGATGAGAGAGTTTCAAGCCAACGACTCAAATAAACAAGTCATTGGAAGTTTGCTCATTGGAAGTTTGCTCATTGGCCGCCAACCGAATCTCCGAAGAGTGGACGATTTTGGTAATTTTTTGGGCCCAGAAGCTGATGACGGAGAATTGAAGAGGACTTTGACAACGCTGTTTACATAATGAACGAAAATGTTCAGGTAATACTTAGTCCATTATATAGCATTTTCCACCGCTGTTGTTGGTTTGCACGTCAGTTTTTTTATCATTGACCAAATTGGGTTATTGGCAATGGGTTGCCTAAGATATTACACTTTATTTGCAGATGAACAAGAATGGGGTAATACCCAAAGAAAATTGGACCCATCGATAGATGGTTCCATTCTTGCGAGTTGTCCTCTGTTGATAGGAAAATTGTTCCCTATCTAAATGCCAACCAGGTTTCCATAGAGTTGCTGCGCCACGTGTTATTGGGAGAGACTCATTGCCAAAGCCAAGTTGTTCTTCAAGACAAATTTTAACCAATTTATGATGTTGCTCTGCGGTGGAATTGTACAGTAAGAGTTGGAGGGTAAGAGCTTTTCGGTTGGTGTAGTGTAACAATTAAATAATATGTGTTGGCTAAGGCCAGAATTCATGATATATCACCTTTACACTGGCAGCTACCAGTGACTTTCAGATCGCAATAAATGCTTAATGTTCCAGATACAAGAAACGAGACTTGAACCTCTTAGTTCGAGCTGACGTTTAGTTCATTGGCCACAGGAATGCAATATATTACTTGTATACAATGTTAATCTTTACTACTGTAATTTATTAGCTTTAGACACGGGATGAAAAATTAAGTTCGCAATAAATTTGCAACGGCCTGCAAATTTGTTGCAAAGTTAGTGTTTGAAATTGGCAATGGTTGCCAACTTATCTTTGCAACTAGATACATTGGCAACATATTTGCAAACATCTTTGCACGCTGACGATTTTATTAGCATATTTGTAACACCTTTGCGCACTGTTGCCAATACAAAGCGAATTTGTTAAAAAAAATTTTAAATACTGCGTTGACAAATGCAAGGCGATAGACTTCGATAAGCTTTTTCTTAACTTCTAACTTGCATTAACATATTATTTCAATTACACTTGTCGAAATAGTTCAATATCCTGACAATCTCTCGCGTGACAAGTAGTGAGCCCGTTTAATGTCTGTGATGCACTGTAATTTCACATTCTTAACAGCGTATTTACAACTACACAATACTTATACAAAAAAATGGCCGCGTAAAATATCCAAAATATTATAGATAGGTATAAAACCAATACAATCATTTCAATACATTTGCAATAAATTGGCATATGTATTTGCACACTGAAAAAACAATAGCAAATTTACTACCATATTTGCATCATATTCACATCATCTTTGCAATAGCAGCCAATTTTTTATACAGTTATACCGATGTTAGCACATTAACAATTACGTGCTTAGCGGAAAAAAGAGACTTTCTATTTTTTCACAGCACGAAGGTAAAAGATAGAAAAAATAGCGTGTTGAAATCATGTCGCTAACATTATTTTCTAGACAATGACAATGGGCGAGTTTTCATTGCATATTCCTATATCCATGTTTGCCTGACAAATTTCTTTTGACATCATCTCAAATCAGGTAGTTTTAAAAAAATATACACATACACGTATATTAAATTATTTATTAATAAACAAAGATTGGTGAAATGATTACTTTTATGCCAACACATTTGCAATAAATTGGCATATGTATTTGCACGCTGAAAAAACAATAGCAAATTTACTACCACATTTGTATCATATTCACATCATCTTTGCAATAGCAGCCAATTTTTTATACAGTTATACCGACGTTAGCACATTAACAATTACGTCATGCTTAGCGGAAAAAAGAGACTTTCTATTTTTTCACAGCACGAAGGTAAAAGATAGAAAAATAGCGTGATGAGATGATGTCGATAACATTATTTTCTAGACAATGACCATGGGCGAGTTTTCATTGCATATTCCTATATCCATGTTTGCCCGACAAATTTCTTTTGACATTATCTCAAATCAGGTAGTTTTAAAAAAATATATGCATACGCGTATACTAAATTATTTATTAATAAACAAAGATTGGTAAAATGATTACTTTTATGCCAACACATTTGCAATAAATTGGCATATGTATTTGCACACTGAAAAAACAATAGCAAATTTACTAAACATACAAATACAAAAATAATATATAAATACTAAACATACAAATATACTACCCAATTGCTATCCAATATAGTCTGCTAAGAATCTGCTGAGTTCAGAAATCCTTTCACCCTAAAGTCCTAAACCTCGCCCTTTTACTGCCCGCATCTGCAGGTTAATGATTCTTGGCGGGAAAATTAACCAATCACATAGCTAGTTTTACCGACAAAACCGCGAACTTCAGAGGACAAATTCTTTTTTTGAAAACACAGATTACAAGCTTTTTAAGCATGAAAAAGCTCAAAATCACACCGTCTTAGCGTTCAGATAAAGAAAAAGAGGTGCTATACGATTGAGAAATCAAAAATATACCGTCTTGTATGAAAAATATTCGGCGATTCAAGCTTAAACGTGCTGGAAATGTGAAGTTTATTTTGAATGACACAAGGATTCAGGGAAGCTAAATGGCAATCTCTTCTTCGCCCAAAACGACTCTACTTTAAAGTCAAATTAATTTGGGTATCAAAAAGCAAGGTTAGTACGATTTGCTTGAAACGTAGTTTCTTTATTTTTGTGTCTAGCAATTTGTCTTGTAGTTTTATATCGAAATACGTTGTCAGAAATATTCTGATGTATGCTGATAGTATTTCCTGTGTTTAATCGTGAAAAAAACTAAATTATGAAGCATGACTTTGTCCGTACTGGACTGTAGCTTTTCAGTCCAGAAGGCCTTCGTATTCCATTTAATTTTTGCTATTCTTTAGCTTTATGACGAGTTATGCAAATGTATGAAAACAGTGTTTTTTGCTGTCTGTTTTTTTAACGTCAGAATGAAACATGAAATATATATCAGTAAGTTTAATTTGTTTATTTTAATCTTGATTTAAACCTTGTACCCAAGTCTAGCATAAACATAATTATTCAATTTTAAGCTATGAATCCTGGGGATATAATTTTACTTACATGATTTTTGATATCATAATGAATACTAAGGTTCAAGTCTTATTTCATGCTTGTATTAGGTGCAATAATCTCCAGAACATGATCCCCCTGGGTGATAAACAAGAGAATAAAGTTCCTTGCTTGTGAATAAAATAATTCTTGTCCCCTTTTGCTTCATTTACAGCATTGTTTAGGACTACAGTAAGTAGCTATATGTAAATGACTGAATGGCTATTATATACTCATGAGAAGATAAGCTGAGTGAAGGAGGAAAACACTGACTGAAACCTTTTCAAGTATCTACATTATCCAATCAAGGTTGGTGAAAAACATGTTAATTTTCCATGTCCTTGATAAAAATCAAAGTTTGTCTAATCCCTCCTGATTGATGAGGACAATTAATTTATAAGTAAATAAAGAGGTTGATCACTATTTGTTTGAATACAAAAGATCATTTTACATCATCCTTTTGTTTTCATTTCCTTGTAAAATGATAATGTTAGCAGAATCTAAAACATGATGATGTTGTAATATAAACTTACAGGTATTAGCAATTTGCTATTGATATTTGAAACTATCTTAAATAATTAACTATATTTCAATTTAGGTGGGCCCTGAAAGCTGTTAGTACCCCGGACATAGGTCTATAAAAGGTCCTGAAGGTGGGGAAGGGGGGGGGGTTCTATTACCATTTCTCAGCCAAATATTTGACAAAATTCCATTGTCCCAGTGACCTATTGTCCCAGTGGCTGTCAAATCTTAGCTGTATTCCAGTGAATTCCAGTCCCAGTGCATGCAAACCTATGTTCCCAGCCAATTCTCACTGTCTGATACAAGCACACAATTAGTCATAACTAGTATAACACGAAACTTCGCCCAGCATTTCCTTGATTGCAGTTGCATTGTGTCGCTTAGATCATAATATGACTTCTTTGATAGAATTTTTAACTGTTCTTTGTCCAGATATTCAAATTTATTGAATATCCAAATAACACAACGTGCAGCATCACATCCCATAATGACTTTTGAACAAGCTTTATGTATTTAAAAGTAATCAAACTACAGGGCATATAAAAAAAACTGAACAAGTCTGAAATCGCTCTCCAGGTTTGTAAAGCACCTCAACGTACAAAGTTTTTATTGAAATAGGTTGTTTAGGTACTAATAATGTAGTGTAATAATAGAATATTAAAATAAGAAGAAATTTAAAATTTCAAAACCCGGGGGGGAGGGGGGTCGTGTCCTTTACAACTAGTTTAAAATAGGTTGCGCACAAAACTTTGATGCTTAAAAGTAATTTTGATTCGATGGACGGGAAATTTAGCGAGTGTTGCATTGCTGCTTAAAATTTCAAAAAATTTGCTTGAGTCTAAGCCGTTCAAAACGTCGCGCAAACGTCCCTATTTTGAGAAAAATCAGCTTTATGCAGGCTTAATTACCATTATTAAGCCTGCATAAAGTATCTGTATCTAATTTGCATGCGGCTCCCAAGAGACATTCAGTTAAAATTAGAACTTTTCTTATGAAAATCGATTCTTATTTGGAAAAATATGAATTTGCAAGACGTTTTGAAGCGCTTATAGACTCAACCAAATTTCTTGAAATTTTGCAGAGCAATAAAACACCTAACAAATTTTGGATTGACCACCTTAAAATTACTTTTAAGTGTCTAAATTTTGTGTGCGAGGCATTTAAAATCTGCTCTAAAATACGCACCCCACCTGGATCTGAAGCATTTGAATTTCAGAATTTTTTCGTTTATTCTAAATCATAAGTACCAAACAATCCATTTTGATAAAAAAAACTTCATACTCTGAGCCGCTTCGTGACGTTGGGAGCGATTTCAAATTTGTTCAGTTTTTTTTTAATACACCCTGTATAAACAAATTTGCCTGACAATGTTTATTACGTTGCTACCCAATTCCCATCTTTTAATTATTCACATGGTTGGATACCATTGTTGTACTTTGCGGAAGAGTGCATTAGAACAAAAGTAACCAAGCATACGAATGATGAATACGAGTTATTCACTCATGTCCATACTTCTAAATGCGTAGTTACTTTTGTTCTCTGTTACGCTGCCGCAAGCTAATATAATAGTAACTGGGCATGTGAGTGATCTCAGAATGTGAATTGGGTATAAACAAACGTTAGCCAAATTTGTCTATTGCACATAAGTGAGGAGGCCTATACACTATAGACTATAGTGAGTAATCATAACTTATGCACATACATGTGCTGTTTCAATTTTTTCTATTGTTATATGCTACAAAAAAATCCACCTTATAGACTAATGTTCAATATATATACCGAGAAGGAGCAGAGTTACAAAAATGTATCAAAAAAGTATTATATATTATGGAAATTTATGTGATATTTGCAATGTCATGAAGAAAGAACTTGACAAAATTCGTCTTCCTGAACGCATAAAAGCGTAGAATGCAGGATTCATAAGATTGTCCCACTCCAGTAACGATTTAAGCTTAATTTCAAAAAGATTTTTTGCATGTGAGTTCAGCATAAGTACCAAGGACTTTAAATTCTAACAAGAGCTTGATTTTAAAAGGTATACTTTTTTTCTCATTCGTCATAGTATGACGATCCAACTCACGATTAATTTACGGAGTATCTAAAAAGTATAGCCTATCAAAATGAAATCAACCATAACCATTGCAGAAATTTGAGAGCTTAGATAGCTTTGAATTACTAGATGTATAGCCTATGCACGTTAATTGGATATTATAAATGGAATATTAAAGACAACATAATACAATAAGATTGTTGCTAATTTCATTTTGAAAGTGTATACTTTTTTGAGACAATCTACATTATAATTTGCTGGTTAAAAGGTAATTCTTATTTTTCTTCCGTTTAGATATTCCTAACGAAAATTGCATCTACTCGACAACTTTAATTTAATGGATGATTATTGTTATCCACATTTGCTTGTTGATCTTTGAACCGTAGAGACTAGTAATTTACAATCTGTGAGTCATTTCCATAATCGCGCGTCCTATGAAGAAAACAAATCAATTGCCTGAAAGTCGCTATTGTTCTAAAAGTTGTAGTGACACCACTTTAACACGACTTAAACTTACGGCTTGGTCAAACGAGGATGATAATTGAACAAGGTTGTAAGATGAAATTATTCTCGTTCATGTTATTTTACGTGATATTGATTTCAAGCATGACTATTATACAGCGTGTGCATGTGTGTGCATGTTGTAAAACTCTGAGAAAATACAGGGTGCATAAAAAAAACTTAGCCCTTTGAAATTTAAATTATCTGCAAGCTATTAAAGTGCTGCTTTGAGTCAACCATCCTGGACTGGTTGAATTCTCGTCAAAACGTGTGGTATATTCAACGTTCATTAAACAGGTTTCAAATTAGTCAATTAGGGTCCAGTTTATTTAATAAATTTAATTTTAAGCCAACACTTTTTGTGCGCACATTTTTTCAAAATTCGTGCGCAGAAAAATGTCTTTCTGACGGTAATCCTGATACCTAGGTTGGGTTGTCCACTGTCCACAGCATAACGATTTATCAAACTGGCACAGATTAAAAATATAGATTTAAACTTTATAAATTTAACTTACCTTTTGACAACTGTTTATAGCCATTTTAGGCCGATTAGTTTTGTTTTATACAGATTTGTGACAGAACTGTCAACAGGAGACTAGCAACAGGACACGAAGTCCCTTCAATTACTAAGGCTGCGATTCCTTTAGAAACCTGTCAATTCGTATGGTCACCCTAATTAGTGTATTATTGTTCTTAGAGAGGGTGAAAACGGAGTTCGCTGAGAAAATCCCTCGAAGCACAGGGATCTGATGTGAAACACAATCACCAGACTTGGTTTCAGTGGTTGCGCCTCCTGTGCTCCCCAAATATACAAATAGTGTATATCATAGCGCTACATTGCATACCAAATTATGTTTTTACCAACAGAAATATTTGCATAGCATGACAAAACATTCGGGCCAGCGTTGTCATCGAGAGTTGCAACTCTCATCAACTATCATTCTCGTTTGCGATCAGGCCTTTAAGTTTGGTCGATAACTCTCAATGCATGAGGATGCGTGTATATCTCATGTGACAATAATAGCATATTCATTATAATGCAATAAATTTTGTCAGTTTAAATTGATGTTGAATATAAAATTTCATCGGTGTTGTTTATTTTGTTTTTTGGGTGTTAATTATAACACATAATAAGCGGCAAAGAATATTGCATGCTGCGTATTGCACCTAAAACTGTAGGGTATATGTTAACTAGAAACGTTTGGAACTGTAGTCTGTTTTTTGGTCGCTTGCCTCTTCTTATCTGTGATCGTTTTTCATTAACAACAGTTGAAATGAGTTCTTAATGCAAGTTTGAACTATAGTTTGTTGCTCATACCGTTTGAAATAACTGACGCTGTGACTTAGTAATTTACCTTTGTTCATTACTTATAGACAGCAAAAGAACTCGGAAGGACTGGAATGCTTTACAGGGTGTGACAAAAAAGGTAATCCTAGTTTTACCACGTCACTGTGCCTCCATTCATCTGTGTACGAATGAAAATTTTTCAGGATTATTAGGATCAGGATTTTAGTTGTTGACTGACAACTTTTCGTTTAATTTGAAGCAAAATTGAGTGGATGTGTGTTCCAATTGAAATTGCCAACTTAAGAACCACCCTCCGCAAATACCATTTTATTAAAATAATCACGAATTCATAACTTCACTGACTTGATAATTACTACGCGTATGAATGCCTTCAGCTTAAGTCTCAGAAGCAAGCGTAGCTAAAGGGGATGCATGGACAGTAGGGCCACGGAACTGAGCAACGGGTGCAGTTTACCTGCTGTGATCAGCCAGTTCCCCGCTCTTATTAGCCAGATGCAATTGCCTGGCTTGGGTAATAGTAAGAACTAAATGCGCGAAGGCACATGAACTTCACTCGAGTGGTACCGGTACCCATACATGTGCCCCGGGTACACTTAATTTTTAATAAGTTTATGGGGCCTCATTTGTCAAGTGAACTGTGATGATAATAATTACATGACCAGTTCGACAGGCAATTTTGTAGGATTACTACTCATTTGCTGAAAACTGCATGAATCAAAGACATACATGTATCATTCAACAATCAAAATCCTGGTTTTTAAAGTTGGCTTACATTATAAAAGTATCTGTGTTCACAGCAGGAATTTTAGGAATTGCATTGGTAAATTTTACGTTCTGAAGAATTTAAAAAGTAAAAAAACCTTGAGAAAACTGACTAGTAAAACTGATCATTGATTTAGACAGTTCCCTCCAAGAGTTGTACAAATTCTTTAAAAATTAGAATTTATCCGTGCAAAATTTCGATTGTGCATAAATACTTAACTGATAACTGAACCAGCCTTTATATACAGTGACTGATAATAATTATTACGTTCTTACACAGAGTAAGAGGCACAAACTGACATGTTAAAGTTGGATAACCTTTCTGAAGCTCCCTGTATATTAAAAATTTTTAAAAAATCGGCAAAATTGATATATAATAACCAGTAAACTATTTGGCAACAAACTCGCATTATATAGCAAAAACGAAAAACGCTCATTTTTGATAGTATATGCGTATATTTTGCAACAAATATCATATTTGCAACAACTTGGCATTAGGGCAAATACCAGAAAAGCTCAATTTTGACAGTATATGCGTATATTTTGCAAATGTCACATTCGCAACAAATCTGCAACTAATTGGCACCATGTTCAAATCCATAAAAAGGCAACATCTTTGCAACACATTGGCAACCGGTGGCTTTGCGGCATCTGCTCTCCAGCAACGGGTGCAAAGATATGTGCAAAGACATTTATTTGCCTATATGCAAAGATGGCAAAGATGAGCGATTTTAGTAATCACAACATCTTTGCATATATGTTGGCATCATGTGCGAATCTAAATTTTCATCCCGTGAGAGTCATGCCCAGTTCCAACAGGGATTGGTGCTCCATCCTGTGGGAAATCCACTGCGCTGTGCCTGGTAAGAAAGATGATGGGGATGCATATAGTCTCTCAATCATCTGGTGAGTTCATGATGTCAAATTTGACGACTATGATGATTCCTGTTTGCTGGGATGACCCAACTTTTCCAAGCTGGATTCATCAGCCATTGATGTCCGTATTTAACAGTCTTTGAAATCAGACTCAAGCGCGAGGAGACGAAAAGCCAATCACGTCGTTTTTGTGGGTAGCCGCCCGCGCGCACGGTCAGCGGCTAACCACTATGTTACTGTGCTGGCTGTATGTCTGATAGACGGCACATGCGCCGCTTATATGACGTAATTTGCTCTGCGGTAATCTATGTTAAGTAGTTGTTACTTTATGTAAGAAATTGTATTATTAGTCCATGTCATGTGACTTATAATGGTTTGACATTGGCTTTCGTTGGCTGCCATTTTGTCTTGGCTGAGTTGTTCTTTCATGTTTTATGCTGCAAAGTGCAAGTGGAGAAACGTAAGCAAAGTTTTGTACCATTTCTTCTGATTTTGTGTTAGTTTTATTGTATTTAGTCGCCGTTTCATTGCTCTTGTCGAAAACAAACTAAGTTTCGACAGGATTTGTTGTTTGGCGAAAATCACTGGGAGTAAATTTGCTCGCACTGACGGCTTTGTCAGGCACTTGTACGTGGGTTCCACGGTGGGGTTGAACGTGTACTCAATAATAACCAGGAGCCGCTGTTGCTGGCACCGATCAGTGATCGGGTTACTACTACGTGAAAGGCCACGTATTGGACAAATAGAGCTTGCCATTGCGCGGGTATCAAAGTTGAACCCAGTCATTGTGCGGGTAATAAAAGTAAATCTTTGCCCTTGTGCAGGAACATTGATCCAGCCTTGCTGGAATATTGAGCCAGCTTTGCTGGAATATTGAGCCAGTCTTACTGGAAAAGTTCAGCCAGCTTTGCTGGAAAATACAGACTACCTGCCAACTGCAGGCTATTACAAATTTATTGACATGACTTGACAAACGTTGACTAACAACACTGAATCTGGTGTTCTCTTTTTCAAAGTTACGTATACATTTGTAATTGTTGCTATTTAAAAGAACTTTAATACTAATTTCTGTGTTTATGAATAGGCTTGCAAGTATGGGAGTGACAATTGAAATATATCGATCACGAATTGGTTCACATCACAATTTTATGGAAGGCCAAAATTTAAAAAGTAACTTCCAAGGTCAAATTTGGAATGAAATGCTGCTAAAATTTTATACAAGTTTGTGTTTATTATGATGCATAAAGATAATAAACAGTATGATCAGTGTGATCTTTATAACATTGGACAGTTGTTACTAAAGCTTTCAAATGATGTGGAAGAAAACCCTGGCCCAGCTATTAATGATATTGTGGATTGTCCTTACACAATTCATGCTAGTTTTAACCAAGGTAACAATTTATTCGGATTGAATGCTGGAAAACAATGTGTGGCAATGTCATTAAGTGCAATTGTGTACAAAGAAATCAAATCAGTGAATATCTGAAACCAAACAACTCTAAACACAATCATGGTATGTGGGGATAACCTTGTAGAGAAATTGCTAACTATACCATCCTCAGTAGAAATTACCTTTGTTAAATCACACCAAGATTGTATCCAGCATTACAGGGCAGTGAACACTTAACTGACATTGGTATATAACTTTTGAATAATGTAACACTAAATGTATTGATATTATGAACACTATATTGATATTTTATAACAAAACATGTCTATGGTATTATATACTTTATTCTTTGGTTTCACGTGACATCATAAATTTCGCTGGGGGTCAACTCCAAATCTATACACTGTCATCAGACTGAAAAAAATTTTCACTGTATGTGTTGACCTTGTGTTTGGCAGCAAATATGTGCAATTTCGTGAGATTTGCTTGCTCCAGTGCAGTACAATCATCAATACATTTTGGGTTGACCCCCTCTCAGAATTACTGAAAAAGATTCCAGTGAAACCCAAGAATTGTACACTTTAATATTGATATTATTTTGGATAATACAGCTGTATGTTGTTAAATGTTGTAAGCTGTTTTTGTACTAAAAAAATTGTTATGTTAAATACAATTTTTATATTCTTTGCTTTCAAATATCATAAAATATGTGGATAATGTAAACGTTAGTAAAGCTGGTATTGTTCATGCTTTGCTAACATTCTGGAGCTGGTCACAGACTCACAGTAGTTAAATGCCATGAGATGCCAATATTGTAAGAAGTAAGGTCTATGGTGCACAATGGTGCACAAGTTAAACATATTTTGGTATTGTTGCATGTACTTTTTTGTTTTGTTTTTTCAGTAAATCGATCGACCGCAACAATCGAAAACAAACAAACAATCTAAAACAAAAAAACAACTCATGGCCATAGGAACCATGGGGGTAGGGGGGGGGCTTGAGCCCCCCTAACTTCAAAGGCAGGGGAGCTGACCCCCCCTCCAAAAAATGATCTTTGAGTCTTGAAGTAAATACATGTTTTAACAGTTTACAGTCTTACGCTTCTCTTAATCCAATGATTATAGTAAAACTAACCTCAAAAGTGCAGAAAAACATGTTTGAGCATGCTAAAAATTCGGGAGAGGTATGTTCCTTGACTCCCTAGCGGCACTTGCGCCTTTGGCGCTCGAAGAGCTCCCCTAACTTTTTTCATCTTCGTACGGCCTTGAAACAACTAGTAGTGTTTTGTTGACTTTAGCGGCTACCCGCATGTACGCAATGCGTTCCTATTTTTGTTAACTGTCAACTTTACCTTGGATGATGACTGAGGTATTTATAATAACCCAGATTAATTAAATTTTCTCGACATAAAACTACGTCTATATAAGCCATGTTGCCTGACAACAAATAAACAGAAGTTTATATCCACTTGTAAAGAAAGAGCATGTGTTTATTATTTGGTTCTCAAGATCTCGTTCATTTGCTTGTATCTTTACATTTGGTATAGGTCGTTTGAAAGAAAAACACCGATCTACTTTGAAAAGTTGGTATTGGACAAGACGCAATCCGCAGGAGATTATCTTTGCTACAAGACTGAAATAATATCTTTAGCCTCTACTCATTCTCTCGCTGACATAATTCCGATGGGCCTGTGTATAAACTCCATCCAACTCGCCAACCACATGGACTGTTTTAGGCACCACCTTACAGGGATGTCCCCAAGGCTTCCTGAGATTTACTCAACCTATCGGCTTTTCGCACACGAGGTAATTTATGCTTAAATTTTATTGGTTATTGGCCACGCTATTCTTGCTATTTATACTAATTGACAAATAGTTGTGTGCGAATAAAAAGCCAACCCCCTGAATGTTGATCGATTTATCAAGCTAATGTGTGTGTGTTATAATAATAAAATAAATATATCGCAAACCTTATAAAACGTTTCAAGTCCCTAGACTAGATCGCTCCCAGGCCTAGCCCTGTTATTGTTCTTATCATATTTGGTTTTTCAGGTAGATATAACGACGTTTTTATTAATCTGTAGTAAGACATGACTAAACGACAGGTTTAGTGAAATTACTGAGGAACTTTATTGAAATGAGGTTTAAATTCAGTTTTGTCATATAACAATGGAATCTTTTTCTATGATTTTTTATAGTTTTGATTTAGGTGAATATAAATCAATATTGTAATGTAAAACATCCTTTGTATTAGTAGATAATACGTTCGGTGGACAATGAGGAAATGATCAGCATCCAAGGATTCGACCACTACGTGGAAACTCAATTCCTACCACACGTCAAGTCACTATACGCAACCACTGTAAAGGTTCATACAAATCTTGAAGATGTCTTGAAACTTTTGGTACAAGCGATTCAAAAAAACGAAAGAACCGAAAACGACGTAAGTTTTATTAAACACCAAAGCTCCGAAACGTAACTAGTTAAAGTATACGGTCGAGAAGGAGTACAAACCAAACGATACCCCTCTCTATAGTTCAAGCGGGATACTGTTTCCCGTCTTCCCTTAGCTTGATTTCGTTATTGGTCACCGCCCACTGTAAAGAGTGTACTTCACAGAAGAATTATAGGCTGTTTTAGGGTACGTGTATATGATGATATTACATTTGAAACTTAGTTTTCATTTTCAGCTCAAGACATGGATGAAGCCGAAAGTTATTGGGAAGGACAAAAGGGAGTTCATTGCCTTCATTCTCCCTACGGCGATACAGGAGATTATGAAAGCGAGTCTTCCGCCACCTACCGGCAAAAACTTCTGATATCTTATCTCCAGTGCTGGAGGTGACTCCAAATACAAATCGACGTTCTTGAACCAACCAGAAAAGATCAGCACGGTTCGAATTTTTAGGACTGCTCTAAGCACCAATATCTTACAACAGATCGACAGATGTATCTGATTATTAATTGCTATAATATAAATGTATCTATAAATCCTCGATCAGTACGGATGAAACAAGTTTGTAACATAGACATACACATTCGAGAAGTTGAGAGGATTTGCTGCTACACGATCAAATAACTGGTGTGGTTTCCTCCTGAATCCATAGATGGTAAAAACACAAATACAATATTACAAATGCTCATCCTGCTATAAAACTAACCACCAAACATGCAATACGTCACAAACTAGTATTTTACCCGTCAAGGCATAAGCATGATAAAACTGGATATAAAACAATGATTTTTTATTTAGTTTTCGAAGACCAGCAGGGAGTTGACGGTGGACGTGAGGCTTCTGAAGATGAATCTTGCACAAATTGCGCAGCCTTGCAGGGAGAATTGATGTTGTGCAAAGTGAAAGCAGCGCAAGATTTGCAAAGGTTGAAGAAAGATGCTGACGAGGAGAGAAAAAGAAACGTCAGAGAAAGGGAAGTCCTTGAGAGGAAAATACTTCAACTCAAAAATGACCTGTGTCACACCAGAAAGGTTGAAAAACAAACTACGTCAAAAAGCGTTGTCGACCCACTGATTGTCAACCTCGTACGAGTGGATCCTGCAGCATTGTTACGACCTCTGTAAATAAAGCTGTTGGTATGTATTATAACTACAATAATTTTTTAATTGATAAATATTTAAAAATTAAAAATTAAATGTTTTATTTAATTTAGATTTTGAAGGAACGTCAAGCGATATCTTCAATGATTCTGGTGAGAATATTATATAATTCATTGGTATAATTGATTACGTAGCCATGAGAACTGGCGAATTTGAACAGAATATTTCTCAAACCATGTTATTTGTTAGGGCTTGGAGATGAAAAAACCCCTACTTCAAGCGACACACAAAGTCAAACAGGTATTTATGCATGTATTCAATATGTGTACCTATATGATAGTAGTAACTAGACTCATTTTAATTTGTTGAGGCTTTTGGTTTGAGAGACTTATTTGAGGGATTATCAACGAAATATCTTACATATTATGATTATTATACAGGTATTTTAAGGGACCACAATGCAATGGCATTGCTAGGTGTTGCAACACTTTTTAGCTATACTCTATAAACCTATTGATTTTCTTTATAGAAACGGATGAAGTACCACAATCATCAGCAAAAAAGAGGCAGTCACAAGAGAGTGGTGGCACGAGATTAAAATGCAACCTGTGCAACAAGAAGAGAGTGTCAAGCATGATTCAGTGTGTAAAGTGCGAGCAATGGCAACATTGCACCTGTGCTGGGTACTCCTACAGAGAGGCTGTACTTGTTCAGGCCAAATTTCTTTGCAAGAATTGCAAATAAACAGTAAAAGTCTTGTTCTTCTTTATTAATATAATTAACGATAGTACAGTATTTAATAAATAAATAAATGTACAGTGTGTGAATGCACATTCAGTAAACTGCACCGGTTTGATTCCTATTGCAATGATTCTTGCCTGATTGAGTTGAAAAATCGCAACCGTTACTGGTTAGGAATATTATGTTAAATCATAGTTTTGAATATTTTCTATTGACAAGCTTCACTACAGGTATATGTACCACAAATACCTCGGTACCACAGAATACCAGTCGTATTTATTTTCAGTATAAAATTTGGAAGAAACGTGCAAAATACTTTATTCTCATAAATATATATTAATTTTGGTGTTAATTGACACATAAATAAGAAAAATGAATATTTTAATAAAATTTATTAAAAGTAACGAGGATAAAGTTTAAATATAATTCGTTGTTTTTGATACCTCTTTTTTGCTAAATGCTCGTAAAATCAGGACTTTTGAAAATAAGTTTGCAAACCAACATAAATTATCTTCATAGACATTTGTACTAAGCGATAAAACATTCCTGCCATTCAAGAATAACAGGGAGCAGTCAAATTTGCTACAAAAAAACACAATCTTTCAACATTATTGATAAGCCTGATATATTGTAGTATATACCATGGGTATTATGTAGTGACTTTAGTATTAACCTTCCACTAAATTAGATAGCAATATCCATACAATATTACCATACAGCATCAAAGACCAAATCCTGGTTCAATTTGATAAACCGTTACTTATTTATTGCCACACTGGTATCCTGTGGTACATTAGGATTTTATCCAAATAATGTCAGGCTTCAAAAATACTAGAATATGCTATATCTAACCGCAACACCCCACAGGAAGAAAAACTACAAGGAAAACCTTTCCAAAAAACCAATAATAGTCCATGATATATACTTGTGACATAAAATATGAATGATAGAAAATTTTGTGGTATTCTGTGGTACATACACCTGTACTTTTACCTTTACGTATTACTAAAATCCCATTTAGTTCATTTAACGAACACCAGCTTTACCTAGTTTGGGTAGAATGGGCGTTTTGCTAGAGCGGTGACATTTCTCTGTGTATTTGTTTCGATATTTGATCAGTCGGTGCAAAAAGAAAAACTGATGAATTTGTGGCATGGCACAAACCACCTTCTTGAAATGACTCGCCCAGATGAATGTTTGCTCGCATGCCATAGTGTTGAAATTCTTTGGTATCTTGTCGTCGGGATTATATGACTCATGACACTTCTTGTCAACATGATTTCTGAGGTGCAGCCTGTCTATCACCTTTGATATTGGTTTCCAAGCTTTATCAAATGGCTTTGGAAGTGGTAGCTCTTCTTTTGCGATATTGAGACCATCCATGTGGCACATGTTGTCATAAGACAAACAAACAGATGACATAGCTTCACAAATTTCCTCATCACAGTGCCTTCTTGCATCTTCTTAAATTTTCGATACAGCCACAACATCGTCACAAGAAAAGCTTGGGTTGGAGATTCAGATCTGAAAAAATCGATGATATTAACTAATGGAAAACTCTCTATCCAAGAGTAATATGTTTTCTAAACTTTTAAATAGCTGCCTTTTCCACTACCCCACTATTTCATTAACCCTTCGTTCGATATAGCAGGTAATATATTAATGATTAAACTATATTATCAGGATTCAGAAAATAATTTGCCCATTCACTCTTATTGCATTACCAACTACATATTACATGCAATTAACACAAAATACACCCTTAAATGCTTTTTTATATCATTATAGCTTAAGGTTCTTTACTAATTTCTTTTGTTTCTAAGGTTCCTTTTCCTGTTTCATGGATGTCATATACTCTATATTTTTTTGTGATGTTAATTTTTTACATTTGAAACAATAAATAATAAGTTTAATTTAATAAATAATATTATTGTGACTTTATTTCAAAAATATCCCAGAACATACATAATCAGTATCAATATTTTGCAGCTTTTATATACTGTAGTACCTGTAAAGCGGTTGCCAATATTCAATGTGACCTCCTCCACTAACAATCACAAATACTCCTCTTGACCAGCAGTGGAAAGCCTTCAACCCACCAGTATCCTTGTTGCAAGATGTATCTTCCACTATTGACTGATCTGCAACAAATCCAGGGTTGGTTTGAAGAACTTCTTCACTTCCTGAAAGTCATCAATGCACACATAAAATATTTAATCATCATTAGATATTTTTTCATAATACAGTAAACAGTACAATATATCTTGTAAATTGCTGCTGAAGATGAATCAAGTGAATTCAGATACTGTATACAGTTTTTATTTGTGTAAAGTGTCATTATGCACATTTCATTCCAAATAACTTAATGTCTTAATAATTTTTCTTGTCTTGTTAACATGTCTTTTATGAAATATTCCTGAATGTTCACCAAAATCTGGTGAGAAATGCAGTATTATCAACAAGTGCATTTACAAGATAAAATTGAATATACAGTACAGTACCCCAAAATGTGGAAGCATTGACAGACTCTTCATCACACTCAGAAATAAAATTTCCCCGAAGGGTACTTACCTGAAGGGGAGATGTAGTTCTCCGAGGACCTTCGGAGACTGATAGGAGCAATACTGGTGCAGATTCGCGTCCGGCAGTGGTCTGGAACCCACGTTAAATTTTTTCGACATGCGCATAACCGTCCTCTTGTTGAGTGGTCTCTGAGGTGATAGATTTTCAGGAGCTGGGAGGGGTGGCAAGGATGACCACCATGGTAGGGGTACCAGTATTGCTCCTATCAGTCTCCGAAGGTCCTCGGAGAACTACATCTCCCCTTCAGGTAAGTACCCTCCGGGGAAATTTTATTTCTCCTTCGTACCTTCTCCGACTGATACTCGCAATACTGGTGCAGATGTATAAAGGTTTATTGCTACTGAAATCTATAACTTGACTGATATCAGTCGAAAGATAACAATTTTATTATAACAATTTTGCATTATAACAATGTCAATTACAATCAACCTTAATAGTCATAGAACTATAACTCTTTCAGAATATACCAAATTGGCTAGTTTATCTTTGAACTTAGTACGGAATGTGCGAACTTTCCCCGATTTGTGGTTTCCTTGTGATAATGCGTCGGTCGCCAGAGCTCCTGGATCGGGATAGCGTGCTACATACTGGGGAACCTGGTGATTCAAACGCGTCGCGAAAAGGTCCACTTCCGGTGTGTAATATCGAGTTGTAATTTGTTGAAAGATAATGGGATCTAACATCCACTCTGTGTGATTGTTGAAATTACGGGATGCATAATCTGCTTCGGAATTCATTAAACCTGGAAGATGCTTTGCTGTGATCCATATCTGGCGTGATAGACAGTATGTCCAAATCTCCATTGCTAGAGTCGCTAGTTGTGGAGATCGTGTACCTCCTTTCTTGTTGATTTACGCCGCCGCGGTCGTGTTGTCGATCAACAGTCTCAAATGCCTTGGTGTTTGGGCTTCTTCCTTGATAAAAGCCTGAATTGCCAGGTATACCGCTTTCAGTTCCAGGTAGTTGATATGGTAGGTGGATTCGCTGATGCTCCACCTCCCCCCCCCCCGTCTGTGTGCCTTTGCATACTGCTCCCCAACCTTTGGTAGAGGCATCCGTCTCGATTGTCATATCGATTGGCGGGGGATGGAGTGCTACACCGTTGTGTTGTGAAATCATCTGAGAGGTCCACCATTTTAACTCTTCCAGTGCTTGCGAGTCGAGAGGAACTTGAGCTTGCTGGGATCGTGTGTGATGTCCCCACTGGTGAAGACATCTGATATATGCTCGCTGTAAGGCCCGATAATGTAGGGGAGCTTGGTGGATACCTATTCTCGACGTTTGATTCATTCTGCCAATCATTGCAGCTAATTGGTGCATTGAGCAGCTTCTGTTCCTTAATGCTTTGGCACTCTCGACCTGAAGGTTTTGAACCTTCTCCATCGGTACTGCAATGGTCATCTTCCTGGAATCTAGGAGGGCTCCTAAGAATACTAGTGCTTGAGTTGGATGGAGGGAGCATTTCTCCCGTTTGATAAGGCATCCCAAGTTCTCCAATAGTGCTAGAACCATATTGAAAATCCTGACAATCTCCTGTCGATCCTGATGCATGATCAGGATGTCGTCCAAGTAAATCACAAGTCGGATCCCTGACGCACGCAGCACTGCTACCACAGGCTTGAGCAATCGTGTGAAAGCTCTCGGGGCAGGTAAAAGACCGAATGGAAGACATTGGAATTCGTATATTTTGTTCTGAAATTGCAGTCTTAGGTACTTCTTGTGTTGCTCGTGTATGGGCACCATGAAGTATGCATCCTGTAAATCTAGTTTCATCATGTAATTTCCTGGTTGGAGAAGCATCCGAACCATGTCCAGACCCTCCAGTTTGAACTTCTCCAGCTGTACACAGTGTTTCAGTGATCTTAGGTTGAACACTGGTCGATTCTTCTCTCCTTGTTTCAAGATGAACAGTGTTAACAGATACTGATCGTCTACTGTGTTCACTTCCTCCACTGCTCCTTTCTCCTGGAGTTCGTGTATTGCTGTTTTGAGCAATCTTGTTTGTTCGATTGAACTTCCTTTTGTCAATCTTGGTCGCCACTGATGTGGTACACACTTCAGAGGAATTCTGTAACCTTCTACAATTTGCCAGACTAACCGGTCTGATGTCAGTTTTTTCCAGTTCGGTAAAAAGTGCACCAGGCGCCCTGCTGGCGTCGACACTGAAGGATTTATGTTTTGAAGTTGAGGAATACTGTAGTCAGCTGGCATTGGCGGTTGCCGTATTTCTTCAAGGTCGTTTGGATGTAGAGAACTTGGATGAAGATGAGTTGTATGCCGATGTACTCTGGTAGTTTGGACCGGCTTATAATGACCATTTTCTTTTCCCCCAGGATCGCCGGTCGGCTCGATTCTGGGGAGCCAATTGAAAGGGGTGTAGATAAAACGCGGACTCGGACTGGCGGACGCAGACTGGCGGACGCGGACTGGCGGACCGACAAAAAAATAGAAAAATATTTAAAAAAAAAATAAAAAAAATTCAAAAGAGTATGCACCAACTTCGTTTCCTTTTCTAAAACATCAGATTGTTGAACATACCGCGTAGTTAAAGATCTTTGTATGAGAATCCGTAAATATTAGTGTAACTGTTTAATGTTTCACCTATATTAAAATTTAACAGCCCCAATATAGTTTTTTTTTCCTTATGCAATGAAATAAAAAAATTCTAATTGAACCAAATATGTTTTTTGGAAATATTGTTCAACTGATAGATTGTCATACCAAAAAAAGAATATTCTAGATCTATCTTATCTTTATAACTGTTAACAATACATCGAAGGTAGTGGTAGTTAAATTTACCTTTTTACATGCTTAATTTAATATATTTAATAGAAATGTTCACATTTGTATACTTCTTACACCATGTCATATAATCAAGATATAACGCTCACCAGCTTTTGTGAACCGACCACTACTAATGCATACATGGTTTACATACTTAAACACAACTTGAACAATGTTCTGCTTGCATTGCATTGACAGATTTTTAAAGAACTAATACAAACTCCCGCAAATAGAGATGATGAACTGGTGTCAACATACTTCGAATTGAATATGGTATTTGCACTTGCAGTGGCGGATCTACAATCCTGGAAAAAAATACATGGAGACTATTTGTTAATTTCACAAAAATACATTATAAAGTGTTAAAATCGCACATTTCCGCCTAAATAACTTAGTGAATGATCTTGAATGCTACATTCCCCCCTTCCCCCCGAACAATGTTGAATAAAATAAAGTCACTTTCCAACATACACCGCATAAATAGCAACATTGTGTATGGGGGAAGGGGGAAACGTTGAGAAATTGAAAAAGTCTACTAATATTTTTCCAGGATTGTCTGAAAATGACTAAATTAGTAATATTTAAGATAACAAATTCTTGTGAGTTTTGAACACCAAGCTTAAAGTATCTAGCCAATCAAATGTAGAAACTGATGTTCTTGATTTCATACAATTCCGTGACGCGCGGGAGGGGGGTTCTGCATGCATTGTCTTTTAAATAATTTCCTAGCTTATCTTAGCTGAGTGGCAGGAAATCTGCGAATTTACGTTGTCCATTTTAGTGCTGACGATCTTTAATACAGTTCTCTTGTCATAGCTAAACCTCAATTGTAGCATTTTCTTTACAGATGGCAAAAAAATCTCGCAAAAATGTTGCTTTGGAGCATTCTGCTCAAATTAGAGCTGCGTATCAATTGTCAAATATTCGAGGAAAAAGCTTTTAAAAATGTTTCCTCAGTATTCTAAAGCTGCAATATATAAGCACGCTCAGAAGCCACTAAGTGGTGAACCTGTATTTGACAAAAGAAAAGCAAATAAAGGCAGACCTTCAAAATTATTACCTCAACACAAGAGAAGTATAGTGCGCTCCATAACAAGTCTCCGACAAAAGGAAGGTTCTTTTACCTCTAAACGTGTTCAGGTAGAAAGCGGCGTAAGCCATGTGAGTGGTCGCACTATTAGGAATTGCTTAAATGAGGACGGATATTGGTATTTGCAAACGCGAAAAAAAGGTCTTCTGCATGCCAAAGATCTAAAATCAAGAGTAAAGTTTTGCAAGAAAATTAGAAAGCAAAAATTGGATGACGAGTTCTGGAGGTCAGGGATATCATTTTATTTGGATGGGAAAGGATTCCAGTACAAAAGTAACCCTTATGACCAAGCATGCGCACCTGGAGCTCGAGAGTGGAGAAAACGTGGAGAAGGCTTGAAGTTCAATTGCACCGCAAAAGGAAAAAAGGAAGGTGGTATCAACGTGAACTTCATGGTGGCAATATCATACGGTAAGGGACAATAACTGGCCCAAAATTTGCAGAAATTGTCAAATCTTTTCCAAAAGCGTTCAACAAATCATCAAACCCTAAAGCGAGAAGATTTCTCATGGATAAATGCCCGAGGCAGAATTCAAAAGTAGCAATGCGTGCTATCGACAAAGTGAACGCACTTGTATTTAAAATTCCCCCCCCACGAAGCCCTGATGTTAATCCTATTGAAAACCTTTTCCATACGCTAACGGTGCGACTAAACAACGACGCATTCAAAAGGAATATTACCAAGGAAACTTTCGAAGAGCTATCATCGCGAGTCAAAGAAACTATTTTGAGCGTTAGTTCTGAAGAAATTGACAAAATTATTGACAGTATGGATAAAAGGATCACCACAATTCTTAAAGGAAAGAGTCAAAGAACCAAGTATTAGTCTAGTATATACGTAAATGTCCGTATCATTATATTTTTGAAATTTTTAAGTGCAAAAATCCAGCAGTGCTGCTGTATAATTGTCATCATCTATCACTCACAAGATCGAATATCATATGATTTTAATTAATATAAATGTACAGTCAAGTATTGGCCCCAAATTGGGCACTTATGGAATATTTTGTAACTAATACATATAGTATGATTAAATTCATCACATGTTACATCATGTTACACTACATGTTACACCACATGTTACACTTCAACTTGTATATTTTACTATAGATTTTGACATGTTACAACATGTTACACCTACTTTTTAAAATAATCTGTATATTCTTTTAAGAAGTAGGTGTAACATGTCAAGATCTATAGTAAAATATACAAGTTGAAGTGTAACATGTGGTGTAACATGTAGTGTAACATGATGTAACATGTAGTATAAATATTAGCCATAACACAACATGTTGAAAGTATACATTAGTAGATATAAGAATCTTAATTAACGAGTCAAATATAAATGGTTTCCCTTTATTTTCCCCATAATAGTCCACGAATTTTAAATGTAAATTAACAACAAGTACTTAATTATGTTTATTGTTTAGCATATTTCTCCCATTAACACTAGTTTTGCAAAACACGTTGCGCATGGGCTCACATCTTTTTGCTCGTTTTCTGGGATGCTGTGGAAAAAAGTGAAGACTTTCCATCTTGATGCCATCATGTCATCCTTGGCTTTGTCTTGAGAGTTGTAGCTGCCTATATACTTGATGATACTCTTTGAGGTTGCAAATATTGGCGTATCTTCACTGATGCAAACGTCGGTGCTGAAGTGATTCTTAGGAGCTGGCAGGTTAACCCTATCTCCTTCCAGTAGTAATAGAAAGCTCTTCCACTCGATTAACTCTTTGCTCCATCGGAAATCATTTAAGAAGATAATTTCTGCGTGCTCGGCTCCAATCCATGCATATCTATCCGCCGCTGGGTTGGAAAATATCTTGAAAATTAACTCCAACGGTCTTAATAGAAACGTTTTCCCACAGTTAGTTGGCCCAACTATCATCACGTTCTGGTACTCCCCTCGTCCTAACAACAATAGCTCTCTAACGGCAGCAGCAAACAATATGGGGTGGACTTTGTTGTTGACCAACACTTCTTGGGCGCAATCTAACCATTTTCCTTTGCAAGACAATGAACAATCCCCGTCAGCTGCCTTCCGTATCAAATCTATTCGTGAAACTTTTTTTTGTTGTAGGGTTGCAGATGCCGTCTTCATTTTCCATGTTTGCTCTATGAGGTCATGCAAGCCCTTTGAGTTACATAAAAGAACAAAATGTGCGAGATCTTTCTTCCCCTCTTCGCTTTGCTCATTCGCAACAGCTAATAATTCAGTCTCCGACTTAATTTCATGTTTGACAATGAACTCTGCCACTTCCAAATTTGAAAGTTTTTTCCTTCTCTTGGACGTGGTAGCAGCTTCCGTATCAGCTACATTTGACTTTTTCTCACAGCGCCTTTTTCGGTATGTTTGTTGACAGCGCTTTGTTCTTGGAGAACCAATTTCGTCGAGATTAGGGTGCCCTGTGCTGTGGAAAACCATATCATCAGATTTGCTTATGTACCGATATGCAGTATAGTAGCCATCGTGGTCAGAGAAGTTAACAGCTATACCGTGTTCTGCTTCAATAGATTTCTTTGCTTCAAGCCATCTCTTTGTACCACTGAGTTTTAAGGCAAGGTGGTAGTGATAACCGCCATTTTCATGCTTTTCGAGGCAACATGCCCAATGTAGCGGGACAACTTTACTTCGTTTTGAAGTGAATGCAGCGGCTACAGCTTCGCCAAATGATTCTCTGGTTGGGAACTTCTGCAAGTCTGCTTGACTATAAGTAACAAGATAACTTCTCCGTGGCTTAGACTTATCAATTTCATCCATCCATTAAAGATTTGTGTGACTTAGTACGTAATTTTATTGTAATGTACTGTGATGTTTTGATTTAACGCAACGAAATCACTATTGATAGTCAATCGCACCCCCCGGAAAAAATCCTAGAATCACCCCCCCCCCTGTATACGTAAACTTTACATCCACGTAATAGGCAGTTTATAATTAAGTATAATATAAGATGTCTAATAAATACCACCAATAAACAACGCCCCTAATTGTTATATCTGATTTAACGTTAGAGACAATCCTGGAAAAAATACATGGAGACTATTTGTTAATTTCACAAAAATACATTATAAAGTGTTTAAATCGCACATTTCCGCCTAAATAACTTAGTGAATGATCTTGAATGCTACATCTCCCCCTTCCCCCCGAACAATGTTGAATAAAATAAAGTCACTTTCCAACATACACCGCATAAATAGCAACATTGTGTATGGGGGAAGGGGGAAACGTTGAGAAATTGAAAAAGTCTACTAATATTTTTCCAGGATTGTAGCGTAGGTCAAAATTAATTACTACAGCTCATTCTTGGATATATTTACATTTTGAAACACCTTCAAAGCAGTTTCATTGGTAAGATTTTATTCTTTGGAAATTCATAACCAATGACATTGTTATGAAGTTATTTTGAATTTAAAATTGGGCTGCTATAATTTATTTTGACCTACACTGGATCCGCCACTGTGCACTTGCGATGCCATAAAATATGCCTGACGTCTTTTCAGACATCCTGTGTTTTTACATGATAGCAAACATTACCCGGTCGCTCTTGTAACTGTCCTGTCGTCCTGTTGTAAAATGGTCTTTGCGCATTTGAAACAACAACCATGTCGTACGGGGGTTGCCCAATTTTACCTTCTGGTTTAAGCAGTTGTCCACACCCAAAACAAGTTTTCACTTGAGGTGGGGAGAGTTGAAGAAAATATAGCATGTAAGTGCCGAAAAGAGGATCGGGATAGCCAGGGGATATAGGTGTAGGAATGTGACCATACTGTGGCAGCTGCTGTTGACTTGGTGAGACCTCTGGCTGATTTTGGTGGTGGTGTCGTTCCTGTTGTTGTTGTTGTTGCTGCTGCTGCTGCAGCAATTGTTGCTGTTGCTGTTGTTGTTGATGTTGCTGCTGCTGCAGCAATTGTTGTTGTTGTTGTTGCTGCAGCAGTTGATTTTGCTGCTGTTGCTGTTGTTGTTGCTGTTGTTGCTGTTGTTGTTGTTGTTGTTGTTGTTCTTCTTCTTCTTCTTCTTCTTCTTCTTCTTCTTGTGCTTGTCCTTGTTCTTGTTGCTGCTGTCTTTGCTGTTGTTCTTGTGGCTGTTGCTGTTTTTGGTGGCTGATTCTATCAACAATAATCGTAGGCTCTTTTGACGACTTTGATCTTCCTCCTTTTCGGCGACTGGTGGATTTACTTCCCTTCTTTCCAACTCCCTTCGTTGAGTCGAAAGTAACCAAGGTTGTTAAATTGAGGGGCTTGTTTCAGCGTCGGAGCCATTCAAAATACTTGCTGAGCTGCTGTGTTTTTTCACCAACTGCCACAGCATGCTTACATAAATTTGCTGAAGCCCAACCTGGACAATTTTTGCAAGTGATTCTTCCTGTTTTTTCTGCAAACACATAGTGGGGTCGTTTTGATGTTTGCCAGTCCGCGTCCGCCAGTCCGCGTCCGCCAGTCCGCGTCCGCCAGTCCGAGTCCGCGTCCGCCAGTCCGAGTCCGGTTCCGCGTTTTATCTACACCCAATTGAAAGGGCTTCTTATGATTAGTTGTCATGGATGGCTTGGGTGGTGTTGCAATCAATTTGCTATTGGTACCGGAATGGTCATGCTCACTTTGTACCATCTTATGGAATTGATCGGGAAAAAGATGCTTGTCAGTTGGGATACCAGCTTTCAGGGTGCGTTTTCCCACATCGGTGAGGTATTCTGCGAACCTCTTCTGGCGCCACTGATTGAGACGCACATTTGCATTGCCAAGTAGCACCAATGCATCTTCTAACAAGCTTTTGATCTCATTTCCTTCCTCACCTAAAACATCATTGGCATCGAGCTTCGCTAAAGCTGTTGCGATTGGACGAGCGACCGTGAGAAAGGGTGCTTGTCGTTCGGCAAGTCCTTCATCAAATGCCAATATTTCTTTCATCTTTGGATGGCCAAATTTTTGGCGCATGTAGTCTTTTGTTCCAGTCTCCATAGTAGGGGCAACTAAAATATTTTCAGTGCCCTTTATTTGTGGATATTTTTCCATCAGGTCTGACCATATATCTTTGCTCAATTGTTTTGAGAAAGCTGTTTTTATTACTTCTACTATCTGATCAGATAAAATACACTCCTTAGTGGTAGTGTAAAAACGATCTAATGGTGAAGCTAGTGATTTTTTTGGACCTTCCTGTCTTTCGTCATCTCTATTATCAGGCTGAGGTGCCTCCTTTGAGCTAGCTAAAGCCTCTTTCAAGATGGATGGAAGCACTTTTTGAAGTGAGGTAGCCAAATGCTCATCCACTAAGCTGAGTATTTGCTCAGCGGTTTGTTGTGTGATGTTCCGGCTGGCACCCTGAACAACAATTTCACTCTCCTGCGAGGCGGGCACCTGCAGGCGGAATAACATAACAGTGGAAATTAATTTCCCGCCAAATTTGTCGAGCATTATAACAAACATTAAAATCGATCAATTCTCGTAGACTTCCAGTCAGTCATAGCGATACAATTCTGTTCGAGCGGGCACTCTGAACAGTATTTGGCAACACTCCAACGAGGCTGGCACCTGTTGGAGCGATTCAGTTACTCGAAAGTTAAAAGATTCGAGTTTATAATATAAGCATAACAAAATATATGCAACACAGCTTCGTCAAAACTTTAACTCAATATACATCATTTATGCACAAAATAATCAGAAAAGATAGAGTTTATATCACTCACCTCCTGTCTTCGTATTTTCTAAAATTTTTTATTTTAAAAATAAATATACAATTTATGATATTTATGACAAATATGAGAATACACTTTTTAAACATATTTAAAATATTTAAAGATCTACAGCAGTCTGTTAGTTGCAACTGTATTTACATTGCCTGACATATACAAAAAATATTGCAACTACATATCATACTGAAGCATAGGTTGCCCAACTATGCTCGCTCGCAGTGGCACGCATACACGCTACTGCGTATCTATTATGTAATTATCCTAAGGTTGGCAACTTTATCAGAGATTATCAATCAAATATAAATACATACATTCAAAACTTCAATGAAAGCTAAAAATAAAACGATAAATACTGAAAAAAAAAACTTAATACAAATGAAATTATCACGATACATTTACTAAATTTCTTCACACTTTTTAGGAATAAAACGTGTTGAAAAACATTTAAATTTGTTCATTTAAAACTAAGTTTTGATAAAAAATTGTTGACATTTATTTTGTCGTTAGGTGGGATCCAATTTGATCGACAAGCATCATCATCGGAAAATTGTTGGCTTATTTCTTATTGGCTGATGAAAGTTCGAAAAGTGTTGAAGTTAATTTGTATTAAGTTCGTTTTCAGTATTTGTCGTTATATTTTTAGTTTTCGACAAAGTTTTGAATGTATGTATTTATATTTGATTAATAATCTCTGATAAAGTTGCCAAACTTAGGATAATTATATAATAGACAGGCAGTCGCGTGCATGTGTGGCATGCCACTGTGTGTGTTACCCAAGTAAGTAGCGAACTACGTGAGGAAGGTTTTCAAAGTTTTATTTGTGTCTATACATCTACAATGACAGTTATTTTTTCGAGACCAATGCCGTCTTAACTTGTTTGTATTGTTATTGCAGTCCGCTGTTCCACATGTTCACACGCATGGTGCGTGGGATTGATTATTATTCAAAATCACGTGTATTCACATACATCACACACTTCCCGGCTAAAATGAAGCGTCTTCCACGACATTTAACGTTTCTATTCAAAGTACTGATAAGTGTTGACTGGCCAGACTTTGACTCTTACTTTAAGTATCGTATTAGTAAAATGTAATATTAAATCTTCGTGTCCACATGAGTATAGTAAATGTTTACCAAACTGCCAAAGTAACTTTCCATAACAAAAAAAATGTTTTAGACAGCAATACCCAGTTCCAGTAAAATTGATGAGGGTTCATGTTCCGAAAGGGTGGGTAAACTACAGGTGGTGGTGTGAACACGGGATGTTGAGGGTAAAATGTAGGAAGTAGAGGGAGCCAGTGAAATGGCACTGTTGGTGGTGCTGTCCAGGATGGAGGAGGGTACAATGCGAGTGCTGGGTTTGCTTGTACTGTCAATATACCGGTTGGTATATATCTGCTGTTCCCGAAGTCATAATAGTTGATGGTTTCGGGTGGTCGGTGTGTCTGCATATGCTCCTACGAGTTTCCGGTGACATTTCAGATTGGTTAACAGGTGCGGACTTAGATTGGGCGTTGGTTAGCGAGGGTTCAGGATGGTCATTGGGTGGTATGGATTCCAATTGGTCACTGGATGATGAGGGTTCTGGTTGGTCTTGACTTGGGGCTCTGTGATCGTTCGTTTCTGGTATTTCTGGTTGGACATAATCAGTCTGACTTTTTTATCATTTCTTTTTGCCCTCGAATTGCATCCCAGTATCTTTCTAGCAGTGTATATGTCGGAGTTTCCCCGTCCTCGTTGCCTGAGGTGTCTTCTTTCTGCACGGGTTGTGCGCCTTGGTGCTCAGCCTTCCTCCATTTTTTTCGCTTGTCTGTTTCTCCATTGGGGTCGTGTCAGAGGGAGGAAGTCGCATGGTAGCAACAAGTTCCTGTGTGAAACTCGGTGTCGTCCTTTCCCTGTTTCTGGCTTGATTTCATAAACAGGGCTGTCTGGTTTACGATTCACAACAACGTGCACTATGTCTTCCCAATGAGACCGCAGTTTTCCGAGACTGGCGTGTTCCGTTCCGGTTTCTTACCGAGACCTGATCTCCTGCTTCTAGTGTGGAATACGAAGCCTTTTTGTCATGTTGTTTCTTTCCTTTCACACTCGTGGACTCGCTGTGTTTACTTGCCAGATTGTATGCATACCTCATGTCTCCACTCCATCATTTTACATACTCTTTGTATCCAGTTTTCTCTGGTTTAGTTGAACCAAACATAAGGTTTAGTGGAAGCCTAGGGGAGCGACCAAAAAGAAGATAAAATGGCAAGAATCCGGTGGCGTCACTTCTGGTACAATTGTAGGCATGGACTAATTTTGGTAGATACTGATTCCATCGACTTTTATGATTTTCCGGTAGGGTATGCAACATGGACAAAAGTGTCTTATTGAATCTCTCCGCCTTACCATTTCCTTGCGGATGTTATGGGGTTGTTTGTGAGCGTACTCTCCGCATAGTTTCTCTAGTTGGTTGAAATAGTTTGTCGGCTGCGGTACGTGCTTCTTTGTTTTTCGTCAGTATGTCTGTGCAAAGGATGTAAAATGGTCAACTATTACTAACACACTCATCGAAACCAACTCCAACGGGGCGTACGTGACTATGTTCTTCAGGGGGCAAACGTCTGAATATTAGGTTGTTGTTGTTTTAAGCAGTTACACACATTTCGTACAAAATGTGTTATGTCCCTCTTCATGTACAGGTAGAAGAAACGTTCGCATGCTAGTTCTATTACACGTTCGGCACCAAGATGACCCATTTCTTGATGGAGTTCTTTATATACATGTGAGCGCTAGCTTTTTGGTAGCACTAACTGTGTCGTCGGGCCTCTCTGTCTCCTTAAAATTATGTCATCTCCTATCCGAAGTTTGTTCCACTCTCGAAGCAATGCTTTTGTGTTGGACGCTTCTTGTCTGAACTCATCACCCTTGGGATAATGGTTTCGCAGTATCGGTTCCCCTACTCTCCCGATGCTAGGATCTTCTTTCTGTGCAAGAACAATATCGGAAGAGTCAAGTTTTTTCAACCCACCCAACTCTGGCACAAATTCAGGAAAGTATGTTTCATCTGCATCACAAACTAGGACTGTTATCCAAGCGGTCTCCTTTTCCTGCTGACCTTGTATTCCCATAATGGATGCTTTGATCGTTTCTTGAGATGTCTCTGCCATACACAAACGCATATATTCTTCAATGTTTAATGGCATCCTCGATAGCGTATTGGCATCTTGGTTAGTCTTGCCTGGTCTATACTTGATCATAAATGTGAAGTCGGCGAGTTCTGCTACCCATTGGTAGCCAGTCGCGTTGAGTTTAGCGGTGGAGAGTATATATGTGAGTGGATCGTTGTCCATATATACGGTGAAAGATTTAGCGTAATAAAGATAGTCACGAAATTGTTCACAAACTGCCCATTTCAACGCCAAAAACTCTAGTTTCCCCGAATGTAGGTGATAATTCTTCTCGGCAGGTGTTAGACTCCTAGACCTGTAGCCGATGACACGTGCTTGTTCTCCTTGTTCCTGATAGAGGACAGCCCCCAGACCATTTTTAGAAGCATCAATGTGGAGTATAAATGGAATGTCATAATTAGGGTAGGCTAAAATGGGAGCACTTATCAAAAAGTCCAACAGTTTTGCAAGGGCTATTTCATGTTCTTTGCACCAGGTTACATGCTGTTTAAATGATACTTGTGGCGATTTCTTCGCTTTCGACTGGAGGAGGTCAAATAGTGGTCTTGCTAGTAGGGCGAAATCCGGTATATGTCTCTGATAGTATCTCAGTAGGCCCAAAAGTTGACGAACCTCACCAACAGTTCGGGGTTGTTTTTCTCTCAATGAGAATACTGCCTTGTATGTTCAAGGGGTCCATCTTGTAGCCTTGCTCCGAAACGATACGGTCTAGACAATGCACTTCACGTTTCAACAACTTGCATTTCTTCGCTTTGAGTTACATGCCATGTTGTCGAAGCCGTCTTATTACAGTTCGGACGTGTTCTACATGTTCCTTGAAGGTTCGGCTGAAGACTATTACATCATCGAGGTAGGGAGTGCAAATGTAATCGCGGATCCCTTCCAGGCAATCCTCCATAAAACACTGGAACTCTGCGGGGTGTTCTTGAGGCCGAAGGGCACCCGGACCCATTCATACAGACCACATGGGGTGATAAATGCAGTCTTGTATTGGTCTTTTGGGTATGAAACCTTGATGATAGGCTTTGCCCTGATCAAGGAGAAAAAACGAAGCGTTTCCCCCTAGGTTTTCAAATGTTGTCTGAACTCTGGGTAGTGGGTGGCAATCAATGGCAGTTAGGTGGTTTAATTTGTGGTAATCAATACAAAAGCGCATAGTCCCATCCTTTTTACGGACACATACGACGGGGGAGGTATATGCAGATTTTGATTTTCGTTTCCATCTGCAATTGAGGAGATCTTCAATGTACTGCTTAACCTCTGGGTATAACGGTTTTGCAATGGGCCTGTGGGTTTTTTGAAAAGGAGTATTGTCAAACAAATTAATTCTCATTAGTAGTTCATCAATACACCCTGTATCATCATCGTTCCACGCAAAACTGTCAGATTCTTCTATAATCATTTGTTTGGCTATCTCCTTTTGTGAGTCATCCAGTCTGTCTAAATCAATGTCTGGTAACCACCTGTCGACTTTGGGAGTATTTTGCCTTTGTTGTTTTCCTGTATTTCTTCACTTACGAACTTTTTTTTTGTTTTTTTGAACTTCCATCGGGGTCACTGACTTGACCTGTTGTAAGTGCCCAGGTGCAGTCCTCCCAGGCAACACAATCTTGTGATCAGTTACGTTCTTAACTTGAATATTGACACGGGATGAACTACAAACGGCAATACTCGTCAGGTTCTCAGGTATATCCAAACCTGTTGGCCAAGACTGTTCTGGGTTGGGCTAAAAAAAAACTGGTATTTTATTACCTCTCCTGGATCTGGTGTTCGCTTTACAAGTGATTCTAACCATCTCTCCACTTTGGATAATGACATCATGTTTTGTGGTTTTGACAGAGCAGATATCGCTATCTGTTGTTGTTTGTATGAACTGTACTAAAGCTGTAATGTTCTCTTGCTTAATGGTTGGGAAACTTGATTTCATGGATGTTATTGTGTGTTCCAAGACACTAGTATTATCATTTTGGTCTTTAATAACTTCTATAACATTTTAGCCAATAATTAGGTGTTCTAGGCTGTCCCAAGCTACCTGTATAGGTACAACAACATGTCTGTCCAGCCTTGAATGATCAAGTCTAAACCTAATCTCTATCCAACCCAGATAAGGTATTGTTGTACCATTCGCTGCCTTTAACTCTAAATTACTACCAATTAGTTCTCCCCTAGATTTTCTTCAACCCATTCACGTGAAGTAATCGACACTTGTGTCCCATAATGCTGTGGTTGGTATGTCATTGACCAAACACTTTACTACACATCTATTACCAAGAAGGTTCACAACAGTATCATGCTGGTTAGGTGTAAGATGACAAGTGTACTAACCTTTGTTGAACCACTGTCTCTCCTCCTCAGTTTCCCTGGCAACCATACCAACAATTGCATCACATAGGGGTTGATGAGACTTCCAGTGTTCTTTCTGACATTTCTTCATACAATAGCAAACAGTCTTACACCTTGAGCATATTTGTATCGTCACAGTACATTGTTTTTTTTCCACAACTTGCACATAAATGGGACTCTTTGGTTGTGTCATGGACTACCTCCTGTCCCTCAGATGTAGTCCCCTGTTACTTCCCGATGATCTCTTCTTGCATCCTCTAGCGTAATGTTCATCAGACCCACAAATATAGCAATGATAACAATCGTTTTTCCCTTGTTGTTGGACACCTTCTGGCGTCGTTTCCAGCCCCCTTGAATTATTTTGGCAATCATTGCCTGATTTCACGAAGCCCTTCAGGCTTGCCACATTTAGTCCGTAAGCTTCCAGTGCATTGACAAGTGATTGCAGCTTTCCACCTGCAATCTGTTGCTGGGGTTCTGTTTTAGGCGGTGTTGTTTAACCCTTTATTGGTCACCATTAGAAAAAATGGTTCAAAAAATTTTTTTTTGTGTTTTTTTCCTTCTTTGATGGCAAAAAAACTAACTTATGGTGAAAAAAATTTTCCTCTGTTCCGCAAACCTGATTTCTCATTGGTTGCCATATGGCAACTATGAACATTGGCGGCATAAATCATATACATTTTATGTTTGCAAATAACAAATTGAGTGCATCACAACTTAACTTTTATTTGAAACTAATCTAAAAATATAGCAATATTCTAATGTGTTATTAACCAGAACCCTATTTTAAAATAATATTTCTAACTAAGTTCAAGCTACTTTTGATTCATGTTGAGTCACTTTACTGTGTGGAAGTCATAAAAACAGTTTCGAGTATTGTTCATGCATAAACACAGATTGCATTTCTTGCAATACACATGACTATAGTTCACCTTACATTGTCGACATTTGTTTTTTTTTCTTTCGATATTCTGCCCAGTGCCCTACACTATCGCATCGAACATCATCACATGGTACTGCAGCCGGTTGCTTCCTGGGAACTGGTGGTGTGTCAGTTGCCCTTCTCTTCCTAGGTCTGCCAACATCATTTGTGACTTCACCACCTCTAACCAGACCATCTGCAATTGCACTGATGAACTTTAGTAGACTCACATGTTGTCGTTCCGGGACATTCATTTGATTTGCATGGCGGCGATACAAAAGCCATGCATTTACTTTCGAGATGTCAATGCAGTGGAAAAGAATTTTCAGGTACCATCTCTTGGTCTTGAAATGTGTGCGGTATACTGATATCAACATGTCAGCTAGATCGACACCACCCATTGACTCGTTGTATTCCTTGATGGTATTGGGGCATTTTATATTGACATGTTTCTTCCTGACTTTATCCCATCTTTTGATAGTTGACATTGCACTTGGATCAGAGTGGTTAGAACACACTTGGACACATTTGTTGTCATGCCATTTCAAGATGGTCAAACCAGAGTTGGCATCACATTTGAATGCAGTGCTGCCTCTCCCCTGCTTGACAAGTTCCTTGTCTTTGGGCAAAGGACATCCTTTCAGACGGTCAGCTCTAATGGTCGCAGTTGCCAAAAATCCCTTCTCTTTCAGCTTGAGGAGTAGCAAGGTGGAAAACCAATTATCGAAGAACAACTTGTAATTCTGGTGATTTGGAAGAGTTTCACAAAGGCGAAGAACAACATATTCGCCTGTACATTTCTCGGAACTTGTGCTGGCTCCTGTATACATAAAGAAATCATACATCATTCCTGATTTCCCTGCTCGAACAAAGTTCTTAAATCCCCATTTCACAGGCTTTCTTGGATTGTACTGTCTAATGCCACTGTATCGGGTCTTGGCTGGAATGATCTGCTCATCAATAGAGTTCTCAACTTCTGGGTCTACCTTTAGGCAGTTATTTCTTACATGGTCAAGGACTGGTTGGATCTTGTACAAGCGGTTGCCTTTGTTTACATCGTTTTCAGCAAGTGTATTATCGCTGACATGTAAGAATTGCCTCAATTTCTTGTAGCGGTTGATTGGCATGACATCTGCTATGCATGGATAGCGAGTCTCAGCAGCCCAGTACATTGTATATGAAGGCATTCTGACAATGGACATGTGAATCTCAATGCCGATAAACTTTTCAATTTCTTGTTTTGTCGTTGCAATGCTTTGGCCCGTCTTCTGAACACTGTACAGATTTGTTTGTTCAGCAAGCAAAGTCATTAATGCATCACCCCAAAACAATTTGAAGTACTGCAATGGACTCATTGTATCTGCATCATCAGGTGGTGGACTAAAATGGTTGCCAGTAAACATAGTATCTGGTTCTGAATTTCTCCTACTTCGCCATTTGAAAACATGTTCTGTTTTTTTAGCCCCATTGCTCCTGTTCTGAGTCACTGTCCCTTTGTCCACCTGACTTTGGGGCTGTTGTTCTTCATTATTTTCTTCATTTTCATCTTCGTCCATAGATAGTTGACCATCTAAAATGTTATCTGGAATTTCATAATCTTCTGCATCACTTTCTTCTAAATCTGACAATTCCGATTCCTCACCAGGCTCAATAATTAATTGAAGAGCCTCATTGGTATCATACTTCTGCTGCAAGTTCCTTTCCATTTTCTAAGTCTATAAATTACATTCAAATGAATGTTAGAACCAAAAAGACATAGCATTGATTTTACAAGTAAAATCCTTTGTCGAGTGGTTCTAGTACTAGCTGAAAACTCCCCAGTTGAAACTCAAGGTTTCAAGAGAAGGCCCTTTGTCCACACTAAGTTGTTTTATCAGGTATAATACAAGCACTCTGCACAGCCTTTTGATACTGGTACTATCCACAATTATGCAGATAGTATTGATCTAACTAGACCTCTATTTTTGCTCATGTATACTATATTGAGTAAAATATTACAAAATATTTGCAGGTTTCAGCAAAGCATTTTTCTTCTAAAAGGGTAACTTATTTCCCTGTGAGGAAATACCATAGTAAATGCAAGTTTTGTGCCTAATACGACAGAAAAATAAGAAATAATATACATATATATACATATAAGAAATGACAAGAGATTTTACCCTCACTGTTCATAGTTGCCATATGGCAACCATGCTTTCAAAGGCAAAAATTTATGCAATAAATTACAAAATAATGAAAGCATTCTATTTCAGTGTGAAAAGCAGTCATAAGTTTAAAAAATAACATTAAAATATCCCCCCTAACTAACAGTGGTCAAATATAGTAAGTAGAGAAGTACTCACCATTTTCAATGGCCGATTTTAGCAAAATATAATCGTCGATAGCTCCGTCCAAATAAAACAAACAAACAAAGATGGCCGCACAAATGAAAATATAAGGGCAATACTTCATGTAAAACACAATATAGCAGCATACACCTTGGTTATTCTGTTCTTTTCCATCTTGGTGATTACATTCACAGGTTGTACAACTAACTTTAACTTGCTGTCTTCTAGTGGAGACTGACAACTTACTTGCTCTCTCTGTTTCTTCAGAAACTGCATGGCTAGTCTGCTTTATGAGTTCTTCATCTGTTGTCGCCAGGTTCTTTAATAATGGCCTAAGCTTGGCCTGAACAACCTTGTTGTTGAATCCAGCCTCTAGTGTTTTTTAAAATACAGCTTGAATGAGGTCTGCAGACAACCTCGTACCCAGGCTCTTTCTTCGGGGAAGGAAAGACCCTGGCTGGAGCTGGTCACGTGGCTCCCAGATTTTGGGTGCTGAATTGTAATTCTACTAAGGGAGGGGTAGGAGAGGAGCGGTGTATTGCGAATATTGATTCACGGACAAAAAATACAGTCGTGATAAGCTTGAAAGTCGATTTTTTTTCAAAGTTAATCTGCGTTGTGAAAGTTGATACCGCGCAGAACACTATCAAAGGCGTGTTTCGTTATGGAAGTATTGGATTACAGTTTGTGGCCAGGTGTTCAGCGCTCGAATGCGAAGAAGGCCGTGTTTGGTTTCTGTCTTTGGCTGATGGCTACAAATAAGGATACTCCAAAAAAGTTTTATTCGAAACGACCTTCAGCGGAAAGAAGTTCTTGTTGTCGTTTGTGCAAGGCTGTTGTGGACAGGAGACACAGCAAGGATTTATTTGGTTGCGCAAACCGGGACATTCTAAATAACGCGCAAGGACTTTATGGCAATGTTCTTCGCCTAGACAATTCACTCCCTCATCTGATATGCAGACCTTGCAAGAGAAGGCTTGATAACGCAACAAAGTTTAAAACCCTTATAGAAGAAACACAAAAGTCGTGAGAGAGCGAGTTTCGATCCAAACGATTGGTGGATACATCCCCATCTGTGGCACAACCATCAAAGACAAGGAGCTGAGTTGGCGCAACAGCGCGCAATGAAAGTTCTAGATTGCAGTCCCGGAGAAGAAGTCTTCAATTCACCGATACATCCCCTAGTGATGTAAGTCATGAATAATTTATATTTTAAAGAACTATTTGACTGTCGTACTCTAAATATATGTTATGGCCGATATACACTATCATTTACTACAATTGTAAAATAAGCTGCCACATGTTTCTGCCTAGGTAGAACATAAAATAATCAAATAAATTAGTGCACCTGTCACATCTGTTACAAATACACCACATTACATTTATGCTTAAACAATGCTGCCCATATTGTTTGTTGTGAACAATGTTGGGTAATGTGCTTGAGCCTGAATGTGGGCAGCAAAACATATTTTTGACAACACTGCTTGTTTGTCTTTTTCCTGTAATTTGCAACATCAAGATGTCACAGATTTTGTTAGTTATTAATTGATGCTATGTTTTATAGAATAATCCTTCAAATATCAGTGATAATGCTGATGATGTCTCATCAACCTACTTGAACTCACCATTTAACACAGTGATGAAAATGGCTAATCAAGAATTGGTTGAAATTGCAAGACGAAGTGAGCCATCAGTTCTTCGAGAGAGGTCTTACAATGGGATGTCACAAATCAACTGGATGGCAGAAGTTAACGCTGAGTTATCAACTCGATGTCCAATAGTGTCTTACGTTTTGGAGACTTTCCTGCAAACTGACTGCTACCCTGAAAAGAAGCTCCCAGCACTCTGTCTGATCTATGGAATTATTATGTTCCTTAGATGCCATGAACTGAGTAGAGCCTAAAGAATCAACACCATTTTGCTTACAAAAGGCAGTGCATCCACAAAAGTGAGTGTGTGTATGTGTGTAATGGTTTTTGAGGCATCAAAACATTAGCATGAAACAAACAGTCTGTTGTTTTGCAATAATTGGGAACACATATCTTTATTAATTAATTACTGTAATATATGTGTGTGGCACAGGAAGATGCTAAAAACCAGTAAAATGTTTGAAAAAAGTAAAAAATTTTATTGCATAATGTGAAAGAACTTCTAAAATTGTGATACAATTTTTTTCATACTTTGTTTTAGTTTGTTTTGTCCACTAATTACATCAAACTTTGCATTATAAGTTGTTGTTAACTAATAGTTATGTATGTCCTGGATGAACACACAGTAAATACTAGTCTAGTTATCTATGTCCTTGAAATATGGATATGATATATACTGGGTTAAAGCATACATACTCGTAATCTCTGACGTTTAATCTCTGTATAGGAAAACAACATAGTCTACTGTACTTTATGATGACTAACTAAGCAAAGTGTTTATAAATAAATGGACAAAATAAAAAATTCAAAGTGACAGTACATGTATCTCATCAACAAAGCATAGCAGTACAAGTATAAAAAACTTGTTATTGCAATTGTATTTTTAAAAGTTGTTTCACATAATGATGAAGCCATGGTATGCTTTTTATGGTATGCATCACTGATCATATATGCATGTATTCCTGATAATAATAGGATTCAACAAATATATTATTATCTTTTAGTTAATAGAACAATTGAACAAGTATGGCTTTTGCTTGGAGCCCAATGCTAAGTATCAATTGCTTGATGGAATTGGTGATCAGCATGATCCATAATGCTGTCCAACTGGTTAAATCTGGTGTGCAGTTTGTATATGTTTTGGATAACATTGACTGGGAAGAGAAGGCCCATGATGTCAGGACAGATAGTCAGAACAAGAGTGTTCATGCTGTAGCTTCAAGTGTTGTGTTTTGTCGCATTCCAAAAGCTGATTTACCAGATGATGGTCCGCAGAACGATTTGAAGACTTGCAATGTTCGTGAAGTGGTTAAATTGAGTTCATCAGAAAAAAATGCTATTAGATGTCGGTACAGAATTTTATTGGCACAGATTCTATTTGAACACTTCCCAGAACTTTGTGTATTTAAACCACATGTATCTGCACATACCGAATGTTTGTTTTCAGATAAGACCAGTATGAAATCTGAAGTTATCACCTTGCCAGTTCTCATGAAAGATGAGAAAAAATATGCAGATTGTGTCGATGTGCTAGACCAGCTTGAAAAGTGGACTCAAAAACTGTACTCTGATGCAGGACTTTGCAGTATCCCCAATCTGACTGGCAATACAGATCAGCCTGCAATAGGGAACAGATCAAGACCTGACCAGCCAGCATCCCATGTTCACCCTGTGCCATCCTGTGATGACCCTTTGTCTGGTATAAAGATACCTTGCTACGGTGACCAACTGACAAGAGTACGACTTGCAGGTGCCAAAGACCTTCGGGCAGGTTGCCATTGTGCTGCATAACGACTTGATCACCTGTACCCCTTCTGTATTGTGGACTGGCACACAAAAAGAAGTTTCTTGAAGGTAACTATAATTAGACTCCAATATTATATTGTACACAGTGAAATCTTTTGCCCAATTTTGATTCAATATTATAGATCATAGATAGGGTGACATAACTTAATTCTATAATCGTTTTTCTTTAAGACCATATTCAAAAGGCTTTACAAAAATTCTGGAAGAGAGAAAGGCACATTGAGATACTTCCGGGAAAAACTAAACAGAAGAAATGTAACAGTTGATGTAAAGCATTATGAAGACTGCGAACAGTTTTTCATGAGTGTTGGTAGGTGTTTTGTTGTGGAAGCTCTTCTTGAGTTTTTTCATATGTCTGATACACAACAAAAGCCTAAAAAAAATGGTCCTAACATGGCTTTCATGACAACTGATGAGCAAAAGAAATTATTCATTGAAAGTACACTGGACAAATTTCTTGAACAGTATGTTTTTATCGAGGATGATCAAGCATTTGGAACTGATAGTGTATGTCATTACTCTGTCAATCTGGTAAAGTCATTCATGATTCTTGCTGATATCAAAGATGCTGTGGCAACTGGAAATGGCCAACATCTTTCTGTTTTGCACAAGCAGTTGTTGGTTCATTTCTTTTCAGCATCTGGTTTCAATGAATATGCCATTGAGTTGTTGGTTAATATAATGCAGCATCAGATTCTTCTGTCACCAGCTCAAGCTCACCAATGCATGTGGGCAGCCACAGTCAACTGGAGTGGGGGATATGGAAAAAATGTGGAAATAGATTTGTTTCAGGAGAATAGAAAACAAGACATGAAAGCTATGATCAAGTCAATGGGGGCAAACAAATCTGAAAAGGCAATTCACAGAGCAAGCAAGGCTGCTGGAGGAGTAAGGCAAATTGTCGATGCATTTGAAAAGCAAGTTTCTATGCCTAGAAAGTCCTCATCTCATTCCCACAAATCTTCAAGTCAAGATGAGAAGATAGTGGTGACAGATTTACGAAGTCTGAGGCCATTCCACCAAGTTAATGAGAGGAAACTTGAATCCTTCAAGAACATTTCTTATGACCCAACCTCATCATTTGATGAAAAGAAATTTGTTGGATGGATAAACAACCACAAGCATAACATGTTGTTGCATTTTCCTAGTGAGGAAAACGATAACGAGGATGATATTTCAGGAGATGAAAACTAAGTGAAAATGTACATTATTCTGTTAGAGAACATGTAATGCTAAAGCTGTCTTGGATATCTGTTTAAATAGTGTAGAATGTGTCTGGAGAGTATTGGTAATGACTATTACAATTAGGTAGGGTGCAACTTTCTAGGAAATGGATCAGGTGCAGTGGTCACAAGTGTGATTAATATTTTTCATTGTAGAGAACTTAAATTATGATGAGGAATTATGCAAGAGATAAAACAATTAAGAATTTTTTCAAAAAATTCAATATGCCCAGACGCATTCTACAGTACTTTGTCATAATAACTATAAATTTTCACATGATTTTATGGGGGGATGGCAGGGGGGGTGGCAGAGGGGGGGAGGGTTACAAAAAAGACAGTATAGGATACAAACCGAAGAAGGAGGTTGTAAGCTAGATAAATCCTGAGGGGCTGCAGGCCCCGAGGGATTTATCTAGCTTACAACCGACTTCTGAGGTTTGTATCGGACTTACAGCACAATCAAGGAGGTTAGCTAATGAGCCGTGAATGATATTTATGTGATTATGAAAATAAAGTAAGCTATTTTAAATTCCCAGGAGCAACGAAAGAGATTTTTTGTTGATTTAAATTTGAATAATACCATACTACGGATATTTTCAGATAATCAATAGAAAAGTCCTTTTCGTTCCTGTGAGTGAAATCTTCTTCCGCGTTTTTGTCAAAAGCGGAAAAAATGAGTTTGGCAATTATGCTAAGAAGCTGTCGATATACAGTCCCTGGGATTGTATATACAGTCCCCGGGATTGTATATACAAACCCTCCTAATCATTATTCTTTTATCAACCCCGATTTCCCCTGGGAGAATTCAAAAGCCACCCCTAGCTTTTCAAACAGTTGAAGGTTTCTTAGTCAAATACATCCCGAGAAAGATCAAACGATACCGACTTGATTGTGTTGTAAAATTGGATACACCTCTGCTGAATAAGAACTGTAAATGTAAATACACCTAAATATGACAGATACAAAATATTTTGTATCTATTAACATATTAAATAACTAAACTAATTTTAAAAAACTTATGCACAATATCACTGTCTATTGCACTTTGTCCAAGTGCTTTATGTTTTCTTGAATTTTTCCCCGCGGTCTTTTACTAATGCTAAACCTCAGAATTTCTGAACAAAAATTATTTTCTTGCAGATTGAACTCTATTAGAAATCTACACACCAACACAAAGCCATTTCATAAAAATGTGACAAACAGTAAATTCCATTCTTTGCTGAGAAGCAAAAACTAATACTATATACACTAATAAACTACAACTATAATGTAGATGTCATGTTCATCCTCGAGGACGACAACTAAAGTTTGCCCATGAGAATGTCTAAACATTCTGTGCATGTGCATTTCACCATACATACACAACATTCATGCATTAGCTTACTAAGTGAGTTATGTCCTACATCAAGTGCCTTCAGCAGCTGATATCTTAAGCAAATGTCAGTACTTTTGCAAAAACTTCGCATTTCATCTTGCATGGCAGTTTTGTTTTTTCCAACATCTTTGTTGTTATAATATAAAACTGCCTCAGAAGGTTGACCATCTCTTCCGGCCCTGCCAGTTTCTTGGTAGTAAGCTTTGAGACTGCATGGTGGACCAATATGTATTATCTTTCGTATACAAGGTATGTCTACACCCATACCAATTGCAACAGTTGCAAAAATAACACGGACAATGCTGACTGGAGAACAAATGTGACGAAGAATTTGGTCTTTCATTTGCTTAGTTTGGGAAGCATGAAATTGGGCAAATAATCTGTTCTCTGGAATTTGCAACGAGCCTGGTGGGTAATACTGCAAACTACCCAACACTGATTCAAAAAGTTTATAGGCAAAACCACACCACTTTAAGGGAAGATATATAATTGTAAGTGGATGCTGTACCTTGTACTCCAGTAAGTTCATAGCTATTGGTCGTAAAATACCTTCAAAAGCATCTAGATCTTGTCCCTGTCTGAACACTTTCTTGTACAAGATGTTCTTTCTGTTGAGATCACCAACATCTTGCTGGTTAGCAGTTGCAGTCATGGCAAGTACTGGAACATCAGGAAATATTGCACACAAAACACCCAGCTTACTGTAGTCTGGTCTGAATTCACTTCCCCTGAAAATTACATATAATCATAAATATAATACAGTAAAACCCTGCATATAAGAACCTAAATTTTTTAAGTTTGTCTAAAAAGGCTCTTATATAAATAGCTCTCATCTTTATTTCTTCAGTTTTGTACATTCTCTGTTACTGTATTTAATTATATAATAACAATACAATAAATAAACAAGGCATAAATTTTAACCATGTTTAAAGTTACAATTTTAGGCTAACAGGTTAAAAATTAGGTTCTTTAATGCGGAGTTTTACTGCAAACACATATGACTATAATGTATAAATATATGCATGTCGATTCCAGTCCGTACGATATTTATATCCAAAACAAAACAAAACAAAAACATACCATTCTAAAATATAGTGTGCTTCATCAATCACAATCGCAGATATTTTCTCTTGGTACGCCTGACTCTGTAGCAATTCTTGTCCATAATTACAAGAGATAAAGGACTCCGGATGTGCAAATATAATATGATAATGACCTGCGCGCAGTTTTTCCTCGTCGCAAAGTCGAAGGTCACAGTCAAAGGAATCGAATTCTTCATCCTGTGACATTTTCACGCTAAGAACCGACGCGCGTATGCCACTTAAGCCAAGGCGGGAAATCTGGTTGTTTATTAAGGCATTCAGTGGCGAAACAACGATGACTATAGCCGTAACAGTTGACATATCTACATCCCGAAAAGTTTCATTCATCAATAACATTTCTTTGGCAAATAGTAGCCCCGGGAGAAGATGAAATATTAGCGACTTTCCATATCCAGTGGGCAGAACGCAAATGACATCGCGTTTTAAATACAGGTGTTCCAAGCATATCACTTGCTTCGGTTTCAAAATAGTATTAAAATACGTACTGTTACGGATTGCAAACTCTAAACACGAGAGAAAAAGAATATAGTCCAACATGATGTCGATCGCTACTCCTCTATGATATCGCGCACTCGGTCGCGCAGCTGTGACAATTGAAATTTGACACCCTACTCTACCCTAGACGGTGCGAAATTTGATATGCAAATCACGTGACCAGCTCCAGGCAGGGTCTTTCCTTCCCCGAAGAAAGAGCCTGGGTACGAGGTTGGTCTGCAGAGTATTCAATGCCATCTTCAATAACTCGAGAGGTAAACAACACTTGTTGTCTAAACTCTAACACACGTATGAGAAAGTCCTCTTCTGTTTCCTTTGGACCCTGGCATGTGACAGCCAGCACTTGATAAAGCTCTGCTGCACTTCTCTGCTTATGATGGGCTTTCAACACTTGTAACAGTTTGCAAAGCTTCAAACTCTCAATAGTTTCAACATATGAATAAAGTTTCAGGGTCGGACTTATAGCACATATATAAGTGCCTCAATAATTTCAGCTTCACTATATCCTTTTGCTTTACCCGAGCCAATTTGTCATATTAAACTGACAAATGAGAGTCTATGCTTCTGAGTATCAGGGCCAATTACACCAATTATTTTAAAATCACGTCGATAAACAGTAAACTTACTTTGTTCAACATTGACTTTCTTGCTGTCTTCTGGTATCTCAGCTGTTAAATTGTTCACATTTTCTTTGTTGCTTGTATCAGGTTCCGATATTTCCAATGGCAGCGGCTCGTCTTTTAACTCCTCTTTAACTTCGGCTAAATACTTCATTTTATCGTCATTTTCTTCTAGTGCTTCCACACCTCTATCGATCGCTGTCAGTACGAGTATTAAAAATTCCAATTTCCTTTTATTAGCCAGATTTGTTTCATCAAGTTTAAGTCCCTTTCCAACTCCAATCAGTTCAGTACTTGACAAAGAAAGTAGGTTCCCTTCAATCTCCAGCTGTAGCTCCTCAAGATCTGCCATAGACACGTTCAAGCTCTCAATCTATCGTTTTGTTGTTCCAAATATTGTTCCGCCGTTGGGTCCAATTTCGACACACTAAGGCAACGTTATCCAAAAAAATCTCTCCAAAGGCTCCAAATGTTACCCGAGTAAGTAGCAAACTATGTGAGGAAGGTTTTCAAAGTTTTATTTGTGTCTATAAATCTACAATGACAGTTATTTTTCCGAGACCAATGCCGTCTTAACTTGTTTGTATTGTTATTGCAGTCCGCTCTTCCAGATGTTCACACGCGTGGTGCGTGGGATTAATTATTATTCAAAATCGCGTGTATTCATCATATACGTCACACGTGCGAGCTTAGTTGGGCGACCTGTGACTGAAGTTGTTAGTCTGAGCTTTGTAGATAGGCCACAAGTTGTCATGTTTCCTAGAGCCCGACAGATTTTGTCCCACTTGCAAGTTACAATTCCTTCATAAAACTCTTAATAGTGCATGAGAAAACAAAGCTGAGAATGCTGCAAGAATGAAATATAAATTTTTAAATATTAGTCAAACAGCTTAATCAAAATTGGAGTTGATCTACATTGTGTATGTGGGCCATTGTAGTGCTTGAGATGGAATGACATTTTCAAACGTTTAGGGCAAGAATATATTCTTTCTTCAAGCTGAAAACAAAATCCTGGAAATAGTCCATCATGCTTTCCTCAATTTTTCTTCGCATGCTGCCTTCCTCTGAATATTCGGGATAGATGGTTGAAAAAAGGTAATTAGCATCTACTTTATGGGTTCCCTCAGTATCTTGTCCTAACAAGGATCTACATGCATGTGGGTGTGCTTAGATGATGGTGGTTAAGCCATATGGAATCCAATACCAACATAATTTCTTTCAGGTAGACAAGTCTCTTTGTAATGATACTAATCATCATTCTCTATTTCAGAAATATGAAGATGATCTATCAAGCCTGTGTAACCGTGCTCAATAATGATATCGCTGTGGGATGCAACATTGTTTATGACAGATTTTAAGAGTTGCTTGTCCGAATCTGTGAGATGGCTTTCTTGGTCGAGTGCATGAATGTCCACATTTAGATTAACCATTACCTTATAGACACTTTCTTCCAGAAAACATGCAGGTCGTCCACCTTGAGCTAGGCTGGATGCAACAATTTCTTCATATGCTTTGAAATTGCTATTTTATGCTTGAAAAGTTGAATTAAGTGGTTGTCCATTAGAAAACATGCTGGAACCCATTTGTGAAACAGCAGAAGTGAACAACTCATTTGCCATAGCACCTGAATCAATTCCACTTTCACTGATGAATTGGACTCTAACATGTTGGTGAATTGCTTCGTTTAATCTCCCAGTTAAAGCAGTCTAGTTACCAACCCTCTAAATTCAACTATTTTTGCCTCGGCAAATAATTGCTGAAGACTTTTCGATAATTTTCAATTTTGCCTCCGCATTTTTTTTTGCTAAGGCGCACAATGAAATCGCCTTAAATTCTGTCACCAATTACTTTGGTACTCTTCGGCATTTACGTCGACAGTTGTAATTAAAGTAAAGTACAAACAGAAGTTATATTTTAAAAAACAAATATTATAGTCAGTGTAGATTTCGGCGTTTCACATAATTTTTAATATTTTTTTATGGAACAAATTCCTGAATGACAATGTTTTTAAAAAGATTGTGATAATTAATAACACACTGCATGAAAGAATAAAACAAAGAAGCCTTACACAGTCTGCAGGGTTACAATAAATAAGATTGTGGGAGTGGTGTATACATCCATAGTTTAAAGTGTCTATCCCATTTTTTAAAATTTATCTATGAAAAGTAGAGCCTTCAAATGGTGGAATTGTCCAGAAATAAATTCATTTGGCGCTGTCTTTTGCATTTATTTTGCACCTTGAAAGGGCAAAACAGCACATATTTTATCATTAGTAACATTTTGGCCATGCAAAATGACTTCCCAGAGGGTTACGTCGAGTGACATAACAGGAGTAACTTGTGCGTGCAGTAATTACAAATTCTATATACATCTACTCTATACCGCAATTCCGCAGTTGAATTTTTTTGTCTTTTGAGAGAAAATACCTAACAGATGTGTAGTGGCTGGTTGCTGCTGCTCCTATACAATGTAAGTAAAATTGAACAAATATGTGCATGTTATATTTCTGTCTTTACTTCACATTTCTTTTATTGTCACCTTTTTGTGTCACAAATATGAGTCTTTTTCTTCTAAAAGAAAACAGGACCAAAACCATCCATGAGACCAATGAAGAAACAGCAGCTTCTGAAAGTGTTGCACATCTGTCAGAGCCTGATGTAGAAAGTGACTTGATTCACACTTTGAAAGAATCGCTCACCATAAGTCAAGCCATGTGTTTTGTTTTCAACTACAAAACTGCTGATTGTTCCAGGTTCCTGGCACTTCGGCAAGTATTGTAAAAGCATGTCATATAGTCACAGTTTAATATTTTAATGCAGCTTAACAAAAATATATCTACAATGAACCTGCTGATCTCAAAGGTCTATAAATTCTTTTTTTCAGCTATCCAGTTCCTTTCAACAGATTCTGCACCCAAAGGAGCAAGATATTGCTGCACATGCAAACCCCCAACGAAATGGCGTAAGAATGTAAAGAAGGACTGTTCAAAAACATGCAGGCTTATAATTTTAGTTGAAATTAGATAAAAAAAATTAAGTAGTGCATTGCATATTGTTGCACAAATAGATTGGGTGCAAGTTACTCTACCAAACTAACAGTCATAAAACAATAGTTTGGTTTGGCATTGAAGCTTTGAGCCATTATTGTTATACACATTATTATTATACATAGTCAAATATATAGGTATTTTACAAATTGTATATTTCGACATAATTTGACATTCACATACTGAAAGTTTAACACAAATAGATACTGTAGCATCATCAGTCTTCCTTCCGTCATTCTTTTCTTTTGTTTGAAATTTGGTTCTTATTGCATGATAAGCACATGCTGAAAGTGGAATTCTGTTTTTACCAACACGACCATATACCAGATGTATAAATTCACGATATGCCCCACTTCTCATGAACCTGTAAAAATTTTAAAATAGTTTCTAAATTTAGAAATACATTACTTTTGTGGGAGAACGTAAAAGCATTGTTAAACATGATCAAATATAATGGTTGCCTGAATTCCTTATTAAGTAAAAATTACTTGGTTTAATTTTTGTTTCCCTTTACTTGTATAATCATCGAAAAGGAAAAATATGCTACTGTAAGAGCAGCAGTCTAGAAACCCGAAGATGTGAGTTCGAATCCCACTCGAGACAATGAATTTTTCGTTGTAGTTTTTATGCTACTGTAACTTACGTCTCCTCTCTGAAACAGTTTGCTGACAACTGGATAGCTGGATGCAATGTTTTACCTCTTTGAGCTTCCAAGGCTTCAGGCACCCATTCATCTGACAAAGACTGAGCACATTTGTCCATTCCTTGACAACAAGAGCACTCGTTTGAGTCTTTCCGATTTGGCGGGATGTGATGATGGTGCAATCACCACATGAGCACCTAGAATATGCTTTTGGAGCTGTTCCATGTCTTGGCACCAGCAGCACTCATTTGCATTTTGAAGAAATGTAATTAAACAATTACCACAAGAGCACCTTAAAATTCATATTATACATATCTTTCAATGCGATAGACATTGTGTCTAAAAAATGTTTGGTACTGTCTGCACAACTCTTCTATCTTTGCTTCGTGATTTTTATTGACATTGTACTATAGTGAACGGGCACAAATCTTTCACTGTTGTCAGCTTGATGTTTGCCACAATAAATGGTAGGAAAAGAAAGATATTCAGAATCTTTGTCCATAAAAATACCAAGTGGTCTATTTCCTTCTCCTGGTGCAAAACTTCTAATTCTATCACCATCTCTAGTAATGTCTGGTTCTTGTAATAATGTATCCATAACACCAGGTGGTTGTTCTGCAGTTACTTCGCCCCATTCGTGGTCAGTATCATTATCCATCAAGTCATTGCCATTTGCTTGTGTTTCTACTTCTGACTGTTCTTGACTGCTAAAATTAATTGGCAACTTGTATGAGGTTCTAATATTGTTGTGGTTAGTAAATTCTGACCACTCTTCCCCATTGATACCTGGATGTGTTGCATTATAATTATCTAACGCTTGTATCCCTTCGTCTTTGAACAAATCACTTGTGGAAACTAAATATTGGGCTGCCTTTAAAACTCTAGTTGGTCTTATATATTCTGAAATTGATAATGGTGCTTGTAAGTTAGTTTTCACTTTAGCTTAATTGGGACAGTTTCTGACTCATTAATTAGTCTCGGTAAGATGCTAACAGTTGAGCTGACATTTGAAAGCACATTCACCGCATTCCATGAATACTCAACTGACCTCCACTAGGCAGTTCCCATAGTTGAATAAAAGGTGTTCTAGGTGAAATTAGTCTTTCATCCAGTGGGATTAAGTTCTTCAATGCATCAGGTTTTTCTGGGAAAGCCATTTTATTTGCTTTTACACAACTTGGAAGCTTACCAACTTTCAGGTTTGACTGGCATGTCCCACATATCCATTCAGAGTCATTAATGCTTTTAAGATTAGTAATAGCTAGATTAATAATTTTGCTTGAACATGATTTGTATAATGAAGCATTGCATGCAGTGACTGATGATCTATACCAAAACTCGTCACAACACGTACAGATATATTCAGGTCCAATGCATATATTCCTTCGAAATAACTCAAATTGCTTTTGCTATGCTTTCTTGCAGTTTTGGAATCAGAATTAACTACGGTTTCACATGTACTGTCATTTATGTTCAATATCTTGGGACAATTCATTTCAGTTTCATTTTTGCTATAATCTAATGTTCTTTTAATATATTGTCGTTTTTGAGTAGTTTTAATATTTTCCAAGCAATTCTGCTTGTGAAGTGCATTTGACATTTTCGAGGATTCTTGAACTTTTTCACAATGAAATTGCCTGTATTTTGCTGTAGATTTGTTAAAGGATTCCCTAGCTGTTTCTGGATTAGATTTTCTGTATCTTGCAGTGGCTTTTTTAACTGGATGCTTAATCTTTACAGGATCTAAATTTTTGTGACATTTATTATATTCTTTTTTTCTTTCATTTTTTCTTTTTTTTTTAATTCATTATTCATTCTTTATTTTTTCATATATTCCCTCATATAGTTTTTCCTGGTTTGCGAATTAGGACACTGTTTAGTTTGAGTAATATTAGCTTGGAAAATTACTGACTTTGCTTTCAGTTGCCCATTTGTTCTCTCACTAGTATCTTGCTCAAAAGTAGGTTGTGCAATGCTGATACATAATGCATTTCATTCAAATGTCCGATATGAATACGCCTTGCATCACTTCTAAGCCCAGTAGCGTAAATAAAAGTCACAACAGTTGTCTGCATGAAATTTGGTGAGAATGTTTTTATTTGCATTTGCAACTGCTTGTATAATAATATGATTAGCCCATGTTCCTAATGTAGACATATCTTGCAAATATGCAGCCATGAGTGATTAGTGTTACTTTCTATAAAATATTCTGGACAGTTAATTAAATGTTGAATTGCAAGAGCTTTTATTTGTGCTTGACCTTGTTCTGTTCTGTACAGTTGGTGGCTTACACTGCGAAAGAAACAATTGCCATCACCAACAATGTTTACAGGTCTCAGTCCTATCAGAGCTAGTCTTGTTGTCAACACTGACATTGGAGAGGCATTAGGACCTGGGTTTAACTCTATGTCACTACACAGGAATATAGAAAACTTCTCAGATGTCTTTAATCTTCATGTATTACATTTAATACTTGCAAATTCATCAGGTCTGTGCATTAATTTGCAGATTTGCAAAGCCCAAATGAAATGAAATATTCAGGCTTCTAATTTTGCCATCCTTTTATTTGTTGCTGAAAAACAAACTTTCTGCATCTTGTGAAGGGTCTATGATTATATTTCATTGACATTGAATTAGAAATCAGATTGTAAAATTTGTACTTAATAAAAGAACTGGGAACTCGTCCACTCTGTTGCTTTAATTGTGGTATGCGCGTACTGTTTGCTGTCGCATATAAATAACTATGGTTAAAAGACACATGTTCTATTTTTACGATGTTTCGTTTAGACCTAAGATGCATAATTCTCGATAAATTTTCATGTGTTCTCAATACAAGCTTATAAATAACCACTCCATCCTTTACGTCAATTCTCAAATCATTCTCAAAAGATACACAAAACATATTCTTGCCTTTTACATACGAAATGCTGGCCTAGCAAGTGAAGGCTGTGTCGATGGCCTAATGGCCATCTCCTCGCCTTCTGTCGCTTTAAGTAAAACTAAGTCCTTGGCGAGTCAAAGGCATCCTTATATAATCTTGGCACAAAATCATGCCCAACAAGAATATAGCACAATATTACAACAATTGACAACTGACTGTGTGTAAAACAATATGATTTTAGTTTATTAGATCAACATGTGCTTGAGGCCACATGACGACGGTACACGAAACAGCGGAACTAAAATAACTCAATACTTCACGTAATAACATCGAACGGCTGCATGTCAAAATATTTGTTTACTATAAATATTAAATAGGCAGAAGCCCCCCCCCCCCCCCCAATGTTACTATAAGTGCAATCAAAGTCTAGTATTCAGTGTGCTAGACTCATGCCGTTTTGTTGTCCCTGTTTTCTAACCTGTTGCTCGAGTTAACAAAGATAACCAACCTCGCAAGCCAAGTTCACGTGTTTATGTAATTATAAATTATCAGCAAACTCGCGTGTTGCTTTGCTGACCAAAGTCACATGTGTGAAGGAGCCCAATTGGAAGCGAATCTAATTATACATAGTGCTCATGTGATCAGCGGGAGTGGCAAATTTGGCAATAAGCAATTTAGCAGTTTGAGAGTCTTGAGAGGTGTGTCCATTTGTCCATGGTGTATTAGCAAAACTGCTTAACTGTTTACGATTTTATGTTCCTTGTAGGGATTACTGAATAAAGTGCATATTTATTGGGTATTTACTTAGCAACTGTGATTCTACTAGATCATCATATACAAGACACTTATTAATCAGGAAGGGGGTGTTTTAGAACATTATGGTATTTTCATACATTAAGCATTCTGGCATACAGTATACTATGTTTACATTTCAATGTTCTCACTGGTTTGGGCACTTTTCATATATGCAGTGGCAGATCTAGGGTAAGTCAAAATAAATTATAGCAGCTCAATTTTAAATTCAAAATAACTTTATAACAATGTCATAGGCTATGAATTTCAAAAGAATGAAATCTAACCAATGAAGTTGCTTTGAAGGTATTTTAAAATGTAAATATATTCTAGAATGAGCTGTGGTAATTTATTTTGACTTACGCTAGATCCGCCACTGCATATATGCTCCATAATATTATACCTTAAGCAGGTTATTAGCACATCATTGTATTAGTAACACCATAGTAATAAACCTGCCAAAATCACAGTCAATCATATTTCATGCAAGTATCATGCAATCAAAGTATCTTGCTCATCGGTAAATGAAAATGATTCCATCTCCCATTCAGAATAACCAAGTAATTCAAAAAACGAAGGATCATTTCTGATTGCTTCCCAATCTTCATCTAACAACTCATCATCAGACTCCTCATCATCAATGTTTGCTGCTGCTGGTAGCTCAACATCACCAAATACTTCATTAAAAATTTGAAGAACAGCATTTACATGTGATTTTTTCCAAAAATCCACATTCTCTGTCAGATCACCCAAGGTAAATATCATTCCTGCATGATTTAAAATTTGATCAATCTGTTCTTGCCCAAATTCCAGAAAGATGTTAGGGTAAGACACAGTTATTGCAGCATTATTTTCATCACCAACAACTGCTTTCATCACCAATTTCTTCAGTAACAATTGCAGTTTAATGATAAGCATTTTTCTCTGGTCTTCAGACACTTTTCTACCAGGCGGTGGTCGCACTACGACCGCAGTGCGTGCGGGGAGAATAGGAAAATTAATTTATTGCTTTGTTGACCGTCGTGTCAAAAGGTCGAAAGAGTCGTGCATGGAATGTAAATATAAATATTAATATGGGGATTACAAATCTTTTCCCATTTATAAAGACAGTTACCATAGCAGCTAACTTGAATTCATTCGCCGGAAAAATCGCCGCTGTTGACGCATCGTGCTGGATGCACAAAGGACTTGCCATAAGTCTAAAGGAATTTGGCGATGACAGACGGTCAGTTTAATATAAATAATTTCCAACTTTCTGTGTATTTGTTTATACGCAAGGATGTATTTTTACTTTTTATAGTATTTCTATAACATGTTGACAGTGTTACATTCAGATTTATCGTTGACATTTTACAGATTCCTAGTTGTTTGCCAATCATATTTGCCATTGCTAAAAGCAAACAATATCAAGCCAATAATTGTGTTCGACGGCTTACCTCTCCTTGCAAAAGAGAATGAACTCAAGAAAAGATGTGTGTAAGTATGCCAATGATTGAGAATTAATACTGAAAGTAAATTAGAATTTCTATAAGTAAATTTGTCGTGCATATACAGGCAAAGGCAGAAGAATCGAGATAATGCATCAGCTCATTTGCAGATAGGTGAGGAAGCGGCAGCAAATAAGGCCGTTGCTGCTGGTGCCAAAATCAACTATGAGGAAACAAAAAAATTTATAAAGGTAAGGAACAATCTCTTTGATACTTTATCAAACTATATTTACCTGTGTACATTTGATTAAAACGTTTTTTTAGTTGTGTCTTGAAACTGATACACAATACATCATGGCTCCCTATGAAGCTGACGCTCAGATATCACTTCTTATGAAAGAAGGGCATGTTGACCTTGTCATATCAGAAGACTCAGATCCTCTAGCATTTGGTTGTGCTAAGGTTTGTTTGGTTTTACCCGTACACTAAAATATGTCATACAGCACTCCACACAAAAATGCCTCTTTATTACGATTGTTCAACAAGTTCATGTGAAAAAACAACTTAGGTGAGATTATAGTCTATTAATTAAAAATACAGATTCATTTTCCACAGAAAGAAGTTTTACACTTGTCAAGGAGATGGTACTTGCAATTTTTTTGCACAGAACCAACATGAAAAAATCCAAATGTTAAGTAGGTTTTGTTATTCCTTCAGGTGATGTTTAAATTACAGTTAACTGGTTGGGACAACTTGTTGAACTTGATATGGTGTTGACACATCTGAACATGACAAGAGAACAGTTTACAGATATATGTATTGCTGCGGGATGCGACTACTTGAGTAACATTAAGGGTACTGGCATAAATAAAGCCAAAAAAAATAATATCTGAGAATAAAGATTATTTAGATATTCTGGCATATTCATTATTTTCCTTGATTCATCATAAAACTGCTTTAGGTCGAAAACGGACCCAGCATCTCGTGGAGAAGGGCAATGAAGCCTTCGACATCATCACTTGACAAAGCCCTTGGATGCTCTGGTCCCATTTCAGGGCATCCAGTCGTTTAACAACCAATTCTTCATATCTTGTACGTATGTAGAACGCACATCTTCACTGAGCCCTCTGCCATCAACAGCTTTGTGCCAATTGCTAATAATTGATAGCACTTTAGCACCAGATTCATCTCCTTTATCTCGCTAGAAACTGACAACTGCTAACGAAATCAACCTCTCACAATCTTGTTTTTGCCAATAAGAGCCTCATAGGTTAAGGCAGTTTTGGGATCGTGGAGGGCATCTTTAAAGTAGCGAAGATCAATACCAGGAATAACGCCATCTCGAAGACAATTCACTATTCTTTTCAGGACATGATTATGATCTTCACGGTGGTGAAAAAACTCATTTGTTTAGTCATCTTTCTCTGGCTGATACAGGTCTTTCGTAAAGTCTGCAGGGTCCTCTGGCAGCTTCTTCAGCTCTTCTACATGCCAGCGAAACAAGTAAATGGCTATAATCGTCTTCATAATCTCCAACTTCGTCTCATTTTGACCTATAATTAATAAACAACCATGCACTGATTTAAGTCGTTGCAAAGGTGAAAGAATAAAAGCTTTGCATGTAACATGTGCTGCACCTTCAACAAACTTGTGAGAGTTGTATGAAAAGGGAAATAGTTTTCTTCGGAAAATACATAGAGCACTCATGGGTTCAACACCACTACTCATAAACTCATGCAACCACTGAACATCTTCAAGCGGTACTGCAAGGTGACTTTCGATGGGTTTTCCTTCAAAAAGTTAAAAAAAAACTTAAATGTAAATACATGTAAAATGACCATTTTGTTAATATTACATAACTTAACACATTTGTTAGCCTTACAAACTTGTTAGAATACATACCAGAGTTGTCTAATGTGAAATAGTTTGTCAGTGTTTTTGCTTTAATTTGTCTCGCTCTAGCTTTTGCAGTCCGGATGACTTCAATAATTGAAATTGGACGCTTCTTGCCTTTACTTCGCAGGGAATTGAAGTCACCATCTGTGGAAAACCCTGCATGTAAAATAGAGAAAAAAGAATAACAATAGGTCAGTAGGTTGAAAGGTCTCTATACTCAAATTACCCAGGCTTTACCTTTTTAAATAGAAGTAAATTTTATGTATTTATCGATAGCAGTTAACAAAATTCATAATTATATGCATGTATGTATAATTTGTTCGTAGTATACATTACGTACCGACAGGAACCATTCCGTTGCATCTCATCGAATCTTCAATTTCCAGTTCTAATTCTCTGAGCTTCTTATCTGTTATGGATTTGAATGACAGAAACCTGACAGGTATAGTGTAAGGCTTTCGATTTCGAAGCTCATCAGTTATCATAAAAACAAGCAAGTAGCTAGCTGCAATTCTTTTCTTCGAGAAAATGTCCTTGCAGTACTGGAGCATCTTCAGCTTTGCTTTACCTAACAAATATTAAAATACCAAATATTAATATTTATTTGTAAGTAATAAGTAAACATGGCTGGAGGGAATTCAGCGATTGAATGGATCTTTGGCTTTATCCTTGTAGACGATAATTTGCGAAAGTTTGAAATAGTCAAATATTTTACTGCAACTTGAGAGAGCATCCGAAGTTTGGTAAAATTGCAAAGTGTGGTTGCAAAATATTGTATGATATGGAAAATATATCCTTGCAAAGTTGACAAATTTTGTATCTTAGGTGATGTCATAGTCAAATTTTGTATCTTGTGTTATGCTTATGTCAGAGTCCCTGAGTTGGATGAACTTTTCAAAAGATTTTTTCTTAAATTCCAAAGCAAATTTTATTGAACAGTGTGAAATTACTTTGTCTTTTTTTGTCTTTTTATTATGCGCGAGAAATTAATACTCAAGAGGATCAACTAGGTATTTATGTTCCGCGCGTAATACAAAACTATTCAAAATTTGCCAACTTCAAATGGATATGCTTTCCATATTTTACAGTATTTTGCAACCAAACTGTTGCAAAATTTCGCCTAAAAGGTTAAAGGTCCATTATTGCCATGTAGTGATTGAAGGGAAGATTTCTGAAAGTCCGAGGGCGAAGCATGAGTTTTTGTTTCAGCATGAATAGCATCGGCAATTGCACCATACCAAAATTTGTGAGTTTGGACTACTTACGAGTACCAATTTTATCCTTGCAGAACCGAAAATCAAGTTTAGTTTATGGATGCATTATGAATTTTTATCTAGTGCACTAACTGCCAGATCATGACGGCCCAGTTGTAGGTTACTCATAATGTTGTCTAGATCAGCTTTTAACCCATTTGCTTGTTTCGTCAACTCTTCAAATCCAACCAAATCCTAAGCCAAATTAATCAACGTTTTCTCTGATCGCTGTGAAGCAGCCAACGTTGTTTCATATTTGTTCTTTGCATCAGTGGTCCCATGTTCCAAGAATTCAATGTCAACCACAAACTGTTTTTGCATCTTCTTCAATGCATTTATTGATACACTGTTGTTTCAGTACACGATTTTAGTTCATTGCATTTAGACACATATTCTGAGTAAGGATGTTTACGACACCATCGCCTAGGTCCTCATCACCAGACCACAATCCTTTTGCGCTTTCGTGTAATCTGCAACGAATGTCAAAGGCATCCGCTTTGATCCACCAACGCCCTTCTGGGTTACTAGCTTTTGCCTGTTGCAAAGCCTTTACCTAATGAGAATGTTAGCAATGCAATGAGAATGTTATAAAAATGAAATTGAGGTTTTACCATAGACGGATTTTCACGTTTGGCAGGGGAGTGAAGGGTGCAGTGGTGGCTGTGGAGAATAGGTGCACTATGTGGAATGGTGCCTTACCAAGGACATGGGTATGGGTGGGCTTAGGTGGTTAGGTGACATCAAGGTTTCTAGTGTTCTACAGATTGGTTGAAAGTGAAATGTACACACTTCCCTCCCCACCAAAAAAAATCTGTTCATGGGTTTTACTAAATATTTATTACCAAACATGCTCGAAAGTTTATCTTAGACATATCACCTAACCTGGACACTTGGTGTCTTCTTGAAACCTGATGATGCAATATTTTTTTGAAGCTGCCGACTCCAATTCCAGCTACATTAACTTTAGCCTAAGCCTTTTTACAAGGTACTAATAGTTGATACAGTTTAAGTGAATTAGGAAATAAGATGGATTGCCATTTCCTGCAGTCAGATATAATTAATTCTGCATAGATTTGTTTTGAATGTCAATAGTATTTTGAGCGACTAAAATTAAGAACAAGGCTTTCACAACTTATTTGCATAAGCATGTCCTTGTTGGGGGAGAATGTTGGAACAAAAGAGAAACAAAGAACTTTTGAAAAGATTGCATAATCTACAGTATGCTGTTAGTACTGACCTCTCCCCTCATTGTGAGAGAACTGATTGAGGGCTTCAATTGTAGATTCTTTATACTCACCGACATTTATTTTAATTTTGTGTGCTGTTCAAGCCATTCATTAGAGTAATCTGACTATTCATATGAATTTTGAGCCAGAACATTGGTTGCTCTAATGAAGGTCTCAGTTAACGAGACAAGTTTTATCACCATAAATTAAAGTAGGCTCTCCATTTACCTGTTCAAATTTTCAGCCAAATGACAGATATAATACTGTCATTAACTATTATTTAAAGAATTTGAGAAAGTATTAATCTATCCCTTCTAATGTCTATAGTCTACACATCATATAATTTCCATAACAGTACTATTTATAACACACCTTCATTGTATTATAGATAAATGGATTCTTTTGTTTTGATTTCATTCTTGATGGTGGCTTGATATTGTGATGCTCTCCATTAATTCAGGACAAATTTGCTTCTCCTCAATAGCCACGCGATCTTCTTCTGACATCTGAGTCCACAAGAAACTCCTTTGCAAATCAGGGTACTTTGAGTCTTCACTTAGAGCAGGATTTACATCATCTGGAGAGCAGCTGTCTTCTATGCATTCAATGATAGGGTTTTCACAAACAGGATCTGTATATTGGTCTAGGCAAATACAACTATCATGTAAAGCACTGTCAATTATTGACAAAGTTTCAACAGATTGTTCCTCTTGATTGGCACTAGATGTTTTCTCCACACTGTCGTGTTGCATAGGATTACCATTGCAGATTTCTTCCAAATCATACTGCCAAAATGGGCCTCGAAATAAACACAAACATTGTCTCCAACCAGCTTGAGTAGTGTTCTTCAATACCTAATTTCTGGGAGGAGTTGGAGGAAAAGAAGCATAGATTGTAGTCGATTAGGCCGAATGGCATTCGGTCAAGAGGCATTCTTGTTTCTTGTTGTGAGTCCGCTCTTTGGAAGCAGCCTGACATACAATGCAAAAGGTTGTGTTTTCCCTCATCAAACAATGTCTTCATTGCACTTAAACTTACATCTATAAAATCATGTTTGACAAATGAAAAGAAATTCACCCCACCATAGTCTGTGACATAATCCTGGAATAAACAATTAAGTACTTGTTTCTTAAGGCGCCATGTCATTTTATTTTTAAAGGAATCAATGAAGTTCTTCACTGTATCTCCTAAGGTCAAAGTACCAGTTTTTGCTCTTCTGTGACCTGTGCAACTGAAAATTGGTGAAAACTGAGCACCAGAGATGACATTTGGCAGCTCTTGACCAGGAGGTGTAGAGGGCATTGAAGGGCTTGATAAATTCTGGTCATTGGTGCTGATAACATAATCAATTTTGTAAAACTCTTCGGCATCACATAATGTGACAAACTGTTTTGACAAATGTTTTATCACCATTGTTTGACATGAAGCACCTAAAAGTATACTGTAAATTAAAATAACTGGTAAATGTTATAGTAATGTAGCAAATAAATGTTTTATCAGGCATAAAAACTATACACTTGGTGTGTCACTATACTAACTTGGGGCTACTAAACAATTACATCATCATACTAGGGGGGAAGGTGTTTCTAACTTATGACCCCTGATTACACGGGGGAGGTGGAGAGGTCATGATATGAATTATCTCAGCAACAGGAGTAGTTGCATTGACTCGATAAAGAAAAGTCTTTGATAGCATGTTTTCTCCTGAATACTAGGGAGTATGCCAATTAATGACAATGGAGGAGGGGTTTACAAAAGTCCTAAAAATTGATTATGTAATTGTTGAACAGCCCCTTTTCTTGGAAATTGGTATACATAATTGTCATTGATGTTAAACAATCACAAAAGTATACAATATACTGTAACTGTACCTGTTCTTGATGCATTGCAAACTTTGTTCACAGAAGCTGCACATTCATTCCAAAAAATTGGATTTTTGAAAATGGGCCATTCATTTGTGGATGCACCATCCCAATATAAACAAATATATTGCACCAATGCAATAATTTCTGCATCAGTCCACATTGTACTATGCCTTTTCTCTTTAAGAGCAGCATCAGTCTCAAGCAAAAACAATCCTTTTTTGCTCCTTTACTTTTATACTCTCGCATACGCTTTGGTTTTGGTTTTCCAGGTGTACTTCCGTCAGGAATGTGAGACCGTTTCCCTAAAGCTCCTGGCGAATCGCGTGTGATGTTTTCTGATTTTGACCTAAAATTAGACAAAGTTTAGGCATTAAAAAAAAGTGATAGCATGGGGAGCATTGGGGAGCGAGAGTATACACGTAACAAACGACATTTACACAAAATATTTTTTGCATTTTCAAGCTAAATCAACAAAGATCAATGGCACTACTCTAGGAATGAAAATTACTTCTCTGAACCATACAATAACACGAAGTAGATATGCAAGTGTATTTTTAGTTTCATGGCGCACGAGCACATATTGAAAGTATCCAGCATAAACATAACGAAATGTTTTACCATATCGCAAAAAAAAATCCGTCCTAATCCAATAAACAGAAAGAAAAAAGACAACTAACTCACCTTTCATCTTCTTTGGGTTCCGCCATATTGCAAAATATTGGCAAAATCATGCATTGCGGTTGTAATGCAACCACCGCCTGCTTTTCTACATCACTGGTTTGTACATGATAGAAATAACTCTGACATGCATGGCATATGAAGATTTATATTACAGTAGCTACCTTGACACTGGCAGCTCAATGTACATATGTCACAACAGTTATGACCTGTTAGTAAGTCTAATGGTAGTTGGGTATCAAAATGTTTCAACAATAGCTTTCTCCTGTATGAATTTGATTTTACATATTCTTTCATATTTGAATCAGCAACTTTCAGTGATAAACCATCATAAAGTAATAAAGCTGTACATTTTGCACCTGATCTGCCACATGGACCACATTCTTGTATGTAGGCTTGAATGCATTTGGATGGACCAAAGTTAATAATTTGGGTTACCCCTTGACAATTCATGCTCATCATCTCGTAAGCAATTGTTGCAATTGTTGCAATGAGAAGCCTTAAATGACCAGAGTTGCTGGAAAATTGACATGTTATATGTTCTTTTACACTAGTTGGTGTTCCTGAGTGTAGCATCTCAACTAAATGATTCAATGGGTTGACAACCATGTCCAAATAAAATGATTGCTGAAGTTCCAACTCAAATGTTTTGTAGAATATGGAGCATTGCTTCACGGTCTGGCAATATATAATAGTTCGAATAGAGTTTCTACCTTTTCAAAGAATTTCATCAATTACACACTGAAAATTTTCAGCTACAGTGAGATTCTTGTCAAGAGCTTGTACGCAGTAAGAAATGTTATTTCGATTTGGACTTGTTAGGACTTCGACTGGGTATGTAAACCCTAATAATTCAAAAATCTTATCCTTGGTTGCTTTTGTTCCAGTGGCAGTGAGTGCAATAAATGGCACTTTTGTTAGAGATCTGGCCTCGTTAATTCTGCTATACCATTTGCGAAAAACATGTTTCTTGTCGTTCGCGGAAGAAATACCCCATTCTGTCATACAATGTACCTCTATAAATCCTACTAGCTTGTCTTTATATACTTTTGATGAAAGCATATTTCTCCACCTTTCGTTTGAAAGAGCAGATTCTGGAGAAAGAAAAACATACATAAATAAGCCATTTTCTATAGCTTGAAAAGTTTCCTCGCTCTGCTCTCTGCCGATATAAACAGCTTTAAGCCCACAGTCAGTTAGTAACTTGACTTGATCCTGCATTATGTTAAGAGTGGGCAGCCGAACACACCACCTGACCCCGCTCCTAGCCAAGAAAACACCCCTCCACCTAAGGTTGGAGTATCAGCTATTGCCGACACTGGAGCACAGTCGGACCTGTGGTCCCTCAAAGAATTTGTAGCATCCGGATTCTCCCGTGACATACTAATGCCCGTCAGGGTCAGTTTGTCGGTAGCTAATCGCTCACCAATCCCCACTGAGGGTGCGTTTTTTGCAAGACTTACGTCCATAAACAGCGTTGGTGAAGAGGTGACTTGCCGATCAATGATGTACGTCAGCAGCGCAGTCAACACTATGTACCTTTCTTGTGAGACGCTCTTCAACCTAAGCATCCTACCACCTAACTTTCCAGAGAGTACCCACAGTCCACAAGTCAATTCTACACACCACAACACGGAGGGACTCAGCAACACGTCAGGCGACATATGTTCATGTCCTCAAAGAGAAGCAGCACCCAATCGCCTGTCTGACTTGCCCTTTCCTTGCACACCTGAGAACAACAGCAAGATGAAAGAATGGCTTTTGGCCAGGTATGCGTCCTCTACATTCAACACCTGCCCCCACCAACCATTACCACGTATGGAGTGACCGAAAATAGAGATTCATGTTGATCCTGATGCAACTCCTAAGGCCTGCCACACCCCAGCTACCATACCCATCCACTGGCAACAACAGGTATATAATGATTTCATGCGCGATGAAGCCCTCAGTGTCATCGAAAGAGTACATTATGGTGAACCCGTCACGTGGTGCCACCGGATGGTAGTCACTAGAAAACACGATGGCTTCCCACGTCGAACTGTTGGCCTATCACCATTGAATAAACATTGCCAGAGAGAGACATTTGCTACTGAGTAACCCTTTCATCTCGCACGCCGTGTCCCCAAAGATAGTTGGAAAACAGTAACAGACGCGTGGAACGGCTACCATGGCGTGCCATTGCGACTGTCCGACCGCCACCTGACAACATTTATCACACCGTTTGGACGGTGGCGCTACACACGTGCTCCACAGGGGTTCCTATCATCTGGCGACAGATACAATCGCCGGTTGGACGCCATTCTTTCTAGCTTTGATCGCAAGGAACGCTGTGTTGATGACATAATACACCACGATTCCAGTTTGGAACAGCACTGGTGGCGGACCATTGACCTGTTATCACTCTTGGACCAGGCTGGGGTCGTGCTGAACCCAGAGAAGTTCCGATTCGCTAGCAAATGCGTTGACTTCACTGGCTTCTGGATCTCTGAGTCCACGACAGAAATGCTTCTGAAATACTTAGACGTCATCCGAGACTTCCTCTCGCCCACCTCTACCACAGACATTAGGAGCTGGTTTGGGCTGGTGAACGAAGTAGCCAACTACGCACAATTGCGTGACACAATGGCCCCCTTCAAGCCGTTTCTCAGCCCTAGGTGTAAGTTTGTGTGGTCCAGAGAACTTGAGGATGCCTTCCAGACTTCATTGATGCTATTCGCACAGGCGTCGAGATATTTGATATAAAACGTCGCACCTGCTTGCGCCCTGACTGGTCAACATGTGGGATCGGATACTTCCCTCCTCCAGCAACACGGTGACCGGCCCTCCGATATACCCGACTGCTGTCCAAGGGGGTGGAGGATTACCTTAGCAGGTTCGCGATTCCTGTCTCCTGCCGAGCAACGGTATGCAGCCATTGAAGGCGAGGCCCTAGCTGTCCAGTGGGGCCTTGAACTGACACGCTACTTCACTCACGGATGCGACGACCTTGTGGTAGTTACTGACCACAAACCATCGACGAAGATCCTCGGCGACCGAACACTCAACGAGATAACCAATGCACAGCTCTTCCGACTGAAACAGCAAACACTCCCCTGGCACTTTAACATCGTTCACCTTCCCGGCAAGCTTAACTTCGCTGTCGATGCAACTTCAAGGCACCCCTCTCCTTCAAGATCCTGTAGCCCACCTGAAACCCAGGAACCCATGTTGGTGGCCTCCATCCGTAGCGAAGTCGAACAGCTCGGTATAATCTCGTGGGCACACATAGCCCAGCATACAGCAACAGACGCGTCATTGAGTCGTCTCCTCAGTATCATCCAAGACGATCACCAGGAATCCTACCAAACCGACCCGGAGCTGGCAGCTTTCTGGCCCCTTTGAGAGTCCATTTATGTCACACATGGAGTCCTCATGTATCAGGACGGGGTTGTGATCCCCCCACCCCTTAGCCCACAAGTTCTTCAGCATCTTCATGCAGCCCATCAAGGCACCTCCACCATGGAGCAGCGTGCTCGCATGATAGTCTATTGGCCCGGAATGACGCAGGACATCCGTGCAACCAGAGAACGTTGTGCTGACTGCAACAGAAATGCACCTTCGCAAGCTCTGCCACCACCAATGCCGTCATCACTGCCCTCTACTCCGTTCGAAGCAGTATTCGCGGACTTCTTCACCTACGGAGGCCAGCACTACCTTGTGGTGGGAGATCGTCTCTCTGGCTGGGTGCAGATATTTGGATCACCTTCCAGCACCAACCTCGCAGGCGCCTCTGGTCTGATTCGCCACCTTCGATCTTTCTTTGCTACTTTTGGGGTACCAGAGGAAATATCTAGTGATGGGGGACCGGAATTTACTGCAGACTGCACAGAAGCCTTCATGCGCCACTGGGGCATTCGGCACCGCCTTTCATCCGCCCATTTTCCCCAATCAAACGACAGGGCAGAGGTAGCCGTGAAAACCGCAAAACGCCTCTTGATGTCCAATACAGGACCGTCAGGGAGCCTCATCATGATCACTTCCTGCAAGCCATGCTTCAGTGGCGGAATACACCTGATCCGGATTGCAGCCTTTCGCCGGCAGAAATTGTGTTCGGCCATCCCCTACGTAACATGCTCCCATTTACCAATAGACTGGAGAAATACTCAAACCCGCACATCTGACCGCTCTGGCACGAAGCCTGGAAAGTGAAGGAGGAAGCACTCCGCACACGGATGTCGCGAACAGCAGAATCTCTCAAGGAGCACTCACGGCCACTCCGCCGGTTATCACTCGGCGACAAGGTCTTCCTCCAAAACCAAAGAGGGCAACACCCCACCAAATGGGACCGATCAGGTGTCATAGTCGAAATCAAAGACCACGACCAGTATATCGTAAAAGTCGATGGTTCGGGGCGCCTAATCTTAAGGAACCGTCGCTTCCTTCTCCTGACTCGAGGAACAAATTCCTTTTCAAACCATTGACCAATCAGAAGCAGACTTCAGAATTGGGAAATTGCGACCTTTGACCTTTCATTGTTGGAAAGAACATGATGGCAGATTTGACGAATATGCTTTCTACGTAAACGAGTTCTCCTCTGTTTAAGTTAAAAAATTGAATATACACCAACAAAAAGCAATTGAGTTATATGTAAATGGAAGGACATAGTTGTTAATTTATCGGATCAATTGAAGTTATCGCCCCCCCCCCCCCTTCCCCATGGCATCTGTTCAAAACTTCAAATATTAAACAAAATTTCGCGTTTGAATATACGCCCGAGTATATGCCCCCCTCTACAATACAGGAGAATTACTCATGTTTACCGTACATAGTTTCTTATTTTAATTTAATATACTATAATACTTTTGGCGATGTACTAAGATAATTCCTTAATATAATTTCAACGTAAACAACGCGCTATGACAAATACAAATTAACACGCTTCTGTCTCAAAATATATAATATGTTTTGTCGAAAACAGTCTAGAGTTCTCATTTGTTCATCGCTGCACATTCATTATAAAGTCTTAAAGTGTTTGACTAACTGTTATGAACATTATTCAATCGTTGAAATGGCCTTGAAGCAATTTTAAAGACGATACCGAGCCGCCTTGATAAATACATATTCGTATATGTATAGCGCGAGCCAGTCGAGGCAACGCGATTTTAAACGCACATTCTTTGGAGTTTCTGGTTTATATTTTTATGAAGTATGATGATAAACTTATAGCAATTCTACTATAATTCAAGGGGACTTTTCCCTGGAAAGTGGACCTGGCAGCGGATTGGTCAATTCGTAATAAATATCATTTACTTGTATGACTTGTGATTGGTTAACGAAACAAAGGGAATGGAATGTTGTTCTCGAGTAAGCAGACTGTAGTGAGCGAGCCTTGGGAGAAAACACTACAGTCTGTGTAGGAGGCTAAATGTCTGGTAGTCACCCAAATATTCTCCTAAATTACTGTTTGCCCCAAGCCCCACTTGGCTTTGAACAGCCCTGCAGGCCGCTCTACAGTATTTACTGTTCGGAGTACTCTGGCTTTTTAGAATACCAATGGAATGGAACAGAACACTGTCACACGACTGTTTGGAACTACTGTGGCTGCCCAACTTTAAAGATGGTGCAGCTAGAACACAACATACATGTGACATGTCTCATTTTCATGTGATTGAAAATGTTGCTTGCAGATAATGAGCACTACTACGTGGTTATTACTTTAAAAGTTAATCATAATGTTTCTATACAAATATGTTTTCTGCTATGTGAAGATAAAGATAGGGCAAAATTTGGCAAGTCAAAACATGTAAAATTGCAATTAAACATGAACACTTTGAACAGACCACAAAATCATTATATTGTGTATTATGCAAATCAGTAATGATAATAGTATATGGTTTCATGCATATATTGTAAAGTAAACACTGTTCTGGAACAGTGTTCTAAATACTACAGAACAGTAAGTGGAGCAGCCTGCTGGGTTGAGGCACTGTGTGCATATGCTTGGCACAATGCTAGCCCTGGTTCAAGCCCTGGCCTGTGCATCCTGTTTTCATATTTTGATTTTTTCTACATTTTTCTCAAGGTTAGATTAGGTTATGCTAGTTTAGCCTTGGTTAGGGTTCAAGTTAGGTTTGGGGTTGGGTTGTTTTGTGCTTTAATGTGAATGTAGCATGAATAGCCATCACACTACGAGGTCTGGTGTCAGATCTATAACCATAGCATTTAAAATAATTATCAGGTTAAACCCTCATTATTCATGAAAAGTTATAAAATTCCCTCCCTTCCAGAATTAAAACTGAATTTAGTAGGCTTTATATAGACCGTATATTATTTGAATGGTTTGCCAACTTTCTCAATCTGTGCTGCTGTGACTGTGAGAATGATGTGTGTTTATAGATAATGCTGTTTGCAAAATCACCTTTAAGTCACTTATTTCTTTCTTGAGTTGTATGCAAGAACAACAAAAATTAGGAGAAGCAACTTCTTCCGAGGACTGCCTTACTCGTGTTTCTCCTGTCAAACTAAAACAAAATAAAACCATGATTATATGATATGTGATCATGAGTCAAATTTAATACGAATTGGTAAACCGTGTGGCAAGATATATTTGCAAAAATACTGCGAACTAATATACATAAATACATACTAAATTAGGCCAGTTGTTGAACAAAATCTAAACACCTTCGAATACTCGTTTTATAAAACAAATAAATGAGAAACAAACCTGTACATGTAAGATGTTGACAGTCTTCCGTGACATCTTCAGCTGCGAAATTCGCCATGTTGTAAAGGATAGGTAGAAGGCGACAAAAATGCCGAGTCTGCCATATATAGCTGCCAGCAACTTCATACCCATCAAGATACTTCATACCAGTCCAGTAGAGCTACATGATCACTGTCAACATTGAACAATTTTCTCAACACGTCGTGAATTTTGTGTGATTTTTCAATTTTTTCTGATTTTTTTTCTATTCTTCTGTGATTTTTTAATTTTTTCTGTGTTTTTTTAATGATTTTTCAGAAGGTGTGCATGATTTAAATCAGTGATTTGCCCCTCGCTGCTATTCATGCTTTCCTTGCTTACAATCAAAGGGTACAACTGAGCAGTCAAGTTTACAAATTGTTAATGTAGCCAATTTAATGCAAGCATTATACTGTACTAGCTGTAGTACTGAAGGAAAATTGCCAACATGTAATATGATTTAATGTGGAAAAACATGTACCTCAGTAACATCACTGTATTGTACCTCGCAAAACACGACGCTTTTTAAGTCCTTTATATTACTTCAAGGCTCCGAAGTTCAAAATACAAGAAATGCATGAAGGTTGCAGTAATTACATTTCCTTTGAAGTTCTGACATTTACCGAACAATTATCACATTGATCACAGTTCCAAATATATTGAAATTGCACAGGGGTATAGCAGGAAACCTGTATGTCATTATATATAGATTATAAGAGCAAACAGAGTGAGCCAATGCACAGGAAAGGAAAGTCTTTCCATTTGTTTTCTCATATATTTAATATTTCAACATGAATTTGTGAAATACAGTTAATAAATAAATTGCTATCGCTATTTAACCCATTTTTCTTCGGCCATATTTATGCTGTTCATGCAATATCACGCACATACACATTTGCGATTCTCAGGTTTTCTGACTTGAAAACCGGGTGTTCAGGGAGATCAAACGTTTCAATAACGCAATTACCCAAGATATTTCTGTCGATTATTGATCAGAATTTACTTTAGGTTTTAGTCTGTTTCTTCCTGGCTGAGTGTGGTAAGATGCAACATAAACCTCCGCAGCAAAACAACTCCTTAAAATGATTAAGAAAAATAAAAGTAAAAAATTATGAAACCTAAAAAGTCGATCATCCCCCGGAAAGTTTACACTATGACTGACTCGTTTGAATTTTCGCCACACATCACAATAGTGCAAAGTTTCAAAGAAAGTAAAAATGAACAGACGTTATAGTTTGTAAATTTAGGTTATAACGCATAGAATTGCCTTGGCAATTGCCAAGTGCTGAGGCGAATTACGAGGGTTGAGTTATGGGGCTGTGTTTTCAAACCACAATGAAGAATTCGCCAGAATCATTAACCTTTTTAGCTAAATTCTTCACTACAGACAAGGAATCAGTTATCAACGGCACTTTGTGTGCTGACATTGTCAACTTCAACCAAACTGGTTTGTAGAATCATAAGATTCTTGTAGCATTCTGGCCAGCTGTTCGTCACATTCAACCTGATTTCCCATCTTATGTTTTTCAATCTGGTCAGCCAGATCTATATGTGGTGTGACTGGGCTAACAGTTGGTTGTTTGCTAGGAGAGGAATGCTCTTCATCGTCAGACGCATCAGCTGCAGTTAAATAATCATGGTTGAAAGAGAGGAAGAATGAGATGCATTTAAATTATTTGCCAAGTTCCTTTTAATAGCGAGATAAAGAAAATGTCTCCTTTGATCCAGGCAATAAAGTTGCTTTCTGCCATCTTCGTACAGACCCAGCTAGCACATAACGTTATCACAACGCTATGTTTTGGTCGTATTTAGGTTGGGTGCGACCTAACCTAAATACGACCAAGATGCGACGTTATATTTTTGTCATATTTTGGTTAGTTTATACGTAACGTGAATAAGACGTTTGCGAAAGGTTACTCATGTTTCAGGTTGGATATCAAGTTACACATGGTACACAGCAAAAAATGAGCAACCTGTTCTGGGCTGATGAAAACAGCATTGAACAATGTTTTGCTGCCCACATTGTTCAAGGTTGTCAACAATATTGTTCAGTATTGTTGAGCCTGAACAAGCCTGCAATCAGGTGTAACAATGTTGAACAGTATTGTTGACAACATTGAACAATGTGGGCAGCAAAACATTGTTCAGTGCTGTTTTCATCATCCCAGAACAGATTGTTCATTTTTAGCCGTGTAAAACGACAACGTTGTAGGAACTTTCTATAAACGTTGTGTTATGACATTAAATACATAGACCTGAAAACGCCATAGAAAGGGTTTTGCACAACGTTTAGAAAACGTTATTACAAAACCAAAGCAAAACGTTTTGCAAAGTTTCAATATAACGCTATAATTTATTAAGCGAAGGTTGTTTCGATTAATCCTAAATCGATCGTCGAAAAACAGACCGTGTATATAAACTTTTACTTGAACTGTTTTAATATCATTGTACTAATTGCGGGACTATTACTAATAAATGTTTGTTTGATAGTTGGAAGAAAAAATGTCTGATTTTAATAGCCACGTGCTGATAAAAAACATTCCAATTTTCAAATTTCTATGTTGACTGTATGAAGCATATAAAGCAATGTAACAATATGACTAATATTTGCATTGTGAACGTTATAATGTGAGTCAAATGAAGTTTTACCTAGGACAAAGGGGCGCAAGCTCATTGTTGAATGCTTCAAAAGCTTTTTTATCTCTAAGCTTTGGGCTGCCGCATTCTGTCTGCAATTCTGTGCTCGAAGGACACAACTAAAGCTTCGAAAGTTCAAAGTGAATTATGTGGCATTTTACCAAAATTTCTTACAAGGTATGTAAAATGACTTACATGTATTGTATGTAGTTTTCTTTTGTTACTAAATCGAATACTAATGCAGATATATCTTAAGTATTAGGAAAGCCATGGCCCGTGTGTGAGCGACCAATGTGTATAGCAATGCAAATATTTTATTTTTAACAAGGAGTGCAGCTGCTCCTATGTGATTGCAAATTTATTTAGAGTTTAAATCTTTATAGAATGAACATTATGTTTATGTGTTATTTGAAAACGCTATTACCTTGTCAGGTTAATTATTGACACAGGACAATTGACACATTAATTTTTACACCGACTGGGAAAAATCACAGTGTTTACGCTACACTGTTGCGCTTTGTGTCACCCCGCCCTTTTTGTATTGCCATAGTAATGCTACTTAAAAGCATGCAGTTCAGTTTTCAAAATGGCGAAATCAGCAGAAACGTTTTCTTGGACTGACTCGGAAATTGAACTTCTCCTCGAGGCAGTGAAGGTGTTTGCTTCAAACTGTATGTTTAATGACACTGACTGGGAAAGTGTAAAGTCCAAGTACGAAAAAAATAGGGAAATTGTCGTTGACTGCTACCCAAAACTCAAAGAAGGCAAACCGTCAAACCCTGACTATTCCAATTAAAAATCTCTTGAAAGAATTACAAAAGAACGAGTTGCAGCAAAACTGAAAACAATTTAAATGAATTTTAAAAAAGCAGTCGACAGTGGAAAACGAAGCGGGGGTGGTAGAGTAGTATATGATCTCTGCCATGATATTTAGGCAGGTTCCCTTCGACGAACAGCGTTTCGGGTAAACAATTTACTATGAAATGTACCTTGTCCTTGGCTTACAAACAATTTTGGCATTTTATGACCAGCAAGTTGATCTAAGTTTTATTAATTTAGAAGAATTCATACATCCAGTATTACAATGTCAATGCAGTAGCCAATTTACAGTTATAAATCAGTATCATGTTTGGTATGCAAAAATTTTACAAATTATCCACATGCAAGAAAGGGGATTAACAGCTAAATTCCATGTGAATAATTTCATGATGTAATTTATGATATTTATATTAATCCAGGTGGAATCGACTCAAGTTGTCAACAACAGATTTACTAGGATATACCTAGTGAAAATAATGAATAAAGGATTACTGAATGGTTTTCCGTGCAGGATAGCGTGATCCATGCACGCGGGATGTTGTGAGATTTTTGGAAAGCGCAAAAATACATGAGCCGCAGGCTAGTGTGTTTTTACACTTTCGAAAGTCGAGCAACATCCTAAGTGCATGGAAAACCATTTAGTAATTGTTTTATAAAATAACTACAATAAAACAACGGTTCACACTTTTTAAACCATTGATGAAGTACCTAATTCTGTCCAAGAATCGTCAACTTTGGCGTTGTCGGCATTTGACCGTACACTACAATTTACACAATTTTAAAACTTTTCGCATAAATTTTTTGTTTTGTGTTCTTTTGCTCTAAAACTTGCTGAAAATATAGTATTTTAACAGAGACATAGACTGGTACTAAACCGAAGAGCAGATTTTGTAAAAAACTGATGTTATTAACAGACAAAAGTGGTAGATATACTAGTTTCATTTTGTCATTTTGTATTTTTTTTGTAAACAAAAAACTAAAAAATAATAGCATTTGAAGTGTGAAGTATGTGTGTAAGAAAGCATAGCAGGCAAAAAACATTTTGTCGTTTATAGGCACCATTGTATGCTGATTCGAACAGTTGCACTTTTATCGCTACAGCTTAAACTAAAACAAAAATATGCGAGTGCCAAAAATCGTATTTCAGTTAAATTTATGACGAAAACAAAAATATGAGTATACAAGACATTATGGACATTTGACAACATAAAAGCTTATAGTTTCTGTACTTTGTGCTTTAGCATTTGACTTTGTCTTCACTCTCTGCTAATTTCAGAAGTTGAAATGGTTTTTAGGCCCGTAACAAGCTGGTAAAATGCGAAGCGATGTTAACTTTCAAATTTCCCATGCAGGATTGTCTCATCCTGCATGGGCATTGACCAATCAGAATGCATGTTTCACTGTAGTTATTATATAATAACAGTTACCATTAGATCAAACCATTGATGAGGAAATGGAGAGACTGTTTAATGTTTCTGCTGAAGAGCAAGAGGGTACATAAGCAATATCCAAAGATCAAAATAAAACTGACTGAAGGGAAAAGATTTCAAAATTTCTCAACGATTAAAAGGAGAAAAAATGAATGCCAAAGTGACAGTTGACAAGCAACTTGTTAATATTGCTAGGGAAGATCTTGCCTTGAAATGAACGATTATGGAAACATCAGAGAAGGTAGATGAACAATTCCTTAGCAACAATAGTAAAATGACAAAAACAATGCAAATTGTTGGGAATGTAATCACATGTTGCTTTGAGATGATGAAGAAAATGTATGAAACACCACCACAACAACAACAACCTGTATCTTGTGATACTTTTCAACCAAGAATGCCCACTAATCCAGAAGTACGATATAGTGTCCATCAGTTTTTCTGTGTAACTGCTTCAACACATCAAATTTTCAACAACATCCTAATAAGTGAAGCAATAACAGGCTGACATTTGCTGAGCTTGAAAAATCATTTCTTAAAAACCAAACTAACAGCTTTTACATTTAGATATTAATAACTGTTAACATTTTGTTATAGTTATAGTTATAGTTATAAGCATCTGTTTAAAGTGCATGGTAACCAATAGTATTTCAATTTCATTCCATGATATAATATAATTGGGATGTTTTTCCTTCACACCTATTACATGACATATTTTCTTCAGGGCATGACACAGATTTTTGTTACAATTTTGTTTGTTGTTAAATTGGAAGTACTGACAGCTAATGTTTTTATTCAAAGTTTTACATAAAGACTTGTTGATTTTTCTCCTCTTTCATTGTTATGAACCATTGCATCAGCAGGTTGGCATGGTGGTTGAAACTCTGCGTCATATGTTTGAACTGCCCTAATTAGTTCATCACGGACTATTTCATTATACATCTCACAAAAATTATGTAAGATAAAGCAAGCATGAATTGTTATTATGTTATCTGAATCAAGATCCATAGGCCGCTGGAGAATACCAAATCGTGCTTTGAGAGTAGATTACCCCCCCCAATCCCGAGACAGAAGTAATTAGTATGCAAGCTGCCATGTCGTCAAAGCAGGTCGCGAGACATCCAGTGCCGGAAGTAATTAGTATTCAAAATACGTTATAGGGTAATTCGTAAGCATTCAAAATGGCGGCGGATGCTGATGTCATAAGTGTGGCGCTATGGTGATGTGGCGCACATGAGGCATGCTGACACCATAAGTGTGGCACTACGGTGATGTAATGCTACGGTGATTTGGCCCACCTGAGGCATGCTGATGCCATAAGTGTAGCGCTACGGTGATGGAAGCTACGTAAGGTCGCGCAACTCAGATGTCTGCGAGGACATGGCGTACTGCAATCTAATTGGTTTTCAATAAAGCCTTTACTATAAAATGAGAAAATCGAATCGATAAAAACACAGTGTTTACACAACTTTTGCAGTGAGAACGTGTTTTAAAATTAATTTGAAAGACATTGAGAACTATACAGGCTAACAAATTTTTTTGAGAGAGGACTTGCTGTAAACGAATTGCTTTAAAAGGTATGTTGTTAAGTGAACTGTATGTAAACTTTAACGAATTCATAAACCTAAGTAAAAAATTTTTTGTTCACAGCTGTGAGGTAATATTGCCTGACGTTTTGTGGCTGGTTTTGCTTTGCAAGACTCATGTTTAAAGGTATGTTTTTTTATAGTATCTCTTGGCGAGCCACACTGGCAAAAAATGATCTGCTTCTTAACATGAAGTATACAATGTGGTAGTCATAGCAACTGATGATTTCTAAAAATAATGAACAAACTCAGAATTTTGGTTTTACAATGTATATCGTAAGTTCTGTTACTAGGTTTTGCATGTAATAAAAGGGAATAAACTTGACAGAAAAACAACATGTTCTAGATATGGATTTATCAACGAAAATCGCTGAATGTGAAACTATAGATGAGCTCAATGCTTTGGGAAGCATGTACATTTTAAATGATTTTGAGAGTGAGCTTTTTTGTGAGAGGAAAGTTTAATTGATTACCCGTTTGTGTGAGTGGAGATATGAAAACGAGTAGTTGGGACTGGTTGTGGACATTTCGGATTCTTGGATGCCAGAGCAAAGATAACAGTTTTTACAAGACTGGCAAGACGACGAACCTCTACTACAAGTTAGTCGTGGACAAAAAAGATCCATCGATGAAGTAAATGATGATGCAGGAACATCTGATGAGGTTAGTGACACTAACTTTGTTATTCAACGCAACTGGCATGGATTATACCATTCAGTTTACCAACATGTTTGCTCATTTGGAAATTTATGAGTTTCACAACCAACTCCATGAGATATTTGAAAGTTTACTGAACGCTGTCATGAAAGATATTCCTGCCCATGATGAAGTCTGTTTTGTGTTGCTATCACCTCAGCTAGAATACCCCATCTCTCTTCGTTTCTTGCCTCTTTTTCGTCTCACAACGGAACATACAGTCTAATCGTGAATTTTGATTAAATGATAGTGTCCAAGTCAACTTGATTCATGTGGAAATGCCCAATGGTGGTACCAGAACAAAACGAAGCAAAATTAATTTGGAAAAGCATTTGGCCAAAAAGGGCTCCAGTTATTCGAATCCAAAACAAAGATGACTTGTGTTTAGCCTGAGTTTTAGTTGTTTCTATGACAAAAATTGAAAACGATACTAGGTACGATGATACACGAAATCATCGAAGACCATTACAGACACGTTTGGCTCATGATTTGCACGAAAAAGCAAACGTTTCCATAGGTCCTTGTGGTTTAGAAGAAGTCAAGCAATTTCAAACGTGTTTGTCTGACTATCAAATCAATATTGTTTCGAAAGACCATCAAAATCCTATCATTTATTCAGGGCCTGAAAAAGAGAAAAGCATTTATGGAGCATTCCAGGGTTACGTGTGTGACATTCGGAGTGGCAAAATTTTGCATAACCATAAATTTTTCTTTATCTACACATAGAGTAACCTTGGAAACTATACTTTATTTAGTTTAAGGGTCAAACAATATAAATCTCACAAAAGATTTTACCTCATCCCTTCTTAGCTATGTATAACAAACTGGAATAACATGGTTACGTGTGTGACAGACTCTGGACACGATTTTAAATAACCCAATACATTTTAAAAAATTCCTGTGAAGTCTTCTATGAACACACATGCTAGATATCAAAAACTGGTAACTGTTGTACAACACTAAACAAATAGACTGCAAGTTATCCATCAAGTCGCTTGATTAGGAATCTACTGAGGAAGTTATCCAAGTTACGTGTGTGACAAATTGGTTAGGTGTGTGACGCAGTGCGCATTATTAGTTAGGAATCATTCAAGTAGTTAAATCAGACTAAAGTGGATGAGATCATATAGCAAGCCTTTATTTCAAACATGATTTTTTTCAAATAAACAAACATTCATATAGCATAGTTGATGAACAATCTTACATATTTTCTCGCTAACAACTCTAAAAGCGTTGGAAAAAAAGTTAGAAACACAACCAGGCAGGCATGACAAAGTTTGACATTTTTAAAGTCAGTTTCTGTAACACGCCAAACTGAGAAACACTGCGCTTAAGTTGAGTTATTAAAATATGAAACAGTAAACTGCCCCTGGCTGCCTGCAATGGTAGGTGGATCAATCTTTGCAACAACAGATTCCAGCGAATAATGCACTTCATCTTTCTTCTTTGGCTATTTAAAATAACCACCAGATTTGTGCAAGACCGAAACTTTAATCTCGTTTTCTAATACAGCTGTGACTTCACCAGGGTACTCGTTGTCATATTCATCCAAATAATGAACGATGACCCAATCTCCCACTTTGTAATGCACTTGAGACCTTCTGCTCAGGTCACTAGCGTTGTGCTGGTCCATTGCATGATCAATTCGAGTGTTGAAGTTGATGGAAATGTCAGCCGGTTGGGAAACATATCCAGAATTTTGCCACAATTGAACCTTTTCACTGGTGCATAGGATGACATGCATTCTGAAAATTCCATGAATTGGTATGGTGCGTGTGAAAGGCGTTACTGTAGAAATTTCCTCATCAATGACACTTTGTGGAATGTAGGTGACATGAGTTGTTGGAACAAGCCGTGCTGCTGCTTCCACAAAATCTTTTGCATTTTGAACTATGATGCGGTCAGCCCCTTTACTCATCATCTGTCGTCGAACAATGGACTTACAGTTACCTCCAACTCCATCCACCACGCCTTTCCCATGGGAAGTGGCAAAGTATTCCAGGTGAAGGGTTAATTATACTTCTCAGCAAGACGCCCGATGATCTCCACACAGTACTTGTTTTTGAATTCACTAGAAGGTCCATCGGTCCATATGATTTCTTTGATGTCGTCGTGGGAATCATCGCTGTTCATAATATAGTTTTCATATAAATGTTCTACGAAGACTAGAACAGTATTCTTGTCCTTGTGCTTGCTGTCAGTACAAATAAGGAATGTTTGTGTCTGCCCATCAACTGTACATGCTGCTGTTAGAAGATTGACACTGCCACGTGTCCATAAGGCACTTTGCACTTCGTTCTGGTACTCACATTCATAGGCCATAGCAAAGTCCATTTGCAAAACTCTGGCTTTAGGCTTTTTCTTGTCACTGTCAAATTGATTGGCCTGAATCCGCTTGGTATTGACATGGTTACAGATTTCTGGAAAACTGGCCTGAAACAACTCCAACACTTCCCCGACAAGTATCTGACGGCTATTACATTGTAATCGGCTGGAAAGCTTTTGCTGCTGTTGAGGTAATTGATTTTCATTCTCCAGGATAGGGGTCTGGCTTCCTTGTTGATCTAATTCATCTTGGCTGTCGAGTTGGTTGTTTTTTTTTCAGCAATCACTTTCTCCCATTGTTTCAATGTAGTGCTGCTGTTACAAGGTTTTACTGGCACCACGTTTCTGCCCTTATTACACTGCTCACATTTTGAAAGCCAGCAGTCGCTGTTGCATTCTGTTGAACAAAGTGCCTTCTCCCAGAAAGAAGAATCATAAGAAATTCCTATGGCCTCTAATTTGAGGAAAAGATTCTCGTGAATCATGCATTTGCATTGATTAGGAAAGTTGCCAAGAAGTAAAACATTTTTTGGACGCAAATCGCAGAAAGTAGAGAATGCCAAGCCTTTGTCGCTGTCCCTGTGATATAATCCTGAGTAAATATGATAAGCTTCTCGTAAGAAAAGGGTAAGATAATGTTTCCGCAATTCTGTCTTTCCCTTATCTGTCCAGACTGTCATGACTTCATTCATTCCTGGCATGGTATATGAGATGTCTGGCCGATAATAAAATTCACGCACAGCAGTTTTCATGTCATCACATAACCCATGCGATTTTCGGAGGTTGCGATTCATATTATTTTCTAGTGTAAGGCCAACATCGCTTGCGAGACCAGCCACAACAGCTACTTTTTTTCTTGGAGACATGGGTAAAGATCTGCGTGTTCGAGCTAATGCTTTTCCATAGGACTGTTTCGTCCCATATGGATTGGTGATAGGCGTTGTTGGCGTTGAATCGAGGTTTTGATTATCAGAGGCAGCGGCATTCGTAGATCTCTTAGCTGCCCAACATTTTCTTTGACGCTCACATGCCTTTTCCCTGTAAGCTTCTTTTTGAGCATTACTCATCTTGTCGACTCTTGTTTTTCTGATTTTCTCCACTCGTTTGCTTTCTGACATCCTGTACTGCACATCGTTCTTTCTTTTGTCGCGGAATCATTTGACCTTTTCTCTGTTAGTTAGTCGTCCCATGATAGCAACTAAAAAGGTTTTGTTTCATTTTTAAATGCATAACAAATTTTATATTTTCACCTGCATACTGCTCTGCCAAAATTTCCTAATCCTGATGTGAGTGTTAAGTGAACTGTCATTATGCAGAAACAAACCACTTAATTAATTAATGTGTGATATCACAGTGGAAATTGCTGTGCAAATTTTGAAGACTAATGGGAAAATATATACTGTCATCTTAGTGGCAAAAGTAACAACTTTTTTTTAAATTAAAACTTCTAGATAAAATCTAGTGCTAGTACATTGAAAAACTCTGGTTTTAATGTTTTCTTCAAAAAACTTGTGCAGCAATTTTTGGCGGGAAAATTGGCACATGAAATTTTGACCGTGTATTATTTTGTCAAAAGCGTAAAAAACCACACTATTGCCAATAAAGAAAACAATTACACTTAAAGTCGAAAAAATTTCAAGTAAATACAGTTTTTTCCAAGTTGCCAGGGAACTTATATAACCTAATTTTTTGGTAAAAATCACGACGTTTGTTGTTCATTATACTGAGCTCAATGGTTCATTTCACTGTTGTTTTTAAAATATCAATTACTGCTGTCAAAACACTCTACATCCACATTAGTTACGTGTGTGACAAGGATATTGAAATAAAATATATCAAAAGATAAATAAACAAGGTTACTCACCATATCTCCTTGTTGTCTGCCATGATTCCAAAAAGAATACGAAAATTCGTGCAAATAAAGCAAAAGGTCTGGGCACCAGGAACATTTAAACAAAATTTGGTTACGTGTGTGACATTAAAAAACTAGTATTTTAAAACAGCTATTGCAGTCCAAAGCTTCTCATAATTTATTGTTTTTCCTCCTTGGCTGTACTATATGTTATACCATTTATGTAATGTAAGTATAGTCAATATTAATTATGACATTCCTTTGATTTTTTATATTTTTCATGTGACCATGTTAAAAATACCACTAAACTATTTGTCATGTATGGTAGTTTAAATGGTGATTCTGTAATGCATGAAGTACAAGACCTAATAATTTTTTGCAATTTAGTTTACACATCACCACTGATCATATCTGAACCATGTTATTTGGATTAATTTTGATATTTTAAAAATGAGATTTGGGTTGACTTTTGTGTGGAATGCTCCTTATTTGTTTCTGCATGATAACCATTATGACGTCATCACGAGCATGCCGGCCTTTTCTGCCAGAAAACGGTATTGCCACGCCTGTAAAAAAGGGTGTAATCACGTTACGAATCATTTATGTCCTGATTCCTGTCTATTATGTGATTTTCAAAATTGTCCATTTGTTTTGACATGCAACCGCTACGTCGACACCAAGTATCATCAATGTTATATGCAACCCGAGAAGAAGACACGAAAGAGCCACCGATCATCCACAGATGATGATGATGAAGAAGATATACCTGAAAACGAGTACGATGTTTCCATGTTCTTGGATTTGAAATGCCGCCAAGGGGCTGTCGAGCCGATAGAAGACGACAAAACGTCTACGTCTAGTGAACTGTTGTTTTTAGACTTCGAGTGTCATCAGGAAAACGGTACCCACGAGCCTACCTAATGTGTGCTACAGAATGAAGCCGGTGACTAATGGGTCTTCTAAGGAGATAATATACGCGAAACGAGTTTTGCAAGTGGTTATTCACAAATGAACATTCAAATTGTATCGTGGTAGCACACAATTTCCAAGGCTATGACGGTTATTTCATCCAGCAATATCTGCACAAGAGCGGTATTGTTCAAAAAGTCATGAGTGGTGCTAAGATTCTCAGCTTATTTATCGAGATGTTCAACATCAAATTCATCGATTCGTTAAGTTTCATACCGATGAGGCTGGCTGGCTGACTTTCCAAAAACATTTGGCATTGATGAATTGGCCAAAGGATACTTTTCCCACCTGTTTAACAAAAAGGAGAACGAGAACTATGTTGGACCCATACCACCGAGCCCCTATTACAACCCGAACGGAATGAGTCAAAAGGAAAAAGAAAATTTTTTGGAATAGCATAACGGTTTGAAAGACAACAATTACGTGTTCGACTTCCAGCATGAAATCCTCCCTTATTGTCGCTCCGATGTTGATATGTGTTGGTTAACGTCGTTGTTGTCTTGAATTTTGCGAACTGTTCCGTGATGTCACCGATATAGACCCCTTTAAGAGTTGTCTTCCCTTTGCATCAGCATGGTTACATGGTTACGTGTTTCGAACAAATTTTTTCAAGAAAAATACCATTGCCATCCTACCTTCTCATGGTTACCACCCGAAAATCAACCAATCCAACATGGCTCTGAAATGGCTTTCTTACATCGCTGAAAAGGATGATATATACATTCAGCATAAGCGAAATGGTGGACAGAAGAGTGTCGGCAGATATTCCCTGGATGGTTATGATGAAAAAACCAACACAACATATGAATTTCATGGATGTTTCTAGCATGGTAAATTCTTTCTCAATGAATTCAAATAAGTGTCACAAGTACTAAATCCTTCGAGATTTAATTTACCTTACTTTTACAGGATGCTTAAGCAAACAGTGATGAAAAGAGTGAAAAAGGACGACCGTAACAAAGGACGATTGTTCTTTTGCTGTGTCAACGAAAAGTTGTTCCAGTATTTCCAGTAGGTGCCAGAAGAAGAGTCTGCAAAGCTATTGTCCAGTAATGTTAAAGACTCGTTGGTGCCGAACTTTTACAATAGTTTATTCAGGGGCGGATCTAGGATTTTTCACACATCAGTCGAACGCCGAAGGCGTGAGCCATGCTAGGGGGGTCGGGGGCATGCTCCCCCGGGAAAATTTTGAAATCTAGACTCTCTGAAATGCGATTTCTAGCATTTCCCAAGCAACATTTTAAAGATTGTTAAACATGAATTTTATCTCGCAAAACACCCTTTCTCCGCTCATGGTAAACATTTATTTTCGGATTTAAGTGAATTGTACATCTATATGCTATGTATTGAATAACCACGTGGCTGTTTCGCTCAATATCAGAGCTCATCAGCATGCCTAAGAAGCACATTCCAGCATGGACAGCCAGCCAGTAGTAACGTAGCCAGCCTGACGATTTAGTCCCGCTAAATTTTCGGGCTAGCTACGTCACTGTGGACAGCCCTAGATGAGCAGCCAGGTTAAAAGGTGGCCTTTGCCTTTGCCTTCACACCTCTGCTACTGGCAGCAGGAGTTTGGCTAGAAATGGGTGACCATTTGGGACATTTCATGGATGTGAAGTTGCTCAGGCTTCACACCATCCTGGTCAATTCTAACCCTTTACCACCCAGCTAATTAGTAAGACTCAAAAACTGATGAATAGAGTTGTTTAAAATAAATTCTTAATTATTGTATGAGGAAGATGACAAGTTAAAAAATTATTTTTGAAAAAGTGTTGATTTTACATTGACATAATACTGATCTAGTTGCACATAGACACTTTTTTTTTTAAGTTTGCTGAAATAAAAAACTAGAGGAACAAAATGGTTAGGATGAAAACTTTCACCAGGTTCAACAATACCTTCATCACAAAATAAACTCTGAAGAGCATCTGAAAATACTTTGGCAGGGTTTCTTGGATGTATTAGAGAGTTAAACATTAGTTTATGGCATAGTTCCCCTGAACCTGGTAGTATATTTTGAATATCTTAATTCCCTATAACAGAAGACTTAAAATACAAGACTTATCATGGCAGTTTAAAAACTGGCTTCCTTTTTTACAAGGTCTTCAGTCATCAAACCTGATTCCAAACAGTCTTGTGATACAGACCAAAGCTAAAGATTCTTTAAGCTGTTGTGAAATTCACTATGCTTTTCCACAATAGTTGAAAATAATGGTTGTTGAGAATAGAATTCAGCATTAATAAACAGTTCAATTGAAGTAAGTTTTCTTAAAATGGGTACCCAACTGTTATCACCTACCAGAATCAATGACACAACACTGTAGAGGCAATTACCTGAAGCTTCTGATCTAAAAAATGCACCACCATTTGAGAGTTAAATCAGTTAATATAAATAGAGGATCAAATTACAAAGAACATCATGTAAACTTAATAGGCTTTATAAACTGTTAAGTAAAATATTAATTATATTCTCAAGTTGTTTAACATTTAGGCACATAAAATCCCTCATTTAAAATTAAGAAAGGAGAACATAAAATGATTCAATACAAATCGTGGCATGTGTTATACATACAATATGCTATAAATAAACACGTGCATGCTGCTTAACTATATTATATTAATTCATCGCAGATATTTCAGAAAATGCAAATTTCACAAAATATAATTATAACACCCTTGGTAAGTTTCTCCTGAGGCTTCTAGGCGCAATGGGACATGGTGAAGTACGCTATAAAGTATTGCAAGTTGCACGTCGAACAGACGAATATGTATATTTGAAGTCAAAATGTATAATTTAGAGCGTGTTGCCGTGTCATATTTCAACTTCGCATTTGCCATACGAATAATATTGCAGCTAATATCATGTTTCTTCATTTTGTTACATTTTCATACCTTATAAGCAGTACACACTCTTCCTTTATTACTTGGATTACCACTACGATCTTTGAGAGGCACGTATGTTTCAGCTGAGAAGTCCATACTCAAAGCTTTCATCGCTCGATATTGTCGATGCCGCACGATTATCTTTGTTTACAGACAACTTGAGCTGCTCGAGGACTTCTACATTGTTTTCCAAAGTCGCATTTCGAACAGCAGCGTACAAATCACTACTCGACATCGTAAAATAACTTTTCAACTCAACTATGAACCTTCGTATATGCGAATACAAGATTAGCATGGAAAGGACAGCTTTGCATAAATTGAATTTTGCAATTTTCAGTGACTGATACCCCCAGCCACGAATAAGTGTGAATAAGTCCAAATAATTAGCCAATAGAAATAGTCAATATTTTCAAATTGACCAATCATAACAAAATATATGGACTGATATAGACTCCCTTAAGGTACAAATAAGTCAGACCACCCCACAGATCAGTCCAACTCAGTCCAGATTGTCTATAAACCAATCAAATAAGCAGATTCGAGACTGAGTCGGTCACCCGCTTCGGCGAGATTCTGGTGTTTCACCGCTGCTCTGGATAAGCATATCGCTTTCTCAAAACGAAGCACGTAACACGTAACTGGACTATGATATGAAATTCATATTATAATCACATAAATTATTCTAATTTTGAAATAATAAATTATTATTTCTCTGCAAAAAATACGTCAGTCAGGCGACTTATTGGACTTACCCTAGATCCGCCCCTGAACTGGCGCTATGTTGAAAAACCGTTTGTGTTGAACTTGTACGATAGTCTACATTGAACTGAACTGAAACATCGTTTTATCACATATTTATGTAGTGTTTTTTCTAAATAGGTATTTAAAATGTTTTACAATTTGTGGTGAATTGCTGTTTGGTCATGTTAGAGAGGGGCCTGAAAACATGATCTTCTGCTAAAATTATAATTAAAAGGTCTGAAAACATGATCTTCCGCTAAAATTGGGCTACACTTATGATGTCGCATGCCTCATGTGTGCCACATCACCATAGCATTACATCACCGTAGCGCCACACTTATGGCGTCAGCATGCCTCATGTGCCCCACATCACCATAGCATCACATCACCATAGCACCACACTTATGGCGTCAGCATGCCTTATGTGCGCCACATCACCGTAAAGCCAAACTTATGACGTCAGCATCTGCTGCCATTTTGAATACTTATGAATTATCCTATGACGTGACCATCTGCCACTATTTTGAATACTAATTACTTCTGGCACTAAATGTCTCACGACCTGCTATGATGTCATGGCAGCTTGCATACTAATTACTTCCGTCCCTGGATGGGGGGGGGGTAAATCTACTTTTGAGTCTGCCAAAAGCACACTCAACGACTATTCTTGCAAACTCTTTCATTAAATATGGAAGCAGTGGGTAGGCAGCATCACCAAGAATACAGACTGGTACAGCTTGTTCACCATCAACAATTGTTTTCTTACATGGTGGTATAATCTTCTCTCTTAACTTTGTATTTATACCAGAGTTTCCAAGTACACGTGTGTCATGTACACTGCCAGGCCATTTTATCACAACGTCAAAAAAGCAGTAATTATAGTACAGACAAGCCTGGACATTAAGGCTATGATATCCTTTCCTGTTGATAAATGATTTTGGGTTTTCTTTTTGTTTTCATATCGGGACATGAGTTCCATCGACTGCACCTATACATTGGGGGAAACCATATCGAGGGAAAAAATTTGCAGCCAACTCCTTGATTTCTGCCTCGGTTAAAGGAACTTTGACATATGGTGCTACGCAGGTGAGTTGAAATTGTTTGTGTTACTCGTTTCACGATCACTGAAACCATGCACGGCGCTGCAAATTTCAATTCCGTTGATGGTCGGACACCTCCAAGTTGGCCGAGCACCTCATTGATCTCGTTTTCAAGCCTATGTGTCTGATAAAACTAATAGATTTTTCTTTTAAAATTTTAAATGATCCAATCCCTGACCCAAACCCTAAACATAACCCTTACAAAAATCGTATAAAAGTAAAAAAAGATAAGGAAAAAAGTTTGACGAAATTTAAAAATAAAAAAACCTCGGATGGGATTCAAACCCTGCCAAATCTATTAGAAATCGTACACCAAGACGACTGAGCTAACGACGAGCTAGCTGGAAACCGCCGAAACAAATTGCACTCATAATGCAACTTTGTCTAAATGAGCCAGAGCAGGCTGGGAACGAGATCAATGAGGTTGCTCGGCCATCTTGGAGGTGTACGGAATCGAAATAAGTCACCACTTTCTCCCACCATCTGACAAATAGTATAAAGTTATTGAAATCTGTTTTTCAACTGGTACTGGCGTTCTTAGGCGAGTTATTTTTCATGAAATGTAGGGACCGACTTCGCGACAAAGCACTTCAAATGTTTGCTTGCACATGCGAAAATTTGCTTTCCATTCTTCAGGCAATGTTTCGTTACAAAAAGAAAACCAACAAGCATTAATTCTTCCACGTTTAATCCAAAATCGACGAGCTTTTCACAATCTTCTGACTGATTTTTTCACAGGGTAATTTAAAGATAGTATCATTTTGCGTCTCAGTGTCATATAATATTGAAGATTTAAAGCATACAAACAAGACAATATTTGCAGAACGCTTGCAGAAGTTAAGGCAAACATAAACATTTTTTATAGTGACCATTTTGGAAGTGAAATTTGTAATGAGAATTCAAACTTTCGCGCCGGAGCGCAGCGGATTTGTTGTTTACACTCGGCTTTTCCTGGTACAGCACATACCGGATTACTTTTCATATCATGAACAAAGCGGAGTGATATTTGCTCCGTGGCACGTACCAGATTACAGTAGCGTAATGTAAACAACCCCCAAATCCGGTATAAAAATCACGACGTTCCGATGTAATCCGCTATAGTGTAACAGGGGCCTAAATATGTTCTTTGAAATCAACCTCTACTCACCCAAGGTGGGGGGAGGCTGCCCCCATGGGGTGGTAACCCCCTCATTGCACAATTTTGAAAGACATGAAAATTTTTGGGCAATTTGTAGGGAAAGTATAAATATGCATTGTTGATCATCAAATTTTGGAGAAAATAAGTAGCTCAGGAGACAGGAAATCGCAAATTTAGATACTAAAATGAGTAAAATCAATTTAACTTGCTAAAGTGTTGGCAACAAAAACTATTTTGGTCCACTGCACCTCCCCTTGCATATATTTTAAATATATATTTTGTATGTGTTTTCCTCAGTATCATAAAAATATATTTTGATAGCAATGTCTACCACAGGCATGACTTGTCGTTGTATACTGACAGCATACAAAAATTATTAAAATTTAACAATGAAATACCATTTCCACATGACGAACAAAATTTATCCTCTGGTCGAAGTCGCTCAGCTCCACAGCCTGAGCAAAATTTTATAATTACTTAACTTCACATTTTTATTTATTTGAAAATCTATAAAAGTATGAAGTTTACAATAATACTGCGTAAAATGTAAATCGCTATATATTTCTTATACAAATTACTTCAATCACATAAAAAACCGCTGACCAAACTGCTGACCATAATTGAGTTTTTATTTTCATACACAGCAAAAAATGCACAACCTCTTCTGGCCTGATGAAAACAAAATTGAGCAATGTTGTGCTGCTGACATTGTTCAAGGTTGTCAACAATGTTGTTCAACATTGTCACACCTGATTGCAGGCTAGTTCAGGCTCAACAACTTGTTCAGTATTGTTGACAACCTTGAACAATGTGGGCAGCACAACATTGTTCAATGCTGTTTTCATCAGGCCAGAACAGGTTGCGCGTTTTTTGCTATGTACACGCATAAAAACGCTCAGGATGATGCATGTTGATATCAACTCGTTGCAGCAGTGTAGTGCTGCACCCTGTCAACAAGCTTGTTGACAATATTGTTCTCGCTTGTTCGAACAATGTTGTTGACAGTTGATGAGTTAACAATGCCTGAGCATGTTGTTGGAACAGCTCAAATCAACATGATATCATCCATGTTTTGTGATGTCAACAAATATGCAAACAATGTTGTTTTATCAGTGAATAAAACAACATGATGACGAGCATGTTTGATGCTGTTTTAACAATTTCAAACAATGTTGTTCCGACAACATTGTTCATTACATTCGTTGGCCGGGGGAAAGGATGAAAATCTTTTCCAAGACGCCATTCGATCAATACAAGTCTGATACAAGCTTACAAGTTTTGTTGGAAATTGATTTCAAGAAACTATTACAAAGGTAAATACAAAAATTATGAATATTTACAACAATGCTTTTGTTAATGTAACATACAATATTGAATAACTGAAATGATTTACATTGGAATTAGTAACATATGATGGAAAACCAAGGTAAATTTCACACAACTATTATATATTTGAGTACACTCAATATATACTGTGTGAAATTCTCTCAGATCTTGACAAGTAGTCAAAACTGGCAATGTCAGATAAGTAAATGCAACGGCATGGAACAGGTCCAGTGATACAAAATAATTTTGAAAAATAATGCTTGCTACTGCAGTAATATCATTTTACTATTCCTTAATACTTATCTTTGGTTTGATTGCACTATCAAGATCTAAACTTTGATCAACATTCAAGACACCAGCCCGACAATTTGGTCATGTCATGCAAATTTAAATCAAAATCATAATTCATTTCTGATTTCTTTAGAAAATGATTCATTATGCGGCCTATAAACACAGAAAATATTTGCATGACCAAATGTTGCCACTGATTCAAGTAAACACTATGACTTATAGAAATGTTTTTTAAGAAATATCAAAGTATTTCAGGGATTCACCAAGATAAAATTTGTCCACCAAAAAACATTTATTGTTGCTACTGTGAACAAAAGCATATTTTACTTTTTTCACTGCTTCTCTTTCGACAGTGACTGTTGTTTCACTTTCTTTGAAGGAACAACTTCCAGTGGCACAATTGTGTATGAGGCAAGCTTGATCAATGACACGGTCAGGAGGTATTAAAATGGTCTTGCCTGTTTTTTCAACCTTTGGACACTTCCTAAGACTTTTTGATCATGGTCGTCGTTGCAGAATTCAACCCGTTCAATTGCCACCATTTCTTGATTTGAAACTTTCAAGCCTAATGCCTTAATTGAAAATCCCAAGATGATGCTGAAATGACAAAAAAAGAGGAACAGCATTTAAACATCAGGTGAACTGAAATGTCTGGCCTTTCCTAATTGTTTTTACTAGTACTAAAGCAACTAACTTTCATGGCCTTGCGTTTGATGGTAGCTATAATATTAGTATATATTTACTAAGGTCACCACCTGTCTCATCAATTCATAAATTGTGCACTATATATTAGATTAGCCTTCATAGTATTAGATAGAAATGCAGCCTAGTGTACTGTACTTATTTTTTCCAGGATAAATGCCAGAAAATTTTACTAACTTGTAAATGGAGCCTACAGTACATACATGGCAAATATTAGTATAAGTTTTTACTCATATGTCTTAACTGAGTGAGTTAAGATCTTTAAATAAAATTAGGTAGTGTACCTGATTCTCATTGTCCACATATATAATGGACCTTTCCCCTTTCAGACAAAATTTTGAAAAAATCAAAATAGGCAAAAATATCACCATAGCTTGAAAGAGCATCCCAAGTTTATTAAAGTTGCGAAGTTTGGTTGTGAAATGTTGTGAACTGTAGAAAATATAGCCTTGCAAATTTGGCAAATTTTGTATACATTTGTATTACGCGTAGGAAAATGATAATCAAAAGTATCAACTGATTATCACTTTTCCGCCCGTAATACAAATATATACAAAATTTTCCAACTTCGCAAGGCTATATTTTCTACATTTTACAACATTACCCAGCCGAACTTGGCAATCTTACTAAACTTTGGATGCTCTTTCAAGCTGTGGTGATATTTTTGGCTATTTTGAATTTTCTCAAAATTTCATGTAAAAGGGAAAGGTCCATTGGGGTGTTAGTAAACAGCGTAATGCGTAATACGTAACGGCGTAATCGCGTAACGAGAAACAGCGTAACGGCATGAAAATCCTTTATTTGCAAAGCTATTTGAACCAATGCAAAATAAAGAACCTTCTTGTCACACACTGTGATCAACAGAATTCTTTCTAAGCTGCATGTGTACAACACTATTTTAAATAGAAATTTTGGCACGCAAGGGAAGGTTTTGAAAAAACTTTCCATGCATTTCTAGCAATAGCAGTAATCTTATCCTGATGTTTCATCCTGTTTTAACTATTAAATATTAAACATTAAAGCCCATGATTAACAACAATGCAATGCGATCTTTTGTTTACATTTTTCAGTTATTTTCCTGAATAGCTGCGCGCCTCAATTTTCGGGGCCACGAAAATGCGACAATGGCTGCCTCTAGGCCACAACGTGCTAAGAAACTTATTTCATGGTGGTTGATCTTGCCCCTTTGATAATACAGTCGTGTTTCCAATTCAGGCACGTCAGCTTACAAATTGCCATTATTTTCTGTTATTTGTGATAAAATACAGTCCACTTATCATAACAGAAACCAAAATAAATCCCAAATAAACTTAACTACAAACACAACTTAAAGATGCAGTACATTTCGTTCTGCGCACATATGGGATTTCTTACCGTGATATTAATACTGTGTAACTGTACTTAGGTTTGTATGTTCTTGCAAGGTCTGACTCTTTTTTGTTGATTTAATTTACTCTAGAAACATGAAAATATAAATAGTTGTTGAATATTAATATCTCGGATACAAAAAATGTACCGCATCTTTAATAATACGCTAGCTGGAAACAAAATTAAATTTGCTTCTGTAAACTAAACACAACCCTCGAGTCAAACCACGAGACATGTGACGACATGACCACGCGTTCCGAGTGTCACCATACTGTTAATAGTTGACTTTTAAAGTTTGGTTAAATTTGGAACACATTCTTCAAATAGGCAGATTGATCTGGAACCAAGCTTTCTTTCGTCATACTTTCAATTTGCAACATTGCCGACTGAAAATACGGATGTCGCATTCTGATGCAATCTGGTGAACAGTGATAATAATGGTTCTGTTCCTTTGAAACTCTCGCTTGCCCATTTTTCTCTGTAAAGCTATCTCGTTCCATATGCTGAACAACTAAACCAATAAACGGTGGACCAAAAGGAGAACGAAATTCGTTATGACAACCTGTGCATTTCTTGACCCTATTAGACAAGGACAAAATTACAAAAGGATGGTTGTTATACCATGGCTGTCGCTGCTGAACTTGTTGAGTATTTGTACTCAGTGGTTGAAGGGCTTGTAGTGATTGCTGCGAGGAAGGAACTGATCCTTGCTGTTGGGAAGAGATTTGTTGCAGGGAAAGGATTTGGGGCTGGAGCGGCATTTGGTGTTGAAGAGAAACTTGGTGCTGGGCAGGGAGTGGTCTTTCCTGCTGGGAAGAAATGTTCTGTTGGAAAGCGAATTGTTGCTGGGAAAGCGCTGATTTCTGTTGATGGATTACACCTGACGTTTGTTGCTGGGAAAGAGCTGATCTTTGTTGATGAAATATACCTGAAGTTTGTTGACGAGGAGGGATTTGCTGTTGTAGAGAGATTTGCAGCTGGTGAAGTATTTGCTGCAGATGCATTTGGGATGGAGGCTGGTTATTTCCAGTTCTTCTCACAGCAAGACTTTCACTCAGTGGAATCGTAGTAGTAACTGTGGGGGCGTGCCGTCTCTTTCGCCTTGGTTTGCCACCTTTTTGCCCAGCTGCTCTGGCGCTAAAGTTGACAGTCGATAATCTACGATGAAAACAAAGAAGTGTATTATGTTGAATACACATATATTAGGCTGACTTTTTTCTAAAGTGAGTCACACTCCTACTGAAGATTGCTTACGTGACTATAAAGGCACGAAGGCCCCCTTACACAAGGCTTTTAAAGGCGTATTGACAGTTCGAAAGTTAAAATTTTTTGCTACTTAATGGCAAATTCCGCGTGTTGGTATTATTTCTAGGTTAGTGCTCGTAAGGAACATTATTTAGGTTTTAGAACCAAATTATGAGCAATTACAATGTGTACCTGAAAAGATTAACATCAGTAGACGTTTCAGCACATCGAAGAAACTGTGGAACATTATTTTTCTTTTGGGCTACAGCAACAGAGTGGTCACAGATGTTGGGAGAAGAGGAAAACATAGCACAAGTGCAATTGATTTTTCCATTTTCTTCAACTGTTACTGAGTTTGGATGATCGGGGTTTGAACGGCTGTAGACCGAGAACTTCTTTATACTATCAATGCTAGGAACTTGAACTATACTGTGATCAGCGCGCAGATACTCATTACCTGTATATTAAATGACAAATAAAATTCATGAGAGTACTAGATTTTCTTTAGGAACAGAACACTATCTCAATGCATACCGCTTACCTTTGTTCCAAATAGCTGACAAGACAGATTGAGAGATTGGCAAATTTACCGACGTGTACGGAACTGATAACTGCGGAGTGGTTAAATTACCATTTGCCGGGTGTACTACTGCGCGAGATCCCTTTGTTGATGCGCCTTTTGGCATCTCAGGAGCTCCAACTTCCGTACTAAAGACATTACGGATGTGTCTCTCTCGGTCTGACGGTGACATGTCATACATCCAGCAATCTTCCTCAATTTCAAGGAAGGAGTATTGGCTCTGAAATCGATACTGACCCTTTCGAATAACAGCTCGGATAACATCTTGGTGTTGACTATTTGTGATAGATTTAGCTAGTGCAATGAATTCTGGTAGCGACATCTGCTCGTACTCAGCGGCCTCTTTCAGGATATGATTCGCCGATTCAGCTGCATTGGTTGTCAATTTCTCGCCAGGTTGAAGACCAGCTTTGACGCGAGCTGCATCGGTCAGGGATTCTTTAAACATCGTAGACTTCTTTTTCATCCAAGAATAGAATTTAGCTTCGTCAGAGCTAGGATTTAACTCTAGCTCCTTTTTGTTCCATTTTTCTTCTAATGAAGCTAATGCTGCATCAAAAAGGGCATCATCAGTCGAGTTGACCAGGCCTTCGTGATAAACGTCGTCTTCAACATAGCCAAAAATTGCATTCAAAAAGGCTGTTTGATCTTTTCCAGTTATACCAAGGCATTTTAATTGATCCTTTACGTTATCAGCAAAATGTTTAGTGCAATGCAGCCCAACACTTTCTCGGAAGAACACCTGGTAAAGGAAAACATTGAAGTTGACAGTATGCTTAAATATATCTATTATAAGAATCGGCACTACAAAAATTTCGGGACTATCACCATGGTTATTTTCTAACGCATTGCATGTATACAGACGATTTGTATATTTTGAAGCAGAAAAACAGAGCAAAAAATAAAATGCGTACTATGCTACAAGATAATTTTTTTCTGTTTTTAATACTTATTGTTGTTCACCCCCATGCTATAGCCGGTTTACCAATAGACCATTCCAGCTATCGACAAGGTTTTTATCCAGACACGAAGGGCCAAATCCATTACTACAGCTGAAAAGAGACTCTTAGAGTCAGTAAAACTGTAAAGTTTGGTTGGCAAATGTTTTATAGTACGAAAAATATAGCCCTATTACGTCAGGGAAAAATATCCACTTTCGGTTTTCAGCTGTGGTGATGGACTTAGCCCTTCTTGGCTCGATAAAAATTTTGTCTATAGCTGGAATTGTCTATTGTAACTTTAATTTCCTGATAACGAGGATACTATTGAGTAAAGTGCATGCTCAATAACTTGATGGTGCATGACAGCGAACTGGTGCACAATACAGAAAAAGCCTGCAATTTTTAAAAACTACATAAAAAATAAAACCTTACGGCAGTAAAGGTCTGCGTTTTTATCATCACGTTTTATATTATGAATCAAATGGATAATGATTTTCCGTGCTCCATCGAATTATTAGGCACTCGTGAAAATGACTGAGGACTCAAAAGCTAGAGTCTTAAGCGCATGCCAAATCATAATCCATTTGGAAAATTGAATCTTCGCGCATTTTGAACGCACAATAGCATTATCACACACCATTTAATACCATTAACACAGCAACAGCCTGTATTGATTTATATCAAGCAGTTTTAAAGTTGGGTAGTACGAGCAAAAATACGTATGTTAAATATATACGAATAAATGGAAAACTGCTATGTACTTGTACATGAGTGAAACATACCCTCCACGCTTTGATGAGCCCTGGCTCTCCGTCAGTAACACTGGCACGCAGATCACCTATTCCAGGGTCGACCTCTTTCAATTTAGATGACAATAAGTGCTATAGCTTCGTGTCATGTGCACCAAGGTCGGGCCAATAAAAATCGGATGTTTGCCATCTCGAACATTTTGGAGAAGAAGATTCTTGTATGTGGTTGGAGTGACGTAGAATTCGCCCAAATTAAACGTCATGTCAATGGTCAAAGGATAAAATTCAGTTGAACAGCAGAACCTTGATATATATTTGAACTGAAAAGTATATCCAAGAAGACACATAGCTTCAGGCCAAGCAGTTATGCCATGAATAAAATTCTCCTCGCCGTTATCCACTTCTTGGTACGCCATTAGCATCATGCTATATATTTTATCCTTCCGAGTTTTAGAGTCAGGTACATCATTTTCGCGTCTTTCCTCCTCTCTGGTCTGCTTTTTCATATTGTAGATTTGTGTTCGATCTCTTGGTGTGCTTGCACTGCTTGTTGCAGTTATGAGGCTAGACGTTTTTGCGATAGTTGCCATTACTTTCATCAGTTTAGATGTTTTGACTGCGTCTTTTATCTTCTGTTTTGTAGAGACATTTGTAGGAAAAAATGGTACAGTTTTTTCCTTCTTGTTACCATGTGCTTCTACTTTGAACTTTTTCTCCGCTCCACTGAAATTGTACTGGACTAGTGCAACTCCACCGAGTATGTTGCCCTGACAATCTTCAACATAAGATACAATTTGGCGAAATTCTTCACAAGATTTATTTGTGCGATATTTGCGCCGCAGACAGACAGTCGATATATCGTTCCTTGGAATATAACGCTTGCCAATCAACTCTTTGACAGATTTTCCTTGCTCAGTTTCTTTTAAAGTAAATGTCCAAGTGTGCGAGCCTTTAGACTTGTATGTTCCATTGTCATCAAAAGGTAGATCTTTGACTTCAACGCAAGAAGTTCGTACCAGAAATGCAGCATTTTGTTGCACACGCAACGGTTGCTTCTTGCACAGAAACTTATCCGCGCGCTCGTGAATTAATATATCTAACACATTCTGAAATGATAGATTGTCGGTTTTCCCACGAATAAAGAATGGAATATCGTGATCATTTCTGAAAAGATCAGGTTTGTGTTGATCATGGATACCGGTAAATGTTTCTTTCTCCCTGTCAAGAAATATTAGCCCATGGTATAATGAGTTCACTAATGCATGTTTGTCATTTTTAAACCTAACACTGTGGATTAATGTGATAAACAAATGTGATAGTTTAATAATTCTTGCCATTAATAAAAGCTAGAATAAAACTTAATTGCCATTAATTGAGAAAGCATGGTTACAACCATGCTCTTCAACCACTGATTATTAAGTGAAATAGGGTAACTTTACATGGAGGAAAGGCAAGTACCAGGCAAAGAGATTTACTCAGCTTAGAAATGAATACAAGTAATTAGAAAAGCTTTCCTGATTATCCTGAATTTCTGGTCAGTTAGGGGGG